>JAIFZK010000001.1:6480000-6515000 GCA_027481765.1 Tenualosa thibaudeaui | reverse complement strand
TGGCCTAAAAACCAATTCAGTGGAGACACATCACTTTGCCATAGTCACACCGCGATTGGCATAACTATAGCCAGTTCAGCATGTGCAGCCGCACCAGGGCCTGTGACCACTAGGGGCCCATCCATCACTAGAGAGTGTTGAAGAAGCCTTATGAGATGAAACACTTTTTAAGCAGTTTTGTATTATTAGTTAAGAAATACAGGCAATACGGTGTAGACTCATAGTGGGCTGCATGCAGGGAACCCTAAAAGAGAGAACACTACCAAGAGGAAAGAGCTGTTCCTCTTGGTGGTGTTTGCAAGGTGGCTATGTAGCCAACAATTTAGATTTTTGCATGAGTGACTGTCCTGAACGGAAGGCTATGTGAACTTTTAAGGTTGAGATACAGACAGGTTTCTTCTATTGTGGAGTTTAATAAAGTATTATGGAGTTGTTAGCCTACTTACTGCAGCATATATGTCCAGTCACTGCTTGATTAATACTATAGCAGTTACGGGTAACAATGTAGCCAAACTCCCTCGTTTAATGCTTTGTGTTGTGCACGAACACACACAGACACACACAAAACATTGCAGGCATTGCTTTTATATTTATCTTTGGCCAAACCAATATAGAGGCTACAGATTGGTTGCTTATTTTGTTCCACAGAGCTCAGGGTTTTGCAACTTCAAACATTAATTGACAGAGGCAACTTCAAAGCGGATCTAGCCAGACCAGGGACCCTACCAAGGCTTCTAAACCCATCATTTCAAACCCCGTTGCCAGATAATGTCTGTTCCTCCAGGAAACTGTTTAAAGAGGGATTTTGGATTTATCCTGGCAAACCGGTCTCAACATCAGAAAGAGGGAAGGCAAAGAGGATTAATGGATGGAGACATACACACTACATCACTTTATGCCCATTCAGTGTATGCACAGACACGCACATACGCACACACATGCACGCATGCACACAAAATGTACTCACAGTAAAAAGAAACATATCTCAGCCAAACTGACCCTCAAGGGCAGTTGACATGACATCTCTCTCTCTCTCTCTCTCTCTCTCTCTCTCTCTCTCTCTCTCACACACACACACACACACACTTGTCTCTTTGCCATAGGCAAGCACAATAAACTCAAAACAGTGTTGTGTCCCAAACTGACAAGTTTATAATCATATTAAAACTTAAATCCCAGCATCCAGTTTCATCATCTAAATGCCAGACAACTGAAGATTGGCACTATCAAAAGATGATCAAACTCACAGGCCCTTTCAATCTCCTCTGCTGTAAAAATCTATATTTCATTACAGCATCAGAGCAAGAAAGATTCCTTTTAAGGAAAAAAAAAACAAGCACTCCTCTTTTCACTATAGGGCAAAACAAACGCTAATGCTAACACTATGCTAGCATACAGTCGCCTACAACAGCAAACAGCTGTCAAAATGCTTTCACTATGCTCAGAACCAGTACCTTGTCTGTCATCTGAGGACTTCAAGAAAAAACTCTTTTACATCATTAGGACCGGAAAAAGCAAGCTGTAGCCTACAAAAACATCTTAGCCAAATATTCCAATGTTAAGCGAAGCAAAGGTTTGGCCGGTGAAAGGCTACAGTTTGGCTGCATCCAATGATGGAGTGTCTAGCCTTTGAAGATGAAGCAACCAAATCACTGACACACACAGGACCACAAGACATAAGACCAGTTCTCCTCATGCTCGCTTGCTCTCTCTCTCACACACACACACGCACACAGACACACACACACACACATACAGACACTGCATACACACACATACAGACACACTGCACACACACACACACAGAGGAATGAACTGTTCACTTACCATTCATGGTTGCAGGTGGGGTAACGGTTGCAGGAGGTGGGGGTAGGGGGAGTTCACAGCCCAGCTGGCTAGCTAATAGTCATCTGTAGCAGAGCAAAAGAGAGAGAACGAGAACACTCTTAATACAGCAGCCGTGAATGTAAGGCTTATGAGAGAGATAGAGACAGAGAGAGAGCATAGGAAAGATGGACACATGAACACAACCAGACTAAGAGTAAACAAGGAAGTTTAACTAAATGTGTCTGAACAAACCATGAAAATCAGGAGCAAAAGATCACTCAGCAGTGAGTCAGACACTCAGAAAGAGGTGATATACAACGAAGGAAGTAGAGCAATGGACCTGCACGTACATCCACTCACCAACCAGCTGCATGCCCTCAGCCCTTTCCTCTCTACTTTCCATCACTTGTTCACTTTCGTTTCTTGCACACACTCACACATTTATACAGTGGTGTGGAGCATGTAGACACACCCACTTGTCACCCACTCGCACATAGACATACATACACACACACACACACACACACACACACACACACACACACACACACACACACACACACACACTCATACTTTAATTGGAAACTAATCTGGGTGCTTCATCTTCATCTAAATGCACGCTAGTGGGAAAGAGTGTGATACAAAAAAGTGTGAAGCAGAGCAAGAGAGAGGGGGAGAGAGAGGGAGGGAAAGAGAGAGAGAAAGAGAGAGAGCGTTTATCATGCCTTTGCCAACCCCTCGTCCACAATGAAATATGTTGCTCGTCTGACTCCCTCTCTACGTGAATCACTTGCTCATCATCAGTAGACCTCGTTCTCTCCCCTGTTTCTCTCCTCACTCAAACCGCAACGTTTCCTGCCCAAACCGACACATCTGTTTTCAGCCAAAGCAAAGAAACACATCATTCACTTCAGTAAGTCTCTGAACATATTTGTCTGACTGATATCTACCTGTTTCCACTCCCCTCTAGAAAGACTATAGACCACAATCTGTGCATGTTATCTGCATGAAACCCCTCCCAAAGCAATCCAATTTCCACCCCATACACACACACACACTTACACACGCACACGCACTTACACATGCACACGCACAGACACATGCTCATACACATACACACTCTAACAATGAGGGCAAGAGTCAAGGAAACCGCGGGAAGTTGCATCATAACAAAGTTACCCCATAAGAGTGTTTACAGAGACAGCAAGACATGTTTCATATTGGTCAGAGAAAGCAACTCTGACTACCTGACATGACAGAAGAAATAAACTTTCATAAGCTGGTCTTTTTTAGCCTTTTTGCTCTCAGGGTAGTAGAATATTCTATTCTAAATCATAGCCAAGGTACACACAAACATACACACACCTCATTTGGACCAAATCAGGCAGCAGACTCTGAAAGGTTCTCCAAGCAAACCTTCATCTAAGGCTAAAGGCCAAAGCTGTTCCCCTATGCAGGAAACTGGTAGCTGGTTAGAAAAGATTCTAGATTAGATTTCTAAGTGTGTTTTTTTTCTTCCTGCAGGAAGCTCTACTTGATAAGTGTCTCCCAGAGGAATAGAGCAGTTCTCAGTTTCTCAACAAAGTTCTCTCAGGTGTGCCTCACTGATGGGGTCCTATGCACAGACACAGCTTGTAACCTCAGCAGATTTCCACAAGAAATTCACTTACTGACAAACAGCCAGATAAAGCAGTTCTTAGTTTCTCAACAAACTTCTCTCAGGTGTGCCTCACTGATGCCAGATTGTTCTGGCACTGCATAAAGACATAGAAACAGCATGTAGAGCTAAAATAGTCATGAATCAAAAGCCGTGCCCTCGCAAATACTAAATATACATAATATACAATATATAAATCTCATGTGGTTTGGTCAGTTCTTTACTAAGCAAGTTACACTGACTGCCCTCCTCAATGTCCATTTCTATTTGCTCTCTGTCCAAAGCATAAAAGTAGCCATCCTCCTGCCCCTCCGCTACATAGAATAAAATAAATATGGCTTGATGGGTCAGCGGAGCCAGATGGGGAGCTTTAAGCTGTCTGACCTGGGGCCAAGGGGAAGCAACTAAGTGCAGAGCACAGCACAAACACAGGGCCCCCGGAGGTGATCGATCAGAGGCTGAGAGCGAGAGACAGAGGGAGTGTGTGTGAGAGAGGGAAAGAGAGAGACCCAGAGAGAGTCGCACGGCCGGATGGATGTTTTGACTGGGCACCACGACTGGCCACAGAGGAGCAGTGGCTGAGAGAGTCCAGACAAGGAGGGCAGACAAGGACTGGGGCAATATCCAGGCAGAGAGGTGGAAAAGCACCATGCTCAGGCAAGCTCACAGGGGCTGTGAAGGGGCAAATGCGACTGCTAATTGTGTGTGGGTCTCATGCACCACATGTCCATTTGTATGGGTGTGCTGTGTGTGGCTGTGAGTGTGTTTAACTGTAAATTATACGGTACAAAAGTCTCCAGATGTCTCCTACATCTCTGTAAGGTGCATGTGTGTGTGTTTGTTTGTTATCTGTGTGTGAGTGATCAAGACAAAAAGAAAGACAGATGGCTTGTGTGTGTGTGTGTGGGTGGGTGCTGTCACAGATGTACCAAGTGTGTGTGTCACTGAGGAAGGCTAAGGTAATTCTATTACAGAGATAAAAATCTCAGTAAACACGCCAATGTGAGGCCTCACCAAGTGTACTGTTTGTTTACTGTTTGTTTTCTCTCTTGGCAGTGGTTTCATTACTAGGACATAGAACAAGAGCTCAATTACCTGGCAGAGCTCCAGACTGAGGGCATGATCGCTGAGGGTTATGAAAGAATTTGCAGCAGGCATCTTTCTCTCTCTCTCTCTCTGTACATCTGTGACAGCAGCCACATCACAACCACAATCTGTAGATACGGATGACTGTGTTCTTTTGTCAAATCTGCAGAGTTGCTTTTTGATAACAAAAAAAAGACAAAGCATGCAAAACAGGAGTCAGATGCCATGTGCTTTGGAGCGATGAGTGCGGTCACAGCTTGAGTGATGTGATACATCAGAAAATGATGGCATGAAAGGGGGAGAGAAAAAGAGAAAAAAAATGAGAGATAAAAAAAGAGGGAGAAAAAGCCAAAGTTAGAGAGAAGAGAGAAAGAGAGAGGATAAGAGGGTAGAGAGATATGGGGAGAGATGTGATGGAGAGAGAGAAAGACTGAAGACGAAGAAACATAAACTATAAGATATGTAAAAATGGAGAGAAATGTGGCTTGAAGGAGATATAGAAAAAACGTAAGAAGCCTAGATTGGAAGCGTGTCTGAGTCTGTGCCAGCTTGCCTGAGCTTTTAACCAGTGGAGCGCAAAATGGAGTTTCAAAATCAGATGGTGTCAGACGCACAAAAATTACTGCTCTATGCCTTTCTGAGAGCGAGCCAAAGAGAGAGAGAGACTGTATTCCTAGAGGGTTTGGGTTTTCATTACACTTCTAATCCCACACTCTTATTGGTTGCGAGCATGTGCAAGCGTTTGTGTGTTTGCGTAGGATGTAGATTCACAGAATGTACAGGTAAATACACACACACACACACACACACACACACACACACACACACTCACACACAAATTTTACTGCATAGCCATTTGAATTTCATTAAAAGGTGTCTAGAGACATTTAAAGATGCCGTTAGCTGTGTGGCTGAGGAGTGTTTGTGTGAAAATCTGTGTGTGTGTGTGCACAAAAACAGGTGCATCTGAATAAGTGCCTATGGAAAGGAGTGGATATCGGTCTAGAAACACCAACCCTCCCTGTGGACAAGTTGTAACTTCGAAGCAAACAGAAGTGGCTGAGATACAATCCAGATCTGCCAAGGTCAAGGAAACAGGCGCTGTGTAATGGATCCAACCTCTGATGAGTTCAGAGTCAACGAGAAGGAGCACAAGGAGAACCAAGTAGATCCTGGCTCACGTTGTTCTTGTCCAGCATACAAGATACACAATATTCACATGGTCTATCTGTGTGTGTGTGTGTGTGTGTGTGTGTGTGTGTGTGTGTGTGTGTGTGTAACTTAAACCCAAACATAACCCACACTGAAAGACATGATGCATCTTGATCAATGAGGGACCGAGGTGCCTGAGATGACTGCTTTTGCTGATGGGACCGATTGAAATAACTGAATGGTGTGAGGGCAGAGAGAAAAAGAAACAAACCAATAAACAAACAATACCCTTGTAATAGCCTTGTAACTAGGGACAGTGTTACTAAGAAAGAGTATTCAAAACTGACACCATCTCAGCTATTTGTAAAGTGGTCTCACATACACCAAAGTGTTGAGTATGCAGCTGCTGTCCTATATCTGATTTATCACATTTGTATTGTGGCCAAAAAGCACTCAGGCCCCTCTGGGTACTAAGTGCACCAACTGACCTTAGCCGCAGGTCACAGCATCACAGCAATTAGTGTGTACTGCTAAAACACAGTAAAAGGGGAACATGGTGTGATACACAGCATCCATATCAGAGTGACCTATTTAATTGCGGGGAGCTGGACAAAGGGAGTAAGTGCAAGGCTATTTGCTACCGACTTCAAAAATGCATGTATACACACACACACAGAGAGAGAGAGAGAGAGAGAGAGAGAGAGAGAGAGAGAGAGAGAGAGAGAGAGAGAGAGAGAGAGAGAGAGAGAGAGAGAGAGAGAGAGAGAGAGAGAGAGAGAGAGAGAGAGAGAGAGAGAGAGAGAGAGAGAGAGAAAATAAAGCTACACCAAAAATCTGTATAACAGTGTGTGTCACTGCAAGTACAATTTCACTAATGGACTACTGCAAGTGTGTTTCCTGTGTGTGAGCGTGAGTGTGTGACAGCAGGTGAGTCTCTCTGTGTGCATAGTGTATTTTGTATCTAATACCTATCCCTTCTCTGGGAGTGGATGCAATTACAGAAAGTAATGAACCTTTGCTATGAGGCAGAAAGTCTTATCTTAACCCCCAAAAATACATGAATACTCACACTCTCACATACACACACAAACACACACACAGAGGTGCACACATGCATACACAAACACACACACACAAACACACCATATAAACTTCAGTGCTGAGGGCTATGAAAACGCCCCCTCCCCTTGCATACCGACACACACACACACACACCAGTGGAAGCATACTGGCACCATTGAGGTGGTAAATGAAGTTCAACGATAGGGGATGAAAATTGTAAAATTTAACAAGATTAAGAGATACAAGAGAAGTGTGTAAGGAAAAGTTTATTTGTGTCTGAAAACAAGACCTACCCTCCAGGCCACCAGGGCTGTACAGAACAGCAGTTCAATTCTAGAGCAATCAGTCTGGAAGATAAGGCCAGGAATAGGTTGTTCAATACATCCACCTATTAAAGGGTAGAGTGTGTGTATGTGTGTGTCCACAAAGATCATCAAGTGTAAAGGACTACTGAGGTCTTTACACTGGAAAAAGCAGACATATTGTTACCTGCACAGCAAGGTAATAACATCTGAACTAAATTACTGTAATAACAAGGTCATCTAGAGCCAGTGTGAATGATTGGGGAGTTGCCAGTCTTAGTGATGTGTTTAGATGGTTGGCATGGTCTGGCAGGATAACTATTATTAGTGTTAACAGTTTGGGCTGTAATTAATGGTGTGTGTGGGTAGTGTGAGTTGGCGTAATGATAGTTGTGTCGCTTAACTGTAAATATAGTGTTACCTTAGGGAGCATGTGTTTACCTGCATGTGTGTGTGTTTTGAGAGAGCGCGCACGTGAGAGAGAGAGACAGAGACAGAGAGAGAACAAAAGAGAGCAGCTTGACATGTTATGCACTGGCATGTTGCCATGACCGAAGGACGTGATATATATATATATATATATATATATATGGTCTCTCTCTGCCTCCCTTCATTCCCTGTGAGAGCATCCTCAGGCCTTACTGTAACAACTTCAGGATGAAACCCTTCCACACACAGGGAGAAAGCAATCAGTCACACTCCCACTGCCACATTACACCCCACCCCCCCCCCCAGTCAATAATTTTTAATGGTCAGCAATAACAGGGCAAGCAAGAGAGAGAGAGTGTGTGTATGTGTGTGTGTGTGTGTGTGTGTGTGTGTGTGTGTGTGAGAGAGAGAGAGAGAGAGAGAGAGTGATATACAAATAAGGAAGAATTTCACGTGTATTCATTCTGTGGTCAGATTGTGGTTAGATTGGCCTGAGTGACATTCTTCACCTTTACAGGGATCTAATCAGAATTCAAACATGACAAATCAGCTCCATGAGTAACAACGCCCAAAAAATGGAGGGGGGGCAAAGAAAGAGGAGGCAACCTCTGAAAACATGACAGCAGGAGGTTGCAATCTGATGCAGGACTATTTTCTTGTTTGCTTCCTTCCATTCTCCCAAAGCAAGCAGAGATTACATAAATGTGGACCAGAGCAGTGGGTGGGGTGGCCCAGGCCAGACCACTAGACATGCTGTGTCCCCTGTGACAGCACAATAGGAAGTGACTGAAATATTTCTCTTTCTCTTGCTCCCTCTCTTTCTGCAACAAACCACAGGAGGGAAAAGAGAGAGAGAAAAAGCGCTAGAGGTAGTGACAATAAGGACTGACGAATGGGATAAAAAAAGAAAGAAAGAAGCAAAGAGAGTGTCCAAGACTAAGAGAGAGAGAGAAAAAGAAATTAAGAAATTGAGCAAGAAGTGACAAGCATCTTCAGCTCTGTGGGGCATGGTGGCCACTGACCATCCCTTCATACCTTAGTTATGCTGCTGTAGCCTAGTGCTGCCACAGACCTCTCATTTGTCATACTGTACAAATCGCTGTATATCCCTCTTTGTTCATATACATACATGTGTGAATCACCTAGACTGTCCTAACTCATCACTGTCCACAATCATCTCTGCTGAGACTCATCCCTCCCTCTCACTGTTTGACATCCCTGTCACCGAATCCATCCTGAGAGGTCTGTGACCAGCTTCATGGGAGGCTCATACCAGGATCGACTCTTCCTCTTTGAGCCCCTGCAACCAACCCTTTCTCACAATGGCACTGGTCAGAATGGACTCCACCCAATGTTACCCCCATGATCAATCTCACTCCCTGACTTTAACATTATGTCTGGCTGCTACCACGCTGATCAGCCAGAACTTTAGACAACCACCTATGGCTTGACTACCATATAATGTGGGACAATATTTTGGAATTATTATGATACTCAGCCAAAACCATGGACAAATTGTAGTCTATAATTTTTGGTAGCTACTGTACTTTTCATGCATGACCCCTAGCAGTTGGGTTGCCCCTTGAGCCGTGGTTCTGCCCAAGGTTTCTTCCTTGAATAACTACCACAAGGGAGTTATCTTTTGCCCCTGTTTCTCTTGAATGCTCCTTTTTAATGTATGTAACATTTCAGGAGACAATTCTTTTGTAAATGGTGCTGTATAAATATACTTCAATAAAGGAAAAGTCAGGAGAGAAGAGAGAAACTCAGTCAATGAGTGAAACGGAGAGAGGGGGGACAGAGAGGGGTAGTGAACAAACACTCTTTGACTGGCCTCTGACGGACACCTGCATATGTCCCCCCATAAAAGCCTGCAGAAAAGAGTGCCTGTTCCAACATACTCCCAGCATGCTTTGCAAGCTCGGGGAGTAGAAAGGGGGCTCCTGTCTTCATGGGAACAGGAAGTGGAACCTTTGGTGAAAGCCCTTTAGTGCTCAAACAACCAAGCCCAACCACAGAGTAGATCAACAACATCAGGCATATTATATCAGAGACAAAAAAAACTGTTTTAGTATTCAGGTGGAGAACTGGATGCGCTCTAGAAAGTCATCAGTGGGTGGATTTTAGCCATCATGCCGCAGAGAGAGACACCAAGGACCACAGAGGACCCTTCTAGCAGTAGCCTGATTAGCAAGCCATTTTGTAGGCTATAAGCAGCCAGTGAGTTTAGACAAGCTGCTATACTAAAGAATGGTGAGGTTGGTGTGTTTGTTCTCCATGGAAAATCCTGTGTCATGACATGACAAGACAAAGCCCTGGTTATGCTTATGCTTATGGTGCTGAAGCAGTGATTCAGGTAATCTGCTCTACGTCGAGAGGTATTATAAAAATGTCTTCAATAGCTGTCCCTCACATACAGAAATCCAGATAATCACTGCATCAACAAAGCAGAACTGTTAAAAGCACATGCTTGCTTGTGTGTGTGTGTGTGTGTGTGTGTAACTGGCTTCAGGCTTGACAAAGACACACATGCTTAATTGGATTTCGCGGCTCCATCATTCAGCTCACTGAACCCAGGGAACAGGATTCACTCCACCATGTTAGTGCTCCAAATGAACTCTGCCTCACACACACAGACACACACCTCATAAGGTTTATAGAGACAGCAGTGTGTTTCACAGCCAAAATGTATCAGGACCAGTACCAGTCAGTCATAGGCATCCTACTAACCATGGAAGCAATCCAGCATAATATTATTCAAAAACTTTTTTAGAGCACCAACACAGATATTTTCTCTCCGACTTGGACTTTGTCCCACTCTCACTTCATCACACACACACACACACACACACACACACACACACACACACACAGACAGACAGACACACGCGCACACACAACTGGGGCAAAGACTACATTCTGTTCTCTCGGGGAGCTGCACTCACATGTGTATGATATCTTTCTGGGTCATCAGATTTTCTACGCTCTTCCCTTGTTACTGCGACACCCCACGCACCGCGCAACTCATTACCATCAGCCATTGAGAGACTGCTATCATTTACCGCTCTACCCCCACCCCCCAGCCACACACACACACTCTTAACTGCCACTCAGGTAAGGCAAATTAGCCATTAAGAGTGTTTCTTATTTCTGCCTGAGACCTACGCTAATGGGTAAACCACGCAGCTCAGCACAGTTGATGAGGGCACTCCAGTGAAGACTTTTCCCCCAATTCACCCAAGATGCAGTTACAGAAGATTATCAACAACCTATTCTATTTAGTCTAGAACAAAGTCTAGAGCAAAGAACTAGCCAGCCAGAACTGATCATACTATATCTGTTTAATAAGCTTATATTATGTATCTATCTATATATCATTTGGCAGGTGTCTTATCTCTGTGACCCAACAAACCATCACAAAAGCACAAATTGCTTTCATTTTTCCTCTACAATTAGGTGCTACATAAGAATACTGTTCAAATTAGAACTGCAGTTGAATGAAAAAATATTGCACAGCAAATGGAACTGTTTTTAAACTGTATTTAAACACATAACCTTTCACAAGGATCAATTAGTGTATTGTACTTCAGTAACCTCATATCTAACCTCATATCCATTCACCAAACTTTTCCATCATTAAAACAAATTCAATATGCAAAAAAGGTTTGAAAGCTATAATTTTCTGTCCTGAGGTGCACTACATCACCTCTGCATCTCCGAAGCACTTATCTGTGTTTAGTAATTATTCATACCACTGTACAGATTCTAGAATTTTTCATCTTCTCCCTTCTAAATCAGTACAGTATAATGGCATAAATTAATCGCAGTGGAATACAGTACACTACTATATAGCTTGTTGCTATAGTTTCGTTTTAGATGTTCTTATAGTCGACATCCTGTTTTGATGATGCAACATTTCTGTCTACAATAATGCTGTTGGCACTTCATTAAAAAAAAAAAAAAAACATTATCCTAATAGCACTTCAGTTAAGTTAGACTGTCTGTTGTTTAAATTTCAGCCCAGAGTAAAGCATGTTGTGTATTATATTCAATACATGTGATGTGTATTATGTGATGGTATATATTTCTCTCCTCTCTCTAGACTGGAAAAATAGTATTAATTTGTGTTGCCTCTGGTTCTTGGGCTACCTTGCTGCTTCTTGATTCAGCTTTGCTGTTAACATGACCCTCAAACACACTGAAATGGTAGTCCACTGAAACACAAGGGATGTGATGGCCCAGCAAACACCTGTGATAGCAGACTGGAGGAACACAGATGTGAAGCTTCTAGACAGGTGACACTTGTCTAGACAATACGATAATCACCTCTGTCATCAAGAACAGCACAGCACAAACCCCTGACACAGCTGAGCAAGACAAAATGCTGGCGGGGAGAACTGTTCCGTGTCCACGACAGTCTTTCTTTCCCTCATGTGCGCGCAGAGAGAGAGAGAGAGAGAGAGAGAGAGAGAGATGGTAGCAGAAAGGCAAATATTTGCACAAGCCCCTCCTTTGACAAGGTGACACAAATCAAACTAAACTGAGAGCTGCTTTTGAGTGAACTGACAGACACAGGTTCTGTGGCCCCGTGTTAATTCTTGATGTCCACTAGATGACTGGCAGACAAATAACAAAATTAATGTACAGTCATAACATTAAAACACATATCTCTGATGCAGTGTCCGTTGTGCCACGTCTTGACCTAACTAAACATCCCTCTTATCATCGGTTTAACAGTCCTTGGATAAGGTCAAGAGTAAATCGGCAAATTACAGCTTTCCCGTATCAACCTTTTCAAATGTGTGTGCTGGTATGGGCCTATGTCAGGCAGTTTCAGTAAGGGAACAGATCACATTGCAAAACAATGAACTCTGCTACACCCGTTAACACACACTTATTCGCAACGGTTCTCTGTAAGCTAACAGCGAGACGGGTGAATAATTAGGCCTACTCTTAATTGAGATAATTGGGCGCACACTTAATTACAGTGTGTCCGTGCGATATAATGTGAAGCAAGTCTTTTGGACTCATGACACTTCCGCTGCAATGTCAAAGCTTAAGCGAGTTCACGCAAGACAGCCCGCAGGTGCGCCCTACTCAACGAGAGCAAGAACATGAAAGATAGCGGGAGAAACCACAAAAGAAACGGGCAAGGTCCATATTCCCTGGACAAACACAAGACGCAGTAGATATCCACTTCACCATTTGCATAGGTAGTGAGCTAGGTATGGATAGCTCAGACGACGTAAAATCAAACCGCTTCGGTGCGCAAACGACGTCTGGACAATTAGTGCTGTGTGGTGATTACTTCTTTTCACGTTTGTTGAGGGTGGAGAGATTCACTGAAGGGCCGTACAAAGTAAGAGTACACGTCTACCGGTATACAATTTCAAAGCGTATTTTTATGGGCACAATGCACCGAGGAACACCCTCGCTCCTGGTTGAGATCTAAGATTTCAATACATTGTGGAAGAGGATAGCAGTGAATCTGAGGCAGTATTTAGTTGCATCTAAACTTCCCAACCCGTCTAACGGGTTTGGATTTTGACCCATCATTTTACGAAAATAACCACTTTTGTCTTGCTGTTGTTGGAGCGTTTTGTCCTTGGTTCCAAAGAGTGCCCTTTACGACGTTAATTGTTAGGCTAAAATTCCTTACCTAGGGAACTTTCCACATAAGAAGTCATTAGTAGCCTAACTTGTACCAGGGAGAACATCAACAGTCATACGTGTTAATTAGAAGCATTGCACTCCGACCGATCATATACCAAGTCTAGACTGTCAGCTGTCAGTTAGAAGTCTGCTTTTCTGTCGCGTAATCTTACCGTGCATGGAAACGAAATAGAAAAATCTCGAGGTCACCGGTTGTTCAACCAGACCGTTGCGATAAGATCCTTCAACACGAGAGAATCAGCACCTTTGTACTGTGATGCGCTACGTAGTCCGAGCTATCTACCACCTGGAGCAGATTGCGGGGAATGCGGTGCCCTGGCTATCCACAAGTGACAGCGTTTACGTCATCACACAGGCAAGGGAGGCGGGGATATAGAAAGATCTTGCACAGAAATGAGAGGTTGTCCAAACAGTACACTGTGTCTCCCTGGGTTGCAAACTTGTCAGGTGCTGCTGTTCCCAGCTTTTAGGGACGATAGGGTCTACAGTCTCATGCAGGTTATGTTTTCGGCTTGTATGGGCTCACACCTCTAAGTCGAAATCAGTTTTAATACAGCCAAACGTAGACCTACTTACGGTTGATTTGTCTTGGCATTCAGTTGTTCTTTAAGAGATGGGGCTAAATGTTACAGGCAATGTAGCCGCCGAATTTGTCTCCTTTTTTAGCTTACATATCGGTCAACATGGCAAGAATGACGACTATAACCGCCACTGATTGTGGGCTATAATACGGGATAACGGCCAAGGCCTACACTATCCCGTTAAAGGTTATGGAAACGTTGTGATTATCAAAATCACTAGGTTTATATACACTGTTTTGTGAAAGGCGTGAACTATTCTTTTGTCCCGTAGGTAGGCTTCCAGGTGGTTCTTTAAAGGATGCTGCCATCTACTGTCTCAGACATGTCACAATTCGGTCTGCTCAACTGTAGGAAGGCTACAGCTCAAATTGATGTCCTGGAAATCTTAACTAATTTTAACATTACACTTGTGTAATCCGTGTAAAAAGTGTGACACATAGATTACGTAGGCTAGATTCACTACAAAAAATAATTTTAAAAACCCTCAAACACACTGAAAGCCTTTTTTTTCCATTTTGATGATCACAGCTAATGAAAACCCCAGAAAAGTAGAATATTACTGAAGACATATTGGTACTTTTAGCAGTGTGGGCAGATGACAAGTCCTGCTGACTGAATGAAATCAGTCTGCCTATAAAGCTAAATCAACACAAATAACAACTTGAAATATTTCACTGTGTGTAATAAATCCAAATAATGTACAAGTTTCACTTTTTCATTAAAATTACTGAAATTAACTTCTCCACGACATTCTATATATCAATACTCTAGATATTAAGCTGATATTAAACTGTTCAGTGTACACACAGACAAACACACCAGTGTTTCAATTTAAACACTTGGTGCAAAAGTCATCTTAAGAGTGATATATGGTTTTAATTTAACAGCGCTTATGAAGAGGGCCACAGTGATAAGCATATTGAAATGAAACATATTGAAAAAACAATGACAAGCACTCAGTCACAATGCTATAAGCATTATGACCCCACCTTGATGTGAAGGCCTGACCAAACCACAAATCTCAGAGGATTCAGAAAATAACTGATGAGTAACATTTTGCTTTCCTTTGCTTGGGTTTCAAACATCAGTCCAGTCTAACTGGGTGCATTTGGATGTAGACGTATCAAGGTAGTTTTTTGTTTCTTCACCAAAAGGATAAAAATGATGACATGATAATCAATAAACACCCCATACACACAGAGAGCTGCTGTCTTCACGTCCAAAGTTCAAATCATTCCTGATGTACCCGCTGACAGACTGTAGCTATAGCACATTTAGTTCAGATATCTGATCAGTTCAATTCCCACAATCACCTTTACCCATTTCCCGGGGGGGTTAGACATCACTTTCTGAGCTCTGTCTGCACCTCCTTGTAGATGGCCTCCTTTAGCTGTGTGGTGTCATGGTGCTTCATCATGTCGAACTCAACCCAGGGCCAGGCCCAGTTCTGAGCATGCTCCATCTGCTCGGGGGTCAGGCACAGGTCGAAGCGGATGCCCTGGATGTTGAATTTTGGCCTCTCCCAGCGCTTTGACCATGGCTTTGGCTTCATTCTAACTTTGACCTAAAGGCCAGGGACAAACACACACACACAAAATGGATTCCTTAGATATCAGAGGTAAATAGGGGTCTCCAGACCCATTCTCTTTATCTTAAGAGAGCTGAAAAGAGTTTTGATGATTTGATGATGACTTCATTGTCATTTATGCCTTAACAAAGTAACTAAGGCCTCTGGCACACTCTTGAGTCACAGACATGTGCATACTGCACATGCAGCACACATGATGAAAACTGTGTACCTCCAGACTTTCATGACTGAGGGCATATGGACAACGCATGAGCAATGAAAGAACAGTTTTTTTCCAGCATTGTGCACTCTGTAACTATGGTGAACATTTCTCATTCTTGCTTGTCCCTAAATAATACACCCAAAATCCTGCAGGATGTTCAGAAGATGCAATGTGCTTTTTGTAGACTTGTGGAGTTGTCAGAATATCTACAAAAATCCTTGGCTATAAAATGTATTATTCTGCAATAGATAACTCTGTATTTGATTATAATAGGGCAGTGGTAGCGTAGCGGTTAAGGCACTTAACCCCAAGTTGCTCTGAACATTTCATAGTTGACAAAATGTAAATCGCATTGGATAAAAGCATCTGCTAAATGTAAATGATTGGTTGAATCAAGCACAGACATTTAAACTGTGCACAGCTCTGTGTGTGAGTGTACACCATTAGGGCTGGAATTTACTTGCTGCAGACAAGACACACATCATGGCTGCCATGTGCACACTTCATTGCAAGCGAACACAACGTGTCCACAAGATGCAATTTAGACAAGAATACTGATATTGACATGTTGTTTGTTTTCATGAGCACATGATGCCTGTCCAGATCTGATATTACTGTGGTCTGCCCCACATTACTGTGGAGACCTCAACTACCGTGCAAGTCAGAACACAGCGGGTCGCATGAAAGCTGGTCCAACAGCAAGTAAATTCCAGCCTTAAGTGGTCTTTCTGTGAGGGAGGGTGAAGGTGTGCATAGATCTTACTGTATTAATTGGGATGTCTGCCATGGGATTGTGGGGTGAAGGCTTCATGTCCATGTCAAAGGTGCTGTACTCTGGGAGAGCATCGCGCAGATACATCAGATTATCATCCAGTCTCTTCTCAAGCTTCAGGACCTCAATGGCCTGGATGCGGGGACTATACATCTCATAGCAGATCTCTACACCTGAAGGAGAGGAGAGAAAATATAATGAAAAATTCAACAATCCAACAGGCACCTGCACACTGTCAAGTGAGTAAAAACAGGTCTTTGATAAATATCAAAACAACAGAAATGCTGTTAAGTGACAGCAGAGCCTTAATTCACACTTTAAACATTCAGATATTCAGAAAACAGTAATGGCAAAGCTTTTTTTGGTCATTTCAAATGAGAATAGTGCAATAGTACCTTGTCCATCAATAATGTTCCGGAGGATGAATGTGGCTCCTAGCCCACTGCCAGATCTTTGCGTGCATATGCCAACAAAGCGATTCATCTTCTCACTGAAATGCGGGTCCTTCATGGTCACTGCCAATATGCTTCCTGTTGCAAATGTGGGAAGATCACAAATAATCTCAAGTACAAGAGGAATTTCACAAGGTCACCGTGAAAGAAAAAGGAGAGATGAAGAGGTAATATTTTATCGTTGTTTCAATGCATTAAAGTAGACTGAGCGCTTACCAACATAGAATTCAGGGATGCTGAGTGCTTTACGTCTCCGAATCATATCCTTCCTCTCAACAACAAACTTCAAGCCGCTGGTTCGAGAACGAGGAGCGATGAACTCAGGGCTAAGAAACCTGAAATACAAGACGTGAATGTCGACAAACTGAATATGCCAATTTCTAACTCACATTTATCTGGACGACGCAACATTAAAAATTAAACATAAAAAGCTATTGCTAACTGAGTGACAATACTCAAAACCACTTACTGTCGTAATGAAGCTTCGGATTGAGTTTTGTCTACAATAACTGGTTTGGGTGGCGGGGTGAATTTAGGGGGTCGACCATCTCCCCCCGCAGCAAGACGAGGCAGCGACGTAGAAATGAAACCTAACAAAACAATTGTGTCAAATTTAACATTCACCAGAGTAACCTAACGTAGGGTAGGCTAGCGTGGTCATGGTAAGCTCGTCAAACTGTTACAGCTACCTAGGCTACATCACCACGTTAGTAACTGGGCAGAGTAGCCCTATATTGCCACCGTATTAATAAATTAGGAAATGTACACCAACTTACGCTCATTTTGAAGCTGAATTTGTCTGAAGGTCCTAACAGACCAGAGGGCCTCTGCAGCTCTTCGTGTACAAGCAGCCATGTTTAGTGCATAACCTTCTCTCTAGGTGGTCACATGTGACAACCTAACTACGGAAGCTGCACAAAGCCAAAATGTGAATTAAAGCGATTCGCCGGCCGAATGTCACTACCAAATGTGTCCACCTGATGTCACAAGAAGATTTTTTTTGTGCTTGCATTCCAGTGGAGCCTGCAGACTGTTTCTAACGTTATTACTCCCACCATATTAGTTGGTAAAGAAAATTATAGCAGGATTGAAAGATAATACAAGATAAAGAATTTAAAGACTTTAAATGTGGAAGGATAATCAAATAGGCCTGATCTAAAATGGGGTTTTAGAACTAAAATATAATATCATAAAATAGGAATTTATATCATGAAGATTCATGAAGGCTGTGTATGAAAGATGTCGGTCATATAGGCAACAAGGAAATTTTGTTGTTTGTTACTTAGTGAATATGTTTGTCAGCCAATATGGGCATAAACAATGAGTAAAGTGAAAAGTGCGAAGAATACTATTGTGGTGGGGGAGGGGAGGGTGGCGGGTTGGGAAGTAGGAGGGATAAAATGCATATAGTGCAGTTGGAGATGGATAGGAGGCAGGGGTGCAGCGGGATGTGTAAAAAATGAGTGGGACTGAAGTGTGGAATGGAGGCGGGGGACTTTCTGATGGGGGCCAGTGTTGTGGGGGTCGGGGATCAGAAGGGGTGGTTGGGGTTGTGGCAAAATCTGAGGGAAGGGACTGAAAACTGCAGAATGCAGTGTGTGTGTGTGTGTGTGTATGGAGGGGGGGGGCCTTTTGGTGATGGGCAGAGGTATAGGGCAGTGCTGTGAGGCGAGGGGTGGTGGGAGTTTGGATTTGGGTCTAAATATGAGTATTGGGACTAAATGCAGTCGACAGAATGAGGTGGGCAGTGTGTGTGTGTGTGTGTGTGTGTGTGTGTTAGCTGTGTTGAGTTGTGGATGGGGCAAATAAAGTGTTAGGGTGGAGTAGAGTTAGTAATATTGGTGTGATTGTGTGACTGAGTGGGGAGGAAAAAAAGTGATGTGTCGAGTTTGTGGGTGGTGGAGAGGAATGCAATGTGTGGAAAGCACACCTTTTTACATCCTGACTACTACTGTCACCATTTGTTTAGAACTTAAATGTATGCCAGGAAATCAGTATGATGATGATGAGGAGGAGGATGCAATGTGTTTGTGTAGTAGGATAAAGTACTAAGATGAGGGGATGACCTCATCTTATTTATATATATATAAATTGAGATGATGTAGGATTTGATGAAGGAATTACACCTCCCTCCCTGTCATGCTCAGGGTGTTGATTGTCTGAAATAGCTTGATCAAGACGCTTTGTTTGTTTCATATAGTACCAGATAGTACCAGAAACAGCCGTAATTGGCACTGTGACATTGAAACTGTAAAAGACACTTCTCATAAGAATCAGCCATAATTGGCTGATTCAGATGAGAAGTGTCTTTCACAGTTTCACCTGAATTTGGGAGAAAAAACACCGTAGCTATTACAGTAAGTCCTACGCCCATAGAACACCCAAACTAATGCAGGGGTCTCACACGAGGCGCCCTCTGAAATGTCGAGGAAAGAGGTAAAATGTAATGATTATGACAATGAAATCTGAATTCCCATTTTTGTGGCTAACCAATACCATCTTTTCTGAAAGAAGATAAAGAAGGAAAAAGGATGTAACATGTCTATGATTTAGTCTTATTTTTTATTATTTATCTAATTTTAGCAAATGACATTGTTTCTCCAAAAGATATTCCCTTGTGAGATTTGTGTCCGCGTGGAGGTGGGGGCGCTTTAGCTGTGGGGCATACGCAACAGCACACTGCCTTAATGTGCACACTGTGGTCTAGAGTCGAACATCCTCTATTTGTGAAGTTGTGCTGATAGGTGCGCGTCTGCTTTCCGGGCGTTGGGACCGTGGGGAAACCGTTCGTACAGGTACAGCGCACAGAAGCTATTCTGCCTCAGTGCGCCTCGCAGTTTTCACGAAGCTGCTGTTGTTCATCACGCTCTCACCGCGAGCAGCGATGCGGTGACTAAATAACTACGAGACATGGGACCGAGCACACGCGGAGGTCTCTTGCAAGTCCGCAGCCAACTATAAGCGGTCGGTTTTCACCGTCAAACCCGCAGAGAAAGAGGAAACCCCGACTTCCATCCCGTTTCAAGGATGTTCTTCCCACATGTGTCTTTTTCAGCCATAAATTACGCACTAGTGTTGGGATTAACGCTGATTCTCTTCGCCAATTTTACCAAGAGCTCCGCCGACTTTTCAGGTCAGTCCAACAGCGTGTCCTCTCTCATCCAGATTCAAGACAGTTCTCACATAACATTACTTTTAAAGTACGTGCTTGCTGTAGGGATCCTAAAGTCCTTTGGATATGCACTGATGCCCTATTTGCTTTCATTCTACCGTAACCTGGATTATTTCACTTGTTGAACGTGGGCTAATGGGATAGTTAAAGTATAGGCTTGTCCAACAGAGATTTGATATTTCAGACCGTTCCTGTGCCGTGTCGAAACCTATAGCCCATCTGTTTCCAAGTTTGCCTTCTTGTAACGCGTAAACAAAGGCGTCAAATGTTTCAAGTTCCGTGCCCCGGGCCATCTTCGCATAAGTTAGCCTACTGGTTTGGATATGAAGTCCACTCCTGTACTTTTGACAAGGAAGGAATGTGTAGTATGCAAGATATCATATATATAGAACTATATCCAGCCGCAGTCTGCTGCTTCTAATGGCACACACAACGTAGGCTGAGAGAAAAGAGAAGAAACAAAAATGAGTACATAAAATAAATTCTATAATAAATTAAGAAATTTCTATACTTGTGCCCCACCAGTATTGTAGCCTACAATATTGAAAATGGTATTATGATAAGCGTCATTGCCCAAATCTGTGGCACTGGCCAGGTATGTGCTCACTTTGTCCTAACCTCTATGTAACAGTTCCGACCAGGTACTTGTGCCTACTTCTGCCTTGAGAACTAGCGTCTTTGCATCTTCAAACCACAGTGCTTTCTTCATATTGGCCCACCGTAGTTTTTCAGCTCCAGACTTGCAGCATGTGGAGCTCAGAGCCTCTGTCTCTCGTGTCAAGCCCCGCATGGACAGCACGGTCCTGCCGAAAAGGGTAATAAAATCCAAGGCAAAGCTGGCTGCTGTGAATGGGCCCGTAATGAGTCTTCTAATAGCCGTGAATGGGAGATAAGTGCAACACAGGGGAGCATTAAGAAGGGGTTAAATTAACAGATGTGAGTTTAACAGGGACCCGTTAATGGGTCTGGAGACGGGCGGTGTTAAATGAGAGTCCCCCCTCTATATAATTAAGTATATACCTAGGTTTTAATAAAGCATCACCCTTGGGTCTGTCATTTTCCACTGGATACTGTACTAAAGGTTTAGCTTGCAATTACACATTCTACACGCGATAACTTTATTTCCTATTCTAATCGAACATATCGTTCAGGTTTAATCATATCCATGCTTAGCCACGATTACCCGTTTTGGGCGACTCAGCCAGGAGTTAATTGACGCAAATCTCCATATGCTGAGCTCGGGAGCAACATAAACACTTTTGTTTCGAGCTAAATCGGGGTGATTGGACTTTCCTCTGCGTGTGCAACAAGTAGGGCTATTCATGCAGGGGCATAAGGAGAAAGTCCTTTGCTCTCGCATCACACACAAAAACACATAGCTCCCTTTTTGTTGCAGTGCAGAAAGAGGTTCCCGAACCCTACACCGCAGTCAAGCACCCTGTAGACCTTTTCAATCAGAACTCAGAATTCCATAGAACAACAGGCACGCACGCACACACTTGTGTGGGTATTTTTTACCCGGCTGGGCCTTCCCTTAAGGCACAAAACATGGTAGGTTAGCTAGGGCCTTTGTGTGATTGGCAACTCTTTGTAGGACAGGCTTTTCAACCATAAGGACTACACCAGCATCTGTTGCTTCAGGATCCAGGCAGAATATTCCTTGGTTTTGTCTCCTTGTGTATCATACCTTGCCTGGTAAAAAGCTGATTGTTCTGCCCTGCTGGTGACACATAGCAAACTCAATGCCACGAGGCTAATCTACTTACACAGTGAAATCACTCTGAATAGGGAATCCAGATAGTTCCAGCCATATAGTTTGACATAGATGACAAGAAGATGGAGGATTTGTTGTCTATATCGGAACCTACATCAAAATCTATATTGCGCTTTCCCTGGCCTTTTGGATTTAAAGCAAGACTGTCTCATTACTGCTGACTGCAATGACAGAGCTCCATTCTAAGCTCCATTCTAAGGCATTCACTGCTGGCTCGCCGTAATGGGGGTCGCTATAACAGACCCCACCGCCCTCCTGTCCCCCATTGTAAACCTGTAGTCAGACCCCCATTAGAGCACCACCATGATGAGTGGCTCAGAAAGGGTCAAGAGGTCAATTCATGTCACCCTGCAAGACTCATTACACATGCTGTGTGTGTGTGTGTGTGTGTGTGTGTGTGTGTGTGTGTGTGTGTGTGCCTTCATCCCTCCATCTGGGTAGAGCTGTACTGAAAGAGAGACATGAAGCGAGGAGAAGCGAAAGCGATCTGTTAGTGCACAAGACCAGAGCCAGCTTGTGACCAAGGCCTCTCTGAAGTCCCTTAGAGATGTCGATACAGGCGAAAATAGTGTTTTAATGATGGCTTGTGGTCGCTTGATTGAACAGATGAACAGACATATGTGTGTGTGTGTGTGACCAAGTATACATAGTCATTACCTCATTAGTTTCGCGATAGGGCTGAACGAAGCACTGGGTACAAAGGCTCTGTGTTCTCTGTGGGATTTTTATTATAGGCAAGCAGAGCAGGCACAACAACTCTCACACGCACACACATACACACACACACACACACACACATACACACACACATACACACGCACACAAATACACACATGCACACACACATACACACGCACACACACACACACACACACACACACACACACATACACACACATGCATACATACATACATACATACATACATACATACACACACACACATACACACGCGCACACACATACACACACACACATACACGCACACACATTCATTCGTTTATTTCCATGTATGAAGCCAAGGACATTAAAAATTAACAAGATTAAGAGGTTCTCTGTGCTCCACAGTGGTATTTTGACATAAAATTCCCCCCATTCTTGTCTGTAGGTTGCCCCCCTGTCATCCCTTGTAATGGTAACTAGGAGTCGAGGCTTGTGAAAACAATACCTTTTGAAATGCTAGAACAATACCCTGGCAGTTGCTGGATGCTGTATGTTTGCCTGTAAGTTTTTTTTCTCTGTGTTTTTGTGTGGTGGTAGTGTTTCAAGGGGGCTAAATGGGACAGTTTGTGCAAAAAAATAGTCCTTTCAGGAGGTTTCTAAAAGAGAAAAGGAGAATTGGAGAAAGATATATTGTGGGGGATGTGTCTGTCTCTGTCATCTGAACACAAGTGAACTGAACTAAAGCTGTGTGTGTGTCAGTGGAGACAGAAAGACCCGGATTTGATGAGTTTGTGACAGCTGAGCCCGTTTAACAACATTGTTGGACAAATATTCTGGAAAGAGTTTTATGGGCAGTAAAGGCTTTAGTAAAGGTAAGTGTATGGAGGGTTAATTTTGGAGACAGTATAGATTGGAGTATTTGCAGTATGGACAGGGGAGAGTTAGAGGGGGTATGGGGTAAGGGAGGGGGCATACTGGTTTCTTGCCCCCTCATCAGGAGAGCACTCTGGGGAGATCTGGCCACCAGTCCTCTCTGAGAATTTTCTCCGGAGTAGGAACCTGAGACTATGGTCCTCTTGTTGCTCAAATACACACACACACACACACATTTGCATGCCCATATGCAATCTCTCTCTCTCTCTCTCTCTCTCTCTCTCTCTCACTCACACACACACACTCCTCCCTCCTTATGGTGACATGTACACATGCACACAAACACACACACACATACATACATACACGCACTGCACACACACACAGGACACTTATTCATGTTCTGTCTGGCTCTATTCATGAAATCTTTATCTCACACTAGTGTTCAGGCTAGGACATTGGTCACACTCACGCACACATATGAGTTCATACCCTTACACACATATGCACACAATCACCGGCCTACATACAACTGGTCCTTGACAACTTCCAATTCTAAATAGTCCCTTTTTTTTTTTTTTTTTTTTTAAAAGCAAGAGCACATAGGACTGAATCCCCAAGGTCTTTGTAGACCCTTACTTTCCACAATGAGTGTGTGTGTGTGTCTGTGTGCCAGGTGAGCCCTCTGTAAACAAATCCTGGATCCAGGTTTGTTTTCTCTGGCACTCTGATGGCTGTCAGCTACTAAGGAACCAGAGCTGCAATTTCATTTTGTGCTCAAACACACACACACACAGAAACCTTTCTGTTCCAGTAAATAATTTTGAATAATTCAGAGTAAATTGAACTAATTGCAATGGTTAACTCTCTCATGTAGCTCAATCAGTTGATAGCTTGAAAGCCACAGTTCTGCTCTCATTCCAAGTAACCCCATTAGATTCATTGCATTTGTCTGTTGAGGCATGTCGATGTGTTATGTGACACTACGTTTAGGTATGGCATGATTTAGATAGCATGGTGTATGTTTATAAATAGAGTGCTGATATTTATATGGAGTGTCCTACCATGGCCCGAGTTGTCTCTCTCTCTCTGTCTTTGTCATTCTCAATGCACAATACACACTTCCTTTAATTAGTTAGTCTGGTAAGAATGTGCTCAGTGTTATATAGGCATTTCAAGTTGTGTCATATGGTATTAATTACTATCTAATTGAATGCAGTACAGTATATCAAACCACATCTCTCTGTCTCTGTCTCTCTCTCTTTCCCTCCCCCTCCTTCTCCCTCTGTCTCTCCAAAGTCTCATTCGTTCTTGCTGGATTTTTGAAGAACAGACTGTAATACGTTTTTCGCAAATACACGAATACACAATCTTGTACACAAATGTTCAGATGTGCACACACACACACACAGACACACAGACATACATACACATGGTGCAGGGTTGGGTGGAGGACAGGGGAGTTCTCAGGGGAATGTGAAATGTCAGGAGCTGTCAGCACAGACAGCTGGATAGGAGATGGCAAGCTGTGTGTGAGAGTGTGTGTGTGTGTATGTGTTTCTGGACTCATTGGTGTATTTGTGGGTGTGAAAGTGTGTATGTCAACAGCATGTGTGTCTGTTTGTGTGTGTGTGTGTGTTGTGTGGGGGTTTATTTTTATAACTGTGATAGTGGACATCTTCACCCTCTGTCTGCACATCCCGCTGATGTAAATAATAACAATAAAAAAACAAAACAAAAACAACACTGGTCTCACTTTCTTTGGCAGGCAGACAGAAACAGCAGTGGGCTCGTCCTGGATGACTTCTGTTTTGCTGTGAGACTGACTGAGCCTCTGAGTGTTTATGTTGTTTATTAAAATCCCTGCAGACTCTTGGGCAAACCCTTTTTTATCTTCCAGTGAAAACATACCCCTCGGATGATTCCATGTGAACCAACTGAGATGTCTTTCCAGATGACTTCAACATCCTAATTAGAGACGTCTTGACACAAGCAGAATTAGCAGATCAGCTTTAACGACCTAATTACTGTTTGGCGCGCACTGTCTGCATTGTTCAAAGAGCAATCTCCATGTGTGAATAATTGTTTATTGCATGCATAGCTCCGATGCTTACATAGTGGGCAGAATCTGTATCGTGTAACTTGAGCTGGAGTGAAGTGGTCATAATGCTTAAAGAGGCTTTTCATCTTTCACTGGTGTTTTTGAGTTGCGTGGCTCTCAGTAATCAACTTTGAGAGGAAAGAATGGCTCAGCTTGTGAAACTGAGCTGTGCTTTCAGGAGCGAGGAGCTGCTTGTAGCATAGCAGGGGTCACGACAGAGGATGGGAACGTGGTAAAAGACAGAGGGTAAAGAAAGAGAGAATGGCAAGTGATAGAAAGAGGAGAAACAGATCTTTAGCCCAGAACACCTCCCAGAGGAGATTGTGCAAGAGGGATTTCCAGAGAACAGCAAGTCCCTGGTGAAGAGGAGGCTTGGTGTGTGCATGTGTGTGTGTGTGTGTGTGTGTGTGTGTGTGTGTCTGTGTGTGTTTTAACCCTACATGAGTGTGGCAGAGGGCAGTCCTGCATTTGCAGCTGTGTTTATGCCTGTCTCCTCTTTCTCTCTCTTTGTCTCTCTCATTCTCTCTCTCTCTCTCTCTCACACACACACACACACACACACACACACACACACACACTATGCCTATCCCCTATCATTCTCACATATCAGCCAGTCCTGAAACACATACTTGTGTTCCAAAGAATTCCTCTGTGGTAACACTTTGTGCTTAATGCTGTCTGTTGGTTCATAAAACTAGCCTATCCTCTCCTCTTCTATCAGATAGACCTTAAAGGCTTGGCACTTGGCTTTGCATCTGATGATTGACCTCACCATGCACATATTTCTTCTTAAGCACACCAATTTTTATTCTCTTGGTGTCTCCCACCACTTTACACTAATGTCTGATTTCTGCTGTTGGCTATTATGTGCTAGTATGCAATGTTTTTTATTGATCCAGGTTCCTGTGCAAGAAAGTCTACCAGGTGTTTCAGAAAATCAGGTCACAAATCTAACCCTGGTCCTTTAGATTTAAAGGAGAAATCTGGTCTGAATCAATCAACAGCAATGTTGTTCGAGGTCACCGAGTGCTGTCTGTAAGAATAAGCACCAGGAGATTTGCAACATAGGCTGAATAATGAACCAGCAGCTAACACTAACTGAATGGAGCATAGGAAATTTAAACTGAAAGTGAGTTTCTGTGACCACTTGATCTAGTATTAGCTGCTGATTCACTGTTCAGTCTATTTGTATCACATTTTCTCACTCTTTTTCCTACCTCGAGCAACAGAACTATTTATTTGATTTTATTTATTTTGATTTATTTGATATTTGATTTCTCCTTTAACATAACATACTGTATTGAATGGCTTTCTGAATGAACATTGTTTTAAAAATTTCTTTCATGTTTTCACAAGAAATCAATGAGCTTTTTTAGGATCTCACCACTAACTTGGATTTGGGCTGAAACAAGAGGAAGGCCGTTTCTCAGCTGTGGAAAAACACCTACTCTGGTCTCCACCCAAGTCCATAAATTTAACATAACATTTCAAAATACCCCTATTTTCTCCTCGGTCAGAAACAGGTCACATCTCATTCTGAATTTGACTATTTTGCAGTTCTTTTGAATTCAGACTATCCATAAGGAAGGTTTTTTGTCTGTTGTGTTTTGTTGTGTTTTGTTTTTTGTTTTGTTTATGTTTGGATCTGGTCCTGGTTACCACATACAGTGAGATTTGGCACATTCTCCCCCTTTAATTTGCCCGTAGGCTAGACTTTCATTTTCACACTGGCCCCTACTTACCTGCTGCACCGTTACCATCAGCAGGGAACCATCCAGGCATTCAGTCTTCGGACGGTAGCACAGACGTTGAGTGAAGCTCATCTGATCTCAGATCAGTGAGTGATTCGCTCCTGCAGGTAGAGACCTAGCTGTTAGGAGTGGCTAGCTGTCTCACTTTTCAGACCGAATTGCTGAGCGGATTAGCCTCCTGCAGTCAATGGTGTGTGTGTGTGTGTGTGCATGCATCCATGTGTGTGAGTGTGTGTGTTGGAGAGAATGAGAAAGAGAAAAAAGGAGAGAGAAAGAGTGAGGGATTTAAAAAGGGGCGGATAAGACTGTCATTATCTGGTTCAGTCCACCCCACTTACGTGTGTCTATAAAATTATCCACTCAACGGATGCCCCTCCACCACACCCCACACCTTTGCCCATCTACACCTCTTCTACACTTCTCTCACTCTCTCTCTCCCTCTTTCCCTCTCTCCCTCTGTCTCCTCACTGTTTATCTGTTCTGGCAGAGTTTTTAGGGAATGCTGGCAGGGCTTTGATGATTTTTTTCTCTCCCCTCCTCTGACTCTCTGTCTCTCTTTCTCTGTCTCTCTCATCAAGCTCTTGGCTGGAGCAGGAGTAATTTCACAAGCCGTGGAAATGCTGACATTTACACACACATTTACACACAGACACACACAGTGAGGAGAGAGAAAAGCTGACTTCATCTGAGTCTTGACTGCTGACACCCACCTACACACCCATCCATCCACCCACACATACGTACACACACATAACACATCAAACACACACACACACACACACACACACACACACACACACACACACACACACACACAGTGTAGCACCATCTCCTTTATCTGGGACTCAGGTGAAACAATCCTCACTCTGTGAGCCTCTGAAGCCCAAAGAACTTCTCCTCCCCTGCAGGTATGAGAGAGCACACTGAAGGGAGAGAGAGAGGGAGAGAGAGAGAGGGAGAGAGAGAAAGAGAGAGGGGAGGAGTAAGAGAGCGTAAAGGAGTAAGAGAAGACTGAGTTTCCACTCAATTAATTCGCATTGATAAAATTGCTGCTCAAAAATATGTGCGTCTGTCAGCTGTGTAATGCAAATAAAAAACAAACACTAGGCTAATCAAGCGGCATGTTCTGAGAAGCTGTGGGATCAAAACTTAATGTCTATGGATAAATGCAAATTTGCGAATGAAGCTTTTTTCATTGAATTTAATCACATTTGCATCAAGATTCGCATCATTAATCGCATCAAAAGTAAATCCAGCCTCCTCAACCAAAAAATCGATGTTCGCATTAGGGGACTGATGCGAATTTGCAGGTGTATTACTATTTGGATGGAAAGTCATTGATTGATGGAGGGATCCATTAAGGCAGAGAGTGAAAGATGCAGCAGAAAGTGACAGACAAGAGAGGACATCAGAGATTGAAGAGGAAACCAGTTGTTTATGTTCGCATTTACATTTATGTTCATGTTTAGGTTCATATTTATATTCCTGGACAGATGCTTTTGTAATGTCCATGAGACTCATTAGGACCTAATGGCAGCAGATTGGACAGAGACAAACAAATGATAAAAGCTACCAAGAACTACCAGAAACTATCAGAGGTTACTGAGTTGGATTGCAGAGCTAAGACAGAGAGAAATGAAAACACTCACACACATACACTCACACATGCACGCACACACACACATGCACGCACACACACATACACATGCAGGCACACACACACAAACACAATCCTTCCCAAACCACACAAAAGCACACATACCCACACACACACATACACACACAAACATGTGCGCGCACACACACACACACACACACACACACACACACACACATGGAGTGAGAGATGGAGAGCCCGTGATGGCGTGGTGAAAGGTGCCGCTCCCTAAACAAGGCTGCATTGTGTGTGTTGCTCCTTCAAAAGCCAGTCCCTGACACTCCACATTACAGCACGGCCCACTAGCCCCTCAGCACTGTAATCTGGCTCAGACCCCCCATGCCCCGCAACACATGGCTATCTCGCCGCTACTGTGGGAGGTTGTGTGTTTACATGTATGTATGTGTGTGTGTGTGTGTGGTTGGAGAGGGGGATTTGCATGTGAGTATATGTGTGTGTGTGTGTGTGTGTGTCTATGGAGGGAGTAGTGTGTGTGTGTGTGTGTGTGTGTGTGTGTATGTATGGAGGGAGTAGTGTGTGTGTGTTAGCTTGTGTATACACATGCATATAAGAGTACTGTATGCGTCATCATAAATAGATGTTCGCCATGTGTTTGGTCCTTCTCCATCTACCTGGCATGGTTGACATTGGATTTTTATGTCTTCAGATTGTAGGTTATTGTGTGGCACAATTTCCATGTCGGTGAACCCACAGTAAACCGCTCATGTTTTTTGGTATTTTAAGTACTTTCTCCATTTCTAAGCTTACCTCCTCTTTCCCTTTCTCTCTCTCTCTTTCGCTCTCTCTCTGTCTCAAGCTTCCAGGCTCACCCTTAGGGCCTCTGAAATCTCTCTGTTTTGGCTGCTCTTTCCACTGAGACCTGTGTGCACATTCACTGCAACCACCCAAATCACCCAAATCCTCTAATCAATCTAAACCAACCCTCAACCCCCCCCCCCCCCCCCCCCATAACCTACACAAACGTATAAGCCTCTCTGGAGACTGGCGTATTGGAATAGTAGGCCTGCTATTTATACAAGCCTTTTTTTTGGTTTCTGGTGTTTCTTGCTACCACGTGTTTCACTCACTTAACAAATTTGCACAGCGATTGTGCCAAGTTCGCAAATAATGGTGCCGGAAGGTCAACATTGCTACCTGAGCATCAAACTCATTGATATCCTGTATTTAAACTTTGCTCTAGGAAGCATGGAGCGCTTGTCCCGGATCAGTGCCATTAAACAGCCCTCCCAAGACAATCTATCAAAATCGACTTTGTCAGAAGGTGATAAATTACCACCTTTTCTTAGCAGGAGGTGCAGTTGTAAAATAACAGGTTTGTAAACTTTTTTCTGTGATACCTGTTAGGTGGGCCGCGACATGCATTATCACTTGTTTAAAAAAAAAGGCATGCATAACTTACGTGATAATGGATTATTGTCCTATGTTTGTATAAATAAGCAGCAGAGTTATTACAGTATGTAGTAAATGTGGAAAATGCTGTGGGATTTTGTTATATTAACAATTGTGTTTGGTGCATAAACTCTATCCCCATAAGCAGTGGATAAACTGAGATTAAACTGTGTCTACTTGCATTAATCCTCCACTACAGCTTGTATACTACAGCTCGTATACTACAGCCTGTATACTACAGCTCATGTACTACTTCTTAGGTGCAGCCTCAGACACTCTTAGGTGCAAGCGAGAGAGATGCAGCCTGTGGGGTTGGTGTTAATGTTAGTGTTGGTGTCGGTTTTGGTGTTAGTGTTGGTCTTAGTGTTTATGTTAGTGTTGGTGTTGGTGTTAGTGTTGGTGTTATTGTTAATGTTAGTGTTGGTGTTGGTGTTAGTGTTGGTGTTATTGTTAATGTTAGTGCTATTGTTAGTGTTGTACCCACGTGAGTGTTCTCGGTGTACTGCCTTGTCTGGCAATCAGACCTCAGCTGGCACACTGGCCTCTGCGGTTGCGCTGTCTCTATAAATGGAGAACACACCCACGCTTGCGGCGTTTTTATTAGCCTGGGCTGGTGAATGGGGAGTTGGTGAGAGGGTCAAGGGCAACCTTGTGACTCACGTTATGAGCGATTCAGTTTCATGAGATCACAATATGGTAGTTATTTAGCAATTTTGTAATTAGATTTGAAATTGTTTTTCCTGTCTTTTAAAGGTGAAACTTCTATTTTTGAATTTAAGTGTGAAATTTAAGTAAGAGTTAAGAACGGCAGCTTGGGTTTTAGAGCTCTATAAAAGCAATTGATGTCAACAGTCTAGTAGTTGGTTTTGTTGAGATAGTTGAAGGTGATCTGTAACAAAGGGATAATGGTGTTGTGACTCCATGTAATCACTGGGGCTCCAAAGCTTTGCAGATTTATGCTGCTGGTGTTAAAAGTGCACTCTCAAACCACTTAAAAGTTTTAGATGCGTTGATAGTTTCAAGTAAACCCATAACTGTCTGTAACTGAATGGTGATGTGGTGGGTGCTTGCTCTCTCCCTCTCTCTCTCTCTCTCTCTCACACATACACACACACACAGACATACACACACACACACACATATACACTTACATACACACACACATATACACTTACACACATACACACACACTCACACACACACACACACACACACACACACACACACACACACACACACACACACACACAAAGAAAATCCCACAAACAGACACATGCACACAGACAGTATGTTCCCTCATTAGTGTTGATGACTGCTTTCAGCCCTTGCCTTGGGCTCTGTGGTTGTGCTGTCGTCTCCTTAAGACCCACGTTTAGTCTGCTGTCAGCTGTCAGTCCTCTGGCCTAAGCCCATTAATTCTTTACACAGCTTTCTTCTTTCATAGCCGCCCACCCACTCTTCCTCCCCACCCTTCTCCTCTCTTGTCTCCCGTCCCCTCATCTGCCATTTACTCTCTCTCTCTTTCTTTTTCTTTCTCTCTGATCCTGCTCTTCTCTTTTCTCTCCTGCTTTCTAAATGGAAATTCCTCCCATTGCTTCCCCTTGTTGTCCCTTTGAGGTTAGGACGGGGTCTTTAAGGGGGAGCAGGAGGGCCCTCTGCCAGGGCAGGACAAAGAGAGCACCTCAACTCCCCCCCCCTTTCCTGGAACACATAAGGACAACGAGAGTGAAGCACAGGGATGTGGGGTGGGTTAGGGTGAAAAGCCCAGTAGATGCCCCATTAAAGGCAGATTTTTAGTTATGCGTCATATCGTCACCATTGCAACGCAGAACGTGAACCCTGCAAATCCCTTCTGCAGAACCTCTGCATCGACCGACATGTGCCTCCAGTGTTTTTTACCTGCGCGTTGAAACAACGCAGATGGCAAGGGCTGTGATTGGTCAGGTTCTTCCACTTGCTTTGTTTGTTTTGATTTGATTTGAGGCTTAAAGAAATTAGACAACAAAAGCCTTGTGTAGAGTATTTGTTAAGACATTTATTTATCTAAACAAACTCCTTTGCGGTCTCTGTAAAAGGTCTATTTAAACAACACCATCACATGACACAAAATGGGACCGCAAACCCATAAAATCAGTCTATCCCAATCAGGCCCATGGAAAAAGATACAGATATAGCCTTAGTGCTTTGTATTTTGTTCCAAATGTCTGTCTTTCAACACAGAAAACACCCTCTCTTCCAAAGCAGATGCCTCCTCCAGTTAGGGATGATTCTAATGAAATTAGCCCATCCCAGCTCTTCGCTAGCCATCTACTGTGTGGATAAGAGGGTTTGCTATGGTTTGTTATGGCTGATTTGGTTGTTCTGGTTGCACTGGGAATAGCATTAGAAGGAGCATAGTGAGAGCAGAACTAACATACTACCATGAAGCTGATTTAGAGAAAAAGAGAGAGAGAGAGAGAGAGAGAGAGAGTGTGTGTGTGTGTGTGTGTGTGTGGGTGTATCTAGTGCATGTGCGCTAGCACACTTTTAGTGAAAGTCAAGACTTTTGTGAAAACGTAAAATAAATTTTCCACTCACCTGATTTCCACCGTCCATCCCTGACTCACTCAGCCACCCACCAGGCCACCAGCAAACACACACACAAAAACTGTCCGGTTGTTCCTGGATTAGGGTGGGGGTGGTTGACTTTTGACCCCCAGGGCCTGGCTAACAGGCACGTGCTAACAGAGGGGTAATAGGAGGTGGCCGGTGGGATGAATCCTTGGGGATGTGGGGGCAGCTAGTGGAGCCGGCTGCCTGACAAGAGTATTCCCAGGGCCCCTTACACACACTTGCCTATTCCCCAGTGAAATACACACACATCCTTATACACACCTGCCTATGCCCCAGTGAAATACACACACATCCTTACTATGTCTGACATGCCAGGTTACACACACAAACACACTTTCTCTGTCTGAGAGTGTAGATTACCACCATGGTTCCAGTCTCTCTACCACACAAACACACACATACCCTACCTAACCCCCCTCCCACACACAAACACCCCACCCCACCCCAAACACACACACACACACACACACAAAGGTCTAAGGTGCAATTACAGACAAGGTCACACACACGTGCAAAAGGATCATTAGGCATCTATATATAATGTTCTCTCTTTGTGAATCGAGTCTTTTCCAGTGCAGACCCTGCACTGACTTTAAGACATCTTGCCTAATTCATTGTTTCTTTCTTCTTTCACACACACTTATACACACACTGTGTCAGAGGACTGAGCTGCTCGGGCGTGGTGGAGCAGTGGTTATGTCACCTGACTGACAGCCAAGCGACCCAGGTTTGATTCCTAAACCCTACATTGTCAGTCTGTGTCGCTTTGGATAACAGCGTCTCTCAAATACCAGTCAACTTCACTCCATGCCAAAATGACCAGTCCAGAGACTTGCAATGCACTGAGTGGACTGATGTCAGTGTAGCTGCCATGGGTTTCTTCCGAGTTATACCAAAACCAATCCATACTCACACTCACACAGCAATCAGCAATTAGGTCTCTCGCTCTCTCTCTCTATGTGTGTGTGTGTGTGTGTGTGTGTGTTTGGAAGGGGGTGGCTCCAGAGGAAACAGCCCTGATTTGTTTTTGTCTGGTCCCTTGTTTTAATTACTGCAGCTGCCCCAGGGTTTATTTTCACACACACACACACACAGAAGGAGTACTGACAGATAAATACACACTGGCCCACTAAACTATTCACCCCCAACAGGGTTAACTCCAACTTTGGGCCCAACCTCATGTGAGTAAGCTCCTTCAGCTGATTGTGTGTGTGTGTGTGTGTGTGCGAGAGAGAGAGAGAAAGATAATAGAGAGAGAAGGCCTGTGTGAGCTCCTCATACTGAAATCACAAGTATCTGCCTTGAATAGGCTGACTACTTGTCTGACTAGTCATACACACTATAGCAAAGTAGGTGTGTTAACTTGTGTTCAAAGTGAATGTGGTCATGTCATCTTATTTGGGAATTCCTTGAATTATGTGTTGGAATTCAGAGAGTTGCTTTATTCTTCTTATTGGTGGTAAGCAGAAGCAGAGTGGTGTGAGGTAGCTTTTTGAGAAATACTTGGTTTTGCAGTAATATTTGAGGTTTACAAAATTCCAAGAAAACTTAATTAAAAAAATTATCATTATTTGATTATAATTAGGTGTGACCTGAGGTTTGGCATTTCAAACGGGTGCATTTGTCCACACATTGTCTCAGTACCGGCAAAATCTGAACATCATTCCAGGCGAGCGGGCTCTGCTCGCAGCCTCCCCATAAGCCACGTCCTGTGGTCAGTGTGTGTGTTTAAAATAAATCTCCATTTCCCCAAGGCTCTGCCTGGTGCTTTGATGGCCCTTGATGGGTGAAACCTCCAACCAGGACCCGGTGGCACACTGTGTTCCTATTGGCTCCCGGCTGTAGCCTGTTTAGCGCGAGTTGCTTTTGAGCACTGCCAGGCCACGGGCCGCCCTAACCCATAGTGGAGGTGGACTGAAGAGAGAGAGAGAAATGAAAGTTGCCAATAATTACCGTTTTTTTATGGTTTCAGGGAAATTCTTCCATTAGGAACCCATTTGCTTGCGCTGCCATGTTAGTGTGGTCGTCTAATTATTACATGTAGCTGAAAATAAACCCCCAATAAAAATAATGCAGCAGGCGACCATTCTGAATGCATGTGAAAGAAAAGGATGGACACTTACATCCAGAACTGCTGGTCTTACAGTTTCGGTTTAAATTCTTTCAGTTTTTAATTTCTTTTTGACAAAAGTGATGTAGGCTGG
>JAIFZK010000001.1:6467500-6475000 GCA_027481765.1 Tenualosa thibaudeaui | reverse complement strand
CTGACAACACCTGATTACCTTTTGTCAGGAGTATTTACGCCCCTTAGTTTTGCTCTCACTTACACACTCTACTCTCCTGTGAAGGTGTGTGTGTGTGCGTGTGTTATTGTGATGTACCCAAGGTTTTCCCAGAACACTTTCTGTTCAAGTTGGCATTCCTCCTTTAGCCTGTAGTGCCGCTTCCCATTTCCTGCACTCAGCCTTTGCATTCACTTTTTCACAGGCAGTGGTACACTTAAGCCGGCCACTATTTCAGCAGCTAATCCTAGGGAAAAAAAGGATAGCCCTGTGGCACGGATTGAGAAAACGGAGCAAAAGAAAGAGCAAAGGGGTTCTCGATTGTTTCGTGTGACTCACTGGTATCAAGGATAATGAGAGAACACCTCTGGGATGGGAAAAGTCCTATTGAAAAGTCCTATTGAAAACACATAGGATTCCTATCTAATCACATAATTGATCCCTATTGATCGTATAATAGTTGGTCCCCATAAATAGGCCTAATTTGTATATTTTTTTATATGTTGTGTGGGGTGGTGTACAGATCTCTTTAGGGATCTAATCTGAAGATTCCCACCTCTGGCAGTGGAGGCTGAGAGCTGCAAGCTGTTTTGGGTGACTGTAAGTTGAATGGAAGGATAGGGCTGCCTATCTTTTACATCCTGAAGATTAAGTCCTGCTGGGCTAAGTGCTTGAGCTGGCATAGGTGGGCGAGAGAGACAAATCCTTTGAGTGCAAAGTTGTTTTGGAAGTCACAGGGAGAGCATGAGATCCTGGGATCTTTGTGCAGTGTGTATGTGTGAGTGTGTGTGTGTTAGAGAGAGGGATGGAGGAGTGTGTTTGTGTGTGTGTGCATGTGTGCGTGTGTTTGTGTGTGTGTGTGTCTGTAACAGAGGTGAGTGTGTATTCAGTTTGGTGCGAGGGTGAGCTCAGTTAGGCTGTTGGGACTTGTTCACAAGGAACATTCCAATTGCAAAGAGGTCGGAGATCGCCCCAAAAACACTCTCCACTTGTCTCTCTCAGACTCTACCACACACACTCTTACAGACAAACACACACACACACAAATACATGCACAGCTGAATGAACTTTTCCACCCATCTGCATGCACATAAACACTCTCTTTCACTCACTTTTTCTCATACGCATAGTTAGACAGACAGACAGACACACACACACACACACGCTCACTTGCACGCACAGCTGAATGTAGGTACATGAAACACAAATATGTCTACTTACCTACCCATCCAAACACACAGACACACACACACACACACACACACACACACACACACTGGCACTTCAAAAAAGATCAGTATGTGTTTCTTAGTTCCCATTGTCCCTGAAGCATTTATGAATAACAAATCCAATAAGGCTCAAAGAGCTGTTGTGGCTAGATCACTCCAGTTAAGGCACTGCAGTCTAATGAGGGGTGTGTGTGTGTTTTGGTTTTTTTTTGTTTTTCCATAAGCACTGTGCCGCATCTCCCAGGTGGTCTGGGACTGGGGCAAGCCTGTGCACATGCCGCACAGCGATGGCACCACCCGATCGTCACTGTTTGTTGACATTTCTCTCTCTCAAAACCAGCCATTCACTGGCGCACCACCACCCTCCCTCAGCACACACACACACACACAATGCCAAAACAAGCCAGATCAAAACTGTTGCCAAGTCAAGCCAAGTGCCAAATTCTAGAGAAGGGCAATTCAGATTGAACACACCCTGTGTGTTTGGCCTGAACTTCCTTTTTAAACAGGAAATGAGAGAGAGGAGAAGAAATAACGGCCTTGCCCCTGCCAGTGCTATCTGCTGAAGTCAAGGCCTGAAAAGATGTTGCTTTGTGTGCTATTTGTCTTATGTGAAAGAAATGTGCCTGTTATTTAACTGAAAATTCCTTAAGGATGTTAGTAGTGAATATCATTGTGATTCTGGCCATTTCTAGGTTACATGTCCAAAGTTTTGAGGAACTACACGGAACAGGCCTGCGACGGAGACTTCCTGACAGTTCGCTGCCCGCCTCGCACCACCATCACCGTCCAATCAGCTTTCTACGGCAGACAAGGCCCCGCCAACTTGCACCCGTGCCCCACACCACTGTCCGTCCTCAGCAGGACTCGTCCAATCAGAGAGGAGACACACTGTCATGTGTCCACTTCACTGCAAGTAAGGAAGACTCTGTTTCTCTCTCAGTGGCGATGTCTGATAATGACTATAATGAACTGTCTATACGTATGCGTGTGTGTGTGTGTGTATGTGTATGTATGACTATGTGTATGTGTGTGTATGTGTGTGTGTGTGTGTCTGTGTATATGAGAGCATGAGTGGTATTGGAGATGGCTGCTTGGATGGAAGTGACAGATTATGGTGTCAGTGTTGCCTGTGCTAACACACAGACACATTTATTAATGAGCAGCTGACACCAGTGACCTCTCCATTCTCGTGGATGGCGGTAGACTGTAGAGTCCACTAGCATGGCATAGTTATTGACACTAGTGCAGATAAAGTCTCCCTTCCCATCATACTTGGTGGTGTGTTTTGGGGATATAGGTTGGGTAGTGTGGGGGCTGGAGGTTGGGTGAGATGGGGGCTGGAGTGGTTGGAGTGGTTGGAACTGGAGTGGGGGCTCAGGGCTGGGGGAATCAAGAGACTTAGGGATGGAGCCTCTGCTCCTTGGAGAGTATTATGATATAATATAGACACTGCAAAAACATTATGTAACCAGTGTCAAGCATGTTGTTTATAGCCTACAGGGGTTTATGCTCGCACATACACACACATACACACGCACACACACACACACACACACACACACACACACACACACACACACACGCACATACACACACACACAAACACAGTCTTTCATTACTCTTAAACACACACACAGGTACACACACACACACATACACAGGCTTTCCTTACTCTTGAACGTACACACAGGTACACACACACATACACACACACACACACACACAGAAACAGACACACACAAATACACAGTCTTTCATTACTCTTAAACGCACACACAGGTACACACACACCCACATACATACACACACACACACACACACACACACACAAACACACATACATACACAGGCTTTCCTTACTCTTAAACGCACACACAGGTACACACACACATACACACACACGCACACACTGACACTGGAGGGTTTGAGTCCATAGAGGTATGTGGCTCTGGGGATAGAGTGTGACGCCACAAGAATCCCAAACACTCACCAAGGTGGGGAAGCCCATGGCAACGAAGAACACAGTGTACAGCTGACTCCAAACATGTCCTCTCTGGTCATGATTCTTCTTGATGCTAATCTGATCAAGCATCCATGTGTGTTTGTGTGTGTGTGAATGTATGTATGTGTATGTGAGAGAAAGAGAGAGAGAGTGAGAGAGAGAGAGAGACAGAGGGTGTTTGTGTGTGTGAATGTATGTATGTGTATGTGAGAGAAAGAGAGAGAGAGTGATAGAGAGAGAGAGACAGAGGGTGTTTGTGTGTGTGAATGTATGTATGTGTATGTGAGAGAAAGAGAGAGAGAGTGATAGAGAGAGAGAGACAGAGGGTGTTTGTGTGTGTGTGAATGTATGTATGTGTATGTGAGAGAAAGAGAGAGAGAGAGATAGAGAGAGAGAGACAGAGTGTGTTTGTGTGTGTGAATGTATGTATGTGTGTGTGTGTGTGTGTGTGTGAGAGAGAGAGAGAGAGAGTGTGTGTGTGTGTGTGTGTGTGTGTGTGTGTGTGTGTGTGTGTGTGTGTGTGTGTGTGTGTGTGTGTGTCTGTGTGCGTAAAGGTATTTGGAGATTTTGTGTTCTTTTGGACACTGGTCTGTGAAGTGCCCAATCATGTGAACACTACCTTGTCAAGCTGTCAATCAGTTTTGTAGCCGGTCCTTTGATGTGTGCCACTGATACCTGACCGAATGTGCAAACAATATGTGCATATACACACAGGATATACACACACACATGCACACATACCTCTTCACACACACTACACTACACACCCTACGCATTTGCTCTCTCTTGCTATCTCTCTCTCTCTCTTTCTCGTTCTCATTTTTACACACACACACTCACACATCTTTGCTGTACATTGGTTCCTACACACCTATGCATTGTCCATACATGCATAGCCATGCTTATCCCTGTTCACCTTTGCTTGTTTTAGTCTAATCCACACCTCCAGCCTGCTTTTGAATGTAACCTGGGGCACCTAACCGCAGTCTGTCTCACACCAGCTATTGTGTTGGAGTGTGCCAGAGAGTGGGTGTGTGAATGAGCAAGTGAGTGTGTGAGTGTGTGAGTGTGTGTGTGTGTATGTGTGTGTGTGTGTGTGTGTGTATATGTATGTGTATGTGTGTATGAATAACTATCCATTCACGTGTGTGTGTGTGTGTGTGTGTGTGTGTGTGTGTGTGTGTGTGTGTGCATGTGTGTGTGTGTGTGTGTGTGTGTGCGCATGCTGCTATCTGTTTATATGTGTGCGCAGGCAATTTGAAGGTCTCTTAACTCTGAAGTACTAGCACACAAGGCCAAGCAAAACGTGTCTCTTCTTTAAAAACAAAAGAAATGCCCATGAAAAAATGGTATAAGAAAATGTCTGTTTAGGTATGCCTGAAGCTCTCTATCTCTCTATTTCACAATCTCTCTATATGTTTTCTCCCCATTTTCTTTATCTCCTTCTTTAGCGCTCTCTTTCCTTGTCCCGGAATTCCGTTTGGGAAAATTTGATGCGTTGGAATGTGCTCACCTGTGTCAAAACAAACGACAGAGCTTCTGAAACCAGAGAGCACAACCAATCGCTGCCAAGCCCCCTTTTCTCTCTCTCTCTCTTTCTCACTCGCTGTCTCCCTCTCTCTTGCGCTCTCTCTCTCTCTCTCTCTCTCTCTCTCCCTCTCTCTCTCTCGCAGTGCTGTTTGAAGTGGTTTTAGGTTTGCTGTGCCTTCGGTCTGTCATCTATTTTGTGCTCATTGTGTCTTCCACTCCTCCCTCCCTCCCTCCCTCTCTCCTTCCCTCCTTCTTTCCCCTCTTCCCCTCTTCCTACCCTCTGCCCTTTTACCTTCATTCTGTCCATGCTCATTTTGTACCTCCCATTCCTTCCCCACTCCTTACATCCTTTACTCACTCTGTCCTCCACTCTATTCCCATCTCTGTGTCTCCAATTTTCCCTTCATCATGCCCCTTTCTCTCTCTCCCTCTCCCCTCTATCTCTCCCTTCATCACGCCCCTTTCTCTCTCTCCTTCTCTCCTCTATCACTCCTCTTCCCCTTCTTCCCATCACTCTCTTTCACTCCCTCCCTCACCCCTCTCCCCCTCTCCTCTCTATCTCTATTTCCCATCTGTCTCTCCTTTTCCCCCATCTCTCTCTCTCTTTCTTTCTCCCTCCCTCCCTCCCCTCCTCCTCTCTCTCCCGCTGTCTGTCTGTCCCTTCAGAAGATGCAGGATGAATGCCAGGACAGGAGGAGTTGTCAGGTGCTTGTCAACAGCCGACTCTTTGGATCAGATCCGTGTCCAAGCACCAGCAAATACCTCACGCTGCGGTACAAATGCAGGCCGAGTGAGTAGCTCTTTCTCTCTGTGTTTCACACACACACACACACACATATATACACAATCACACATTTACACATGGCCTCCAAAAAACACACACACACACTCTCTCACAGAAGTAAACGTATAGTTTACACACAGTGTATACTCATTTCTACACGTGTACACTTGCTTCCCTTCACCCACCCCCACTCCCCCCTCCCTGCACCCTTTACACTCACACACACACATACACACACACACACACACACACACACACACACACACACACAGAACGTCACTGACCCGTCCCCTGTTCCCTGTGTCCCTGTCTCTCTGGGTATAGGGGCCCTCCAGCAGCTCTTTGTGTTCTACCAGTAAAGTAGAGAGACAGCCACACTTACTGACTCTCTTAAAGAGAGACAGCCACACTTACTGACTCTCTTAAAGAGAGACAACCACACTTACTGACTCTCTTAAAGAGAGACAACCACACTTACTGACTCTCTTAAAGACTTAAAGACCAGACCTCGCTTCCTCCCTCCCTTCTACCTTTCCTCTCTCTCTCTCTCTCTCCATCCATCCTTTCTTCACCTACTACTTTATTTCTGCATCACATTTCTCTCTCTCTCGTGCTTCTGTTGTCCTCTCTGCACTCTCTTTTCTACTAACAACCTTTCCTTTTCATCTTGTGTCCTCTTCATGCATCTGTTTTTATCTCTCCGTCAGTCTCTCTTCTCCCTCACTCTCTCTGTCTGTCTCCTCCTGTGTTGTTTTGGTCATGCCATGCTTGTTATTGTGCCTGCACCTCTGTGTGTCACCTACTGTCAGCATGCTTATTATCTGGTACTTAATGGTGCGATGTGGAATGTCTTCTAGCATTGATGCGTTGATTTGAAGGGGAATTCCATCATTGTTCAACCCAAGGCCTTTTGTTGGATGTCTTAGATGTGCTTTCTTTAGGGAGGGCCTCAGCTTTGAAAAATGTGCTTCTACAAGGTTCTCACGCACTTACAGTGTAAGAGACTATAGGTCTGACAGAGCTGTGCACCATATGAGCCAATCAACACATTCTCTCGGGGGGAAAGTAAGGAATATATGGCATTTGATTGGTTGATTACTTTAAAAATCACCAGGCTTTCACCACAATCACTGACTGTGCCTCGTATGACCCACTTACAGGTCTTGGCTATAGAATTTGCTCTTAGTGCCGTCAGGTATTCATGCATGTGTGTGTGTGTGTGTGTGTGTGTGTGTGTGCATGTGTGTGTGTGTGTGTGTTTTCCTTCCCAGATGAGTACAAGAGTAAGGTAGTGTGCGAGGGCGAGCGCATGCGTCTGAACTGCAAGGGTGGCATGCAGATTGCCGTCTACTCAGCCATGTTTGGCCGCACGCAGCAGGGAACCCTGGAGTGCCCCCCCAATCAGAGGAGAGCGCCATCTGTAGGTTAGTTCACAAATACACACACACATACATAGATACACACAAGGGTATACATACACTTACATGCGTGCACTCACACACACACACAAAAGTACTTCACATAAATACACACAAGGGTATACACACACACACACACAAACACACACCTTTACATATAACACACAGTTGGCACGTCAACCGTTACACCTGTGTCTGTCTACGTATATCTACTATCACATGATCATAACACAAACCTGAAACAGGGTGTTGTAGTCACCCTGGCTAAATGTGCTTGTTGAGAGATATCAGAGAGGTGCGTTCTTGTGTACTAGTAGAGTTGTGCTGCTCCCATGGCCGGGTTAAATGGCCGGGATGGATGGCCCTGCTCTGCCTGTGGCTACTAAGGGTGTGACCCACCTTTCACCAATTACACGGGAATCACGGGGGTCAGATGACTGATTAGCCATGACTCACAATTCATGGCACAATAGCGCTAACACACATCCATCATTGTACATGCACACACACATAGAC
>JAIFZK010000001.1:6435000-6447500 GCA_027481765.1 Tenualosa thibaudeaui | reverse complement strand
TAAAACCACAATATCCCAACACTGGGGGATGGACAGGCACGGAGGAGGTGTTGGTGAAACTGTGCTGTGGCACTCACTCTTGCCTCAGGCCAGTGGGCTTTACTGAAGAGCCTCTCTGCCTTTTTATTTGCTTCTTAAAAACCGCATTGAGGAAAATGAATACTCCCACTCTGGGTTCATGGCCTCACTTGGAGAAACGCACCGACTGAGCTGCTGACCTCTGGCGGAAAGTGGAAAAGACGGCTCACGAATCACAAATGTGTGCATATACTCAAATATACCTTATACAGATTTGCATGGACACACTCAGGCAGGGCGTGTGTGTGTGTGGTTTGTGTGTGTGTGTTGGGGGGTTATAGGAGAGTCTGAGGTGAGAAAGGAAGCAGATACATCTGGACATTTTTGTTGAAGGAAACCTGTCTCTGTTTTGTCCATTGCTGCATCACTGAGAGTGAATCTGATATGGATCTCACAAGCTATCAGTAAGATGGAGGGAGTGTGTGTGTGTGTGTGAGAGAGAGAGAGAGAGAGAGACAGAGGCAAACATCGGGTATGGAAAAGAGACTTGCTGGACAGTATGTAGAGGGGGGTGAATTTTTACCCATTTTCAAAAGCCCCTCGGCTCTAGTGAAAGTCAATGTGTCAGGAGACTGGTAAGGGGTTGGAGCATGTGTACCAAAAACCTGTGGTGACTTATGGTTAATGGTGAGTGGAACAGGAAAGAGCTAAGGAGAACGCCCTCGCAGAGTGAATCTGCACATACTGTGTGAAGACAGTATGAGTTTGCTTAACCCACACTCTCTCTCAGACACACACACACACACACACACACACACACACAATTGTCTCAGTCACTACACTAACCATATAACAATGTTTTAGTGCAGTGGTGCTCTGATGTGTGGCTACAGCCTATGTGAATATCTTTATCAATGGTATCATCCAACATACCAGAGTCTGCTTAACCCTCTATGTTCTGGTACTGTTTCATTGGCATCATCAATCAGCATTGTTACTGTAATTGATGGCTGAACATCACACAAAAGGGTCAATGCCATCTGTGCTCATTATTTGCCAGTGAACATGACTTCAGCAGACAGGGTGGAGTGTAGCCCAGATGGATGTTTGAAGCATGGCCGCTAAGTGTAAACATGTGTTTTGTGTTGAGGACTCCAGTAGTTTTTAACAGCCTCCATATTTCAGTTTTTGGAGAAATTAGCCCACCACCTCTTAACAAGCACACCCGTACGTACCCTGCTTGCTTTGTTTTAATAGTCTCGACTTGGAACGAGGCATTAAATTGGCCTTTGAGTTAAGCTGTATGCTGTCGCGTAGGGTGATTGGAGCCACCTGTTTTCTCCGTAACACAGAGCAATTTATCATAAAAGTCGCATTGAGGTCATTACATTTTGAGAACTTGGCAGTATTTTTCAAAGGCATCAAAGAATGAACATCATCTTGGGCATCATATCTGTGGAACAAGGTACAGTGGTAGGCCCATTGGAACGCATTGGTAGTTGGCCATTCACTAGTAATAGAAGGAATAGCTCAGCCTGCCCTAGCTAATAGACAAGCTTTGCACCAAATCCTTTTGGCTCGATAAACCTCTTACAGATTGACATTCCAGTGTTTTAGAAAGAGGTTCTCAGGTGGCAGCTTACCATTTAACCTGATTTCAGTTTCATTGAAAGTCTATAGTAGCCTAGCCTGTTTGACCTGCAACTACTTTATGTAATTATTCTCTCCCTCTCTTCTTTCTTTCTGTTTGTCTTTCTTTTTCTTTCTCTCTCTCATTCTCTCCCTCCCTTTCTCTGTCTCTCTCTCTCTCAGTTCTTTTGTGTGTCCATCTGTCTCCACTCCTGTGTCCTGTCTGTCCTGTGAGTCAGCCATGTGTTTTGGATAGATAGAATGAGCATCTAACTAGACCAATAAAACCAGTCCATACCAAACAAAACCACGATCTTCTCCTCTCAGGCCTCTGTCAAACGCGCTGGTCTTAGTCATATCAGCAGTCTTAGTCACAACAGCAGAATTATCTGATAATGAGCTGGTTTCTGGCTGGTCACTCGACTTGTCCCATATGTGGTTGAGTGGGTTGACAACTTCCTGTTTGGCTTCTTCACAGCCCCTGCGATATTTCCCAAGCCATCCTTTCCTGGTGCTTAATCATCCATGGACTCATAGCTTGGCATTCGATCTGGGGAGTCTGGATATGAGCCTTTAAAGCTGTTGACACAGACAAACTTGATGTTGTCTGATCACAGAGCTCCGCTACGGGAATCGTAGTCTGTCATCAAGTTTCAGAGCAGTCCTATGCGGTTGGGATTGGTGAGGTTCAATGAAAAGGCTTTTGGGGTGGGACACCCGGATGAAGCTGGCTTACTGGGGTCAAACTGGATGGGACAATGTTGCACTTGGGGAGAAAGAGGAAATGAAGAATCTCTGGGTGGTTCTGGTGGTACCACCAGGAGATGACCTCAATATGAGTTCGGGGTTTCTTTGCTGGTGTGTTGATTCCTGTGGTATGGTGAAAAGCCCTTTCTTTATACTGTCATTCAGCCTGTGGTGTGTGTGTATGTGTGTGTGTGTGTATGCGTGTGTGTGTGTGCAAGCGAGAATGCATGCATGTGTGTGCATGAACATGGCTGTGTGTAGTGTGAATGTGTGTGTTTATACTCTGTAAATTAAAGGTTGTAAACAATAATGCAAAACTATATATTGACATTGTATGTTTGTGCAAGTAAGCGTGTGTGTGTGTGTGTGTATGTGTGTTTCTGTGTGCATTGGTCATGAACTGTGTTTTAAATAACCACTGTAATGCTGGGTGTTTATTTTAGTTAGGGATCCCAGAGCCCTCAGTTGTTCTGATGCGTAGCCACATCCCACACTGAGACAGAAATAAAGTCGGGAGGAGACTCTGCTCTCTTTTTCTCTCCCACTATTTACCCCTTTTCAACCACTTACACTTACTCAATGGCTATCATTTCTCTGTCTCTCTCTTTTTCTCTTTCTCTCTTTCCCTCACCCAATAGTTCTCTCTTGCATAACCATCCTTTCTCTCTCTCTCTCTTGTTCTCTCTACGTCTCTCTCTTTTTCCCCCATTAGTTTTCCTCCCACTCATTAGTTCCTTCTTGCACCCTCCTCTTTCTTTATCTCTCATTTTCTCCTTCTTTGGTAAGTTATGGTAACCCTCTACTCTGTCTCTTTGCTGTGGAATGCATCTGTCTGTCTTTTCTGGTGCATGGGAATGTCTCATCCTGGTCAGAACAGGGAGATTTTATCATCTATCTATCCCAGCTGCGCAGTGCGGCACACAGACAACGTCTCTGGCTTCTTCCCCCAGTCTGAACCTAGCCAAGGGTATACCACACTAAACGCATGAAACTTGGTGTGTTGTTGATGGATGAGCAGCCATTTCGGCAGCCATTTCGATTGGACCAAGCATGCCAGCGGCCAAACATTTGCCACCAAACAAATCCAGCAGCTCCTAAGAAAGCGACACAAAGCAGTGCTTATGTTTGTGTCATAGGCATAGTAGGTTATTTAGGGGCCTTAAAGCAGAATGGGTGAAAATGCGGTTGCCCTCAGTGTAAGTAATCACTACAACAGTGCTGAGGGTAATGACACCACAAACAATTGTGTGTGTGTGTGTGTGGAGGGGGGGGGGGGTGTTTGTATTGTCAACATTTTGTGTATTCAAAAGTTGAACTCTCAAGTGCCATTGCATAATTCCCACACATTGCAGTGTATGTGCAGTGTACTACTTTCTTCTGTGAGCCTCCTGTGATAATTGAGAGAGAAACTTCATATTCCAGGACCATTATATTGGGAACCATTCATTTGTGAACCGTCACTTCTCTCAGGGAGATAATTAGACCTTTCTAACCACACTAAAGCAGTTAATTTACTTTTAAATGTTTTAAGGAATGGGCTGTTAACCGTTGTCTTTTTAATGAACTTCAAAAGATGTTCTTCCTAAGAAACATATTAAGCATAATTTACAGGACCATTGCCTTGTCATTGCAGACTATGTGCTGTTCACAGGCCAGAAGGTGCATGAAGGCACACCACAAATTAATTAAATTATTACTAGTTTTCTGTTTTCTGTTTTCTTGGTGCAACATTCAAAGAATAGGCCATGTAGTGTTTGCATTTTACTGACATAAAACAATTTTGATTAAGGCACCCTAACAGAAAGCCATGAAACCACATGAAAGCACACTGAATAAGGCAATCTGCATCTTAAAAAAGAATAAGTAAAAATTTAGGGACCCCCTTCAGATATGTAGACCCCCATTGTGAGATAAGTCTATGAATACCCACTGTTGGTGCTGTTGCTACACACTCCACTTCTACACCCTCTAGGAGGGATTGAAAGGCAAGACACACACACACACAGAGACACACACATACACTCACATCGTTGAAATATGTTACTCTTTCATGGGTTTTACACTAATGCGATCATGGTTGGAGCTAGCAGTTCACTTAATGATCACCATAAGATGTTAGCATCTGGCCCCTCAGCTAGTTTATAACCATCGTAGCACTAGCCTCCTGGGCTGTACAGTGTATTGAGCTCCTGCTGTGTGTTTAGACCACTGTATGCCATCATCCATCTTTCATCGCACTACTAAACGGCTGAATAAACGGCCTGCATAATTTCTGCTTAGCGTCACACTCAGACCCAGTCCTCCCTGCGTTAGCCTGTGATTAGCTCTGATTAGCTATGATAGATGGCTACGCTGCGAGGGTGGAAACACGGGCCCAATGCGTTTTTGAGTGTTTATGTGGTAGAGAGAAGGGCCTATCGTGGACACTTTTGTACATTGGTTTACTGCTTCTGTCACTGTTTCGTTTCTCCCAGTCTTTCAGTCATTCTTAGCTCCCTATCTTAACGTCTGTCAGGACATTTTCTCATGTAAACTCTCCTCCCATACAAGAGTATACTGTTACAAAATTCTGTCAGTTTGTACTGATTTAGGCCCCTCTGTGCTTGTTTTAGTGTTAGTGTAGTACATGGCTGGCCATATGTATGCCTGATACTTTGACATATGAAGCACATAAGTTACAGTATTACATACAGGCCATGTGTCAGCCCTGCTAGACCGATAGTGTGCAGAACACTGCTGGTCAATGTTAGAGCCAAAGGACTCCACAGCTGTGTTTGTGGGGTCTATTTGGACTTGGGCTGCCTGGAGTCAGCCTGGCAGAGCCTGCTCCTCAAGGCTGTGGTCTGGACGGCAGGTCCCAGAACAGCATCAGACAACTGAATCCTCCAAGGTGGTGTTTGTTTTCATTTGCAGACACGAGGTATGTGTGTGTGGCAAGTGTTGTTGGTTTGGCAGACGGTGAAGTCTGACAGCAAAACCGCAGCCCCAAAGCCTGGCACCTGGGAACTTTGCACATGGGTAAAATCACTGCACTGATGCAGTTGAGCCTGCATATGGCACCGTGTGCCAGAGAAGATGCCCGCATAAACGATGCCAGGAGTGTTTTGGATAGGCAATAATCAGCAGGACCACACACGACTGAGGTCTGTGTGTGTGTGAGTGTGTGTGTGTGTGTGTGTGTGTGTATGCGTGTGTGTGTGCAAGCGAGAATGCATGCATGTGTGTGCGTGAACATGGCTGTGTGTAGTGTGGATGTGTGTGTTATGTGAGGAGAGCTAAATCCCAAAACAGTAGTTGGTAGGACTGTAAAAAGAGAAGAGTGTGTTGGGTGGGCAACCAGTCACTTATATCTCTATTTGCCTGAGTGTAAACAGGACATGGTATCATTCAGCAAATGTCTGTGTGTGTGTATGCAATAGGGACTAGAGGTTATACGGGGAGAGCTCAAAAGAAAAACACTCTCCTCTTTTTAGTAGTGCGATGTTTTTGGTGGCTTTGTGAAACCAGCTTATTTCTCTATTTGATATATGTAAACAGGACATGGTGTCATTCAGCAAATCTGTGCTCCTATTAGGCCTTAGGGAATAAAAATGAAACTGTCAAGTGAGAGTAAAGTAGTCCCATTCAATCAGGATTTCTCTCTCTCTCTCTCTCTCTCTCTCTCAATCTTTCTGCTTTACATGTTTCCTTTCTCTCTCTCTCTCTCTCTCTCAATCTTTCTGCATTACATGTTTCCTTTCTCTCTCTCTCTCTCTCTCTCTCAATCTTTCTGCATTACATGTTTCCTTTCTCTCTCTCTCTCTCTCTCTTTCTGCATTACATGTTTCCTTTCTCTCTCTCTCTCTCTCTCTCAATCTTTCTGCATTACATGTTTCCTTTCTCTCTCTCTCTCTCTCTCTCTCTCTCTCTCTCTCTCAATCTTTCTGCATTACATGTTTCCTTTCTCTCTCTCTCCACTTCTCCTTGCATCTGTGTTGCTGCTCCGGTCTTCCCAGGTGTGAGCGGAGACAGTTTGAAGAGTGCTTTACTGTGCTCCATGTCTGCCCACAGCCTGAGCGGGTGGGAGACATGAGAATGGGGTCAGACTCACTGTTTACATTCACTCAGATCCACCGCATTAGCACTGCCATTTTTCTCTGTCTTCCCCTCTGTCTCTTTCACATTCCTGCTATTACCATCTCTCTCTCTCTCTCTCTTTCTCTCTCTCTCTTTCTTTCTCTCTCTTTCTTTCTCTCTCTCTTTCTCTCTCTCTTTCTCTCTCTCTCTTTCTTTCTCTCTCTCTTACTTTCTCTCTCTCTCTCTCTCTCTCTCTGTCTCTATTCCTCTACTCCACTAATCTTGTGAACATACAAGGTAATTTCTCTGGTACCATGATGATGTGGAGATATATGATCCTGCATTCCTTGCGGTTTTAGAAGATCTTATATTACTGTGGTAATCCCCATGACATGGGCTCCATGTGCATGTGTGTGTGTGTGAGAGAGAGAGAGAGAGTGCATGCTTCATATTCAGTGTCAGAGTTTTTGCATGCATACATTGCTCATGAATAAACCTGTTGTGTTTATGTGTGTGTGTGCGCGCGTTTGTGTATGTGTGTGCGTGTGAGCTTCATATTCATGGGTTTTTGCATGCATGCATTACTCATGTATAAACATGTTGTGTTTGTGTGGGTGTGTGTGTGTGTGTGTATGTGTGCGTGACCGCACGTGTGTGTGTGTCTGTGTGTGCGTGTGACTATGTCATTACAAGTTGCTTAATGGATTGTGGATGACCAAAGGGTTCTTGTGGAGAACTGCAGGGCTCATATTAAACCCATCTTTTAAGTTGTTACTGGCGATGGAGTCTGGTTTTGTATCTCGTGGTTGAGCGATGAGCCAGTACCTGCATGTGAGTTATACTGGAGCCATGCTTGGAATGCTTGCGTGGAAAACCTCACACACACACACACACACACACACACACACACACACACACACACACACACACACACATGCAGGGAAACCATTAGTGCCTCTTTGTCATGGCTTACAGTAAGTAGACGCACTGTGGTCTCTGATGTCTTGGGAAGTGAGTCATGAAGATTTATGAGAAACTCCAGATCTCAGATAGGCTACTACTGTACACACACATGCACACACACACACACACACACACACATACATACACACACACATGCGCACGCACACACACACACACAGAGGTATATACCCACACACACTTCATTCACTAGCATTGAATTCATGTTTTGAATTCATTAAGATTCTGGTGTTAGGTCCACCAACAAAAGGAGAGTCCGGACCATCATCAGATGCCTCATAAACTTAACAGTACCTTTTAAGCATGTCTTTGAGTCGGTTTCTGTGCTCTTTGGATCAGGTGCCCTTAAGAAGCCCTGCAGAGGAGCCCTTTAACTCTCCTTAGAGTGGAGCAAGGATCCGGAACCTTCTGGAGTCATGGGCTTTTCCTTACAGAGCCTCTTCTCTTCTATATGTCCATATAGAGCATTTGTTGAATCAGCCATCATCTGGAATGCATTATCTTCTGGAAAACCAAGAAGATGGCACTTGTTATGGAATATAAAATATTTGTGAATGCTCCTGGCATCATATTAATGGATTTGAACTTGCCCTTTGAGCCACCACATGTAGCTTCACTGGGCTCTATAAATGACGATCTCAGGAGTTCTAAAATACAATTTTATTTATTTTTTTTTTTCGTTTGCATGTTTGAAGATCTGGTTCTGCCTGAAAGTGTTTTCTGCATTTAGTCAGGCCTTTTACCCCGCGCTATTGACAGGGCAGAGAATGAGTGTATTGTTTCGGGTTGGCCCTCTCTCCCGGTGGGACGCCTGCCTCTGCATTCTGGGACTGGTTTCGTCATACGTGCATGCTGGGCAAAAAATGTTACCTCTCACAGTTTTTAAGCGGAGAGGGAGTGAGGCACTTTAAATCATGCAGAGACTTTGTCCCTCTCTGCTCATCCACGGGCGCAAATTTAAAAGGGCCTCATAAAAAACTATGAACTGTTAAGCCTTTGGGCCTGAAGTGATTTGGATGTGCCCGCTCTTTTGAGTAAGTGGCATTTTGGGAAATTGAGCTTTTACGAGACTGTGTAGCATGGAAAGAGATCAAAAAGGGCTTTTTTGGTTAAACGGTAATTCAGCTGACAAAAGTGAGCTGACATTACATAGATGACAATGCACACATTTCTGCACAAACACACACACACTTGCGTGCAACACACACACACACACTATTCGTGCAACACACACACACACAATGCGTGCAACATTACCTAAACCCATAAAATCACTTTCTGTTACTTTACCACATTGAGATGGAGAGAACTTTGGTTCCTTGGCTAACTCCGCTCTGACTCTACCATGGGGCCTCTTCTTTTTGTGTTCCTCTCTCTCTCTCTCCCTCTCTCTCATAATTAAAAACAGCTGTTGGTTGGACCAGAGCTCGGGGGACTGGTAGAATGAGAGAAGGGGGGGGGGGGCCAGAGAGTAGACTTCTATTTTAGGATCTGACTCTAAGAATAGTCTCCAGGGTCCCTGATGGTGGCTGCAGTAATGATGTGGAGCATCTGATCCAGACTGAACTGGCCAAACTAGCTCAGAATTCAGAACCAGGCAATCACATGTGCCGTCTGGCTTGGAGTCACCTAGTTATGGATGCCCCATACCAGAGTGAAGTCTGTCTGTGTCTGTCTTCTCTGTTACAGATGTAAAACATGGTGATGGATGGCTCTCAGTAACTACCAACAACCTTTCCGTCAGAAGTGCCATCCAGCCTTTCTGATAAGCTACCATAAAGTGGGTAATAATGCATCTATGGTCTTGCTGGGTTTCATGTCACATCAAGGCCTCTGTGTGATGGAATGCGTATTAGATGGCAGCAACGTATGGAGACACTCAAGTAACTTCAGAATTTGGTCTTCTGTTCTGTAGAAGTTACTAAGCCTATAGATTGTAAAATACTGAACAATCTCACATTAGACATTCCCAACAATAGTTTAGGTCATGTGAGAAGGCTGCTTCCCCTTCCTTTCTTGCTGTCTTTACCCCTCTCTCTGTCTCTAGCCCTCATTCTGTCTAATCTCTGTTTATGTCAGCACCGTTCCACACATCAGGCCAGCAGTGTTAGTAGTCTCTGATTGCTTCAAGCTGTCACCTGGAGGCTCATGTGTGCCTGCCCAGAGTGTGTAACTCGGGCTCTGGCTTACTGTTGTGCAGGTAAATCTTAAGAGTGAGGGGCCACGTGTGGCTGAGCTTAGTCTGTGTTTACACAGACACCAGCAAACTCTTAGCTTTGGTTGTTACTACACAGGCAGCTAATGTGTCTGTGTGTGTGTGTGTGTGTGTGTGTGTGTGTGTGTGTGTGTGTGTGTGTGTGTGTGTTGTCTTTTGTTTTGGTATATGTTTGGTAGTTTGGTATACGTCATTTGGAGGAACATCTATCACTGTCACGAACATCTGTGATTTGGAGCTCTCCCTTAGCTGGTAAAAAGAAGGCGCTTAGTTGATCACCATTCATATTTCAAGATCATCATTTATCAGGATGTCAAAATGGATTCTTTGTTTGATTCTGATCCTGATGGCTTTTCCAGACTCTCTCCTATATCATTGTTTACCTATGCCCCCATGGAGCAAATGGGCTATTTGCTGGCTGTTTTACCCCATAGGGAAATAAATATCCCAAACCTTTCACAATGGTTTGATATATGACCGATAAACTGCTGGATCACTTGACTGTGTATTCAATGCCTGCAAGACAGTTGAGTGTTGTCAGCCATGTGAGATTGAAATCTTTGCCTCTGGTTGTTTGCACTGATATTGTCATTGATTTCAAAAGAGGCTTGTGAGACCTGAATGGCCTGTGTGTCACCACACCAACTGCACGTTCACTGGTTGCATCCACAGCGAAGTCCTCAAACACCCTGCTTGTGTGAGCAGCTGTTGGCCTCCTCATATAGACAAACCATTCTCCTCTTCTCTGTTTTGTCCTTTCCACTGAGATCAAAGCCTAGCTTCAGTCCCATCAGCAGTGTATATTTATCTGAACAATGGTGTTGACCTCAGTGGATTGGTCTGTGAATGGCTTTTCCGAGGGGTTATATTTGAATCGCCTGTTTGGTCTGTTGGATGCATTGATGTGTCTCTTAGAGATTAGCCAAGCAGACTGTTAGTGGTGAAAGACTTGTCTGTAACATGTTTTAACCTGTGCAGACATCTCTTGCACACAGCTCACCCAGACAGAGTGGGTCACGTGACTCGTCTCAGCCAATCACAGGGACCGACCAGATAGTCTGTAGCAGTTTCTGTGGAGTGGAGGAACCTTGTGAACCTTTCCTCTGTCCTGACAAAAAGAAAATATGGTACTCTAATTGTCAAGGCCCTGGAGAAGAACTGGTCCACTAGCGTAACAAACACAAACACACACATACATACATACACATACACACACACACACACACACACACACACACACACACACACACACACACACACACACATACACAGACTTATTACGTGAGTGAGAGTGGGAGCCAAACACAGCTCTGCTGACTACTGTTTGGACAGACCGCTGCACTCCCACATGGCCCTGGGGTCAGCAAGTGGAAACTCTGATGCAGCCATGTCCGCCTTTATATTGGCGGCCTAGCCAGACCTGTGTGTGTGTGTGAGAGAGAGAGAGAGAGAAAGAGAAAAATGATAGAGAGAGAGAGGGAGAATGTGAATGTGCATATTTTGAAAGACAACTGGGATTGACTACTGAGAAAGTGTGTGTGTGTCTGTATATGTGTGTGTGTGTGTGTGTGTGTGTGTGTGTGTGTGTTGTGTGTTTGTTTGAATTTGAAAGAAAGTACATACATATGCAGTGCTTAGATGAAACACTTGTTGTGACATTGGTCTGTCAGTAACTGGTCTATTTTAGTGTGCTTGTAAGATTGCAAATGATGGCAACTGGTCACTATTGCATACATTTAAGCACACAAACACACACACAAACAAACACACACACACACACACACATTTACATTCTCTCTCTCTCTTCCTCACACACTGAGATAGAAGCACCCACTCGCACACAGTAGTCATTGAATGGCAAAAGCATTTGCACTGGTGGAGTGAGTGATGACCACGAGACTACCACTACGAGACGTGTGTTTCTGTCTGTGTGTGTGTATGTGTGCGTTCTCCATTATGGGTAGCCTTTTAAAGTATTACTGTGGCTCTTTAGGGTAAACACTCTCGCTGCTGTGCCGCTCTCTCTCTCTCTCTCTCTCTCTGTCTCTTTCTCTCTCTCTCTATTTCTCTCTTCCTCCACCTCCCTAAAAATCCCCCACTCCCCGAATCCTACCACCTGGCTTGTTGCCAAGAAACATTTGGAAAAAATCAAAGACAAACATAGAGGAGTCCCGCAGTTTAAATCATCGGTCCCTGGACAGCACTCAGGTTTCGCTGGCGGAAACACACTCATATACACACACACACTCTCTGTCTCACACACAGACACACAGACACACACACACACACTAATGCAAACTCATTCAAACAAATGCATGTACCCCCTCTCCACCACACACACACACGCACACACACACACACATGACCAACTTCGATCCCCTCTTTCAGACACGTAATCCAACTTGAGGTCACACACACACACACACACAGACACAAACACACACACACACACACACACACTAGCACACACACACATACACAACAAGCATGTTAATCATGACTGTGACAGCTAGAATGAGCTACAATCAGGGGAGGTGAGTTGACCGCTGGGGATAATAAAAACATCAAACCTCCTCCCCCTTCTCTTTCCCTCTCTCTCTCCATCACTCTTTCTCTCCCTCTCTACCCATCCCCCCATCACTCACTAACTCTAACTTTTTTTTTTTACTTTTCTTTTCTCAATGTGAGTTTGGACTCCCTATACTCTTGTCTCACACACGTATACTGAGTTTGGGACACACACATACACACATGACCTGAATGACTTTCTGGAAATATCATTTGTTAAAGTGTTTTTTTTTTCTTAATTCATCTATGTTTCTCTCTCTCTCTTGTGCATGCACACACACAAGCA
>JAIFZK010000001.1:6392500-6430000 GCA_027481765.1 Tenualosa thibaudeaui | reverse complement strand
CCAACGCATAAATCATATCAAATGTATCTAATGAAAATAGCCACAATAAGACAAGAAGGGGTCTACAATAATGTTGAAAATACACATACACATAGTGGACAAATATCGTATGTGTGATGTGAAGTGAGAATGACGACTGGCATTCTGTTCTGTCGCTCGCAGGGAAGAAAAAGCGAGGGAGGGAGACGGTGCCATTCTCGGAGGAGAAGAGTTCACGGCCATCGCTGGCCCCTAGCATCAACGCCACGGCCCTCAGTGCCGACATGGCCCTCATCAGCAGCGCCCTGGCAACCTACACCTACATCGCAGGTGAGCCACCGCCCACTCTCTCACGCACTCAATCATGGCTAATATTGACTGCCATGTTGCAGGTGAAGACCCGCCCACTCTCACTCTTAGCCAATCACAGCTGATATCTGGTGCTGCATAGCACGTGAACACCAGTACACTAGCTCTCTCATCCAGTCACAGCATACACACCAACTCTTACATAGATAATCTACCCACTCATACTGTGAATTAATAACCTATAGTACATTTGCTACCATATAGTAAGTGCTTTGATACATAGAGGCAACTTTGTCTCTCTCTTTTACACACACACACACACACACACACACACACGCACACACTTGAAAACTCAGAAAAAGGCCTCATGCTCCATCAATCTTGCAGCAGAGCCCTTACATAAACACATTGGTGTACACACACAAAGGCAAACTCTAAATGAGTCCCTTGGGGACTAAAGTAACACATCAAAGTCAAAAACCCACTAAAAAACAAGCAGAGACATACACCTGTTCCCTCTCTTGTGCTTTTCTGTCTCTGCCTTTTTTATCACCTTTCCATATCATTCACAACAGTTTTCCAACATTTAGAGGCCCCAAGAGAAACATGATTTAATGCCAGTGTGATGATACTTTTTCTGTAATACTGCATTACGCTAGTCCTGTCATTGTCACTGTTTGTTTTCCTGGGTTGTATAGTTGAGTTCTCATAAATCATCTGAGTGTGTGTGTGTGTTCATATGCTCATGTGTGTTCATGTTTTTTACAGAGCACACGGAGCGGGCGGCACTCTACTTTGTGTGTGGCGTGTGCGTGGGCCTCTTCCTCACGCTCTTCGCCCTGGTGGTGCAGATCTCCTGCCGCACCGACTGCCCACGCCAGCCTTTCCACCGGTCTTGCCGCTCTGGCTCGACTTCGGCAAACCGCCACCCAGGACGGCGGCGGCAGTCTGGTCGGGGGACACACCGCCACCGCCACGGTGCCTACACAGACAGCGACTCGACCGCCGACTCGGACAACTCAGACTGGGACACGTGCTCTGACCTGTCAGCTCGGCGGCACCGACGCTTTGAGCGCACACTCAACACCAACGTGTTCACGTCAGCTGAGGAGCTGGAACGTGCTCAGCGGCTGGAGGAGCGTGAGCGCATTATCCGTGAGATCTGGATGAACGGGCAGCCCGATGTGCCGGGCACGCGCAGCCTCAACCGCTACTACTGAGGGCTGAACCCGAATGCACCTCCTGTCCGCCATAGATGCTTTTTCTTGCCTCCTCCAATCTTTTCTCTAAAATACAACAGAATGAACAAACAGAAGCCTGACCCAGAAGAAAAGACAGTTCAGGAATGACTCAGGGCAGGCAAAGTTCCATCGGAACCGGGCTTAGGGCCTGATTTCATAAGTTTTTATTTAAACGTTCTATTTTCTTTTTAGTTTTTGTTTCATGTGTACATGTGCATGTGTACATAAAGTACATACATCAATGCACAAGGCGTAGACCCTGTCTAAAAACCGACCCTCTCCCTCCTCCCTCTCCTCCCTTTGCCTCTCGGGTCAGGCTTGGTCAATGTGCTGATCCAACTCCCCTCCCACACGTCAGTCTCAAAATAGAGGCTCCCTGAGGTGACCTGACTGGGTCTATATTACTCTGCACTTGGATTTCTGACTTCTAACCAAACCACTCTTCCTGGAGGTGGAGGGTGATGGTTGTTGGAGTTTATTTCCAAAACTCAAAAGTACTTTATGAAAAGAGACAAAGCCTTATGGGAGTAGAGTTTTTTAATTATTATTTGTGGCAGCTCTTGGTGGACAGTATGCAGTTGTGCAGACAGGACCTCTGCTCCCTCACCGTCTTTAGGCCTTATTGTTTCTATTATCTTTATTTTTTTTCTCATCCCACATCTTGACAGGAGGGTGATGCTTTCAGCAGCATTCAAACACTCACAGGAAGAACGAGAGAATAGAACTCGAGGTCTGTTGAAGGACAGTTTATAAACACATATATGACCTCGATGTTAACCACACTGCCAACTTTTTTGAAACCAAAAGAGAATAATAGAGAATAATGTTTAGTATTCATCTCAACCCTTATGAAATCTATTTTTAATATTTAATAGTTTTATTGTTTGATGTTTTTCATATCTAAATGGCAATGAAATATTTTTATACAGTGGCAAAGCGTTGTCTGACACCTCAGGGATGCGATCCTAGTGTTTCGGCATACGATTGTTGATATTTTCTTCCTAAGAAGGGGATACTTACATTGCTTGAGATGTGTCAGCTAAAAAACACCATTGAAAACCTCAAAGAGGTTGAGTACTTAAACATTTTTTTCTGTATAAATATATATATTGATATCATGTTATGCACAGTGAAGTGCCTTATCCTGCTTATGGGATTTCTTTGGTTTGTAGGGCCCACTCAAGATGTAAATTATTGATCATTTTGTTGATCATGCTATTTTTTTATAATGATTTTTATATTGTGTTTTCTTTTATGCCCATTGTTAAATTTTATACAGACTTTGGTGAAGTGGCTTACCAAAAGATATATTTTTTATCATAAGTGGAAAATGTAGGTGGTGTTAAAAGCTAACTAGTTGAGTTTGAGGGATAAAAGGCCTTTCCTGATTTCTTGTGTAAAATTAAGAGCATGATCCTTCACAGGTCGTTTTGACTTTGCACAAATAAAGGCAATAGCCACTGATCTCAAGAGATAATCTTTTGAGATCAGTGCCAAGAACTGGCTCACCAAAGTAATTACACACACGATTATTGTGACAGTAGTTGGACATGATGAATTTGGTCTAATTTAAGGCCAAGAAATGTTCTGGTGTGAACTCTTTTTGTCAGCCAGCACCTCTTTTTGGTTATGCTGCATATCTGTTACTTAAGGCAGGCCCTGAAGCTTGACTATGTAAAGCTTTGAAAAGTCAATTTTTTTCAGGTCACAATATCACTGAAGTACCTTTTCATACATGATTTAGTGATATGCAATTTTGAAGCAACTATCCAAATATATTTTTTTTGTGTTTAGGAGGTTGATCTTGCCTACCTGGCCAGTTCTAAATGGCACGGTATGATGTGCTCTCACGTCTGTAAGCTTGCCACTCATAGCAGAAATTAGTGTAATTTATCCTGCCTTAATAGGGAAGTTTATGCAAGATGTACACTTGGCAGAAATGGACCCTCTATGCAAATTCAAGACACACTTATTAGAAAGTGTAGTGTCTCTGTATCTAACAGGGAATATTTGGTGTTGAAGTACATTTCTTTCTTTTCAGATTTATCTGTCCATGTATTCTATCTGCAAAATAAGCTAGTAATTTCAGTGTCCCTGGTCTGATATTTTGCCACTAAAATGAAATGATGTAAAGTATTGTTTGCTTTATTATTTTTTTAAAGAGAGTACATAATGAGATGTTGCCTTAGAGATAAATCCCTATCCCATCTGAAGAACATTGTTTAAAAAGAGAATGGAACTTAGTCCATGGCTGGAGACTGTGTGAGACCAAACATCCACTTGAGCTTGGAATAAACTGCTTACGGAGACGCGATTTGTGTCACTGTGTGATTTTGTTGTGTTGTCGCGCCATCTGCCGGCGCAACTAAGAGCAGGAGCTCGGCCAAGACAAACGCAATGACTTACACATATGTTATACGTATTTAATATGATTTGACTTTATGTAAGTTACCATGTGTAGTGTGACTATATTACCAGAAAGGATGTAGGCCAGCGAATTTCGCTTATTTCCCCCACTGATCTCAAAAGAATAACTTTCTGTATTTTCCAAAATGTGTGCGCCTGCGCTCCAATGAAGAATGTTGCTATATGAATTTGTTTAGGTGTTCCATGGCAACCACTTCGTGGTCTCTTTGGATACCGCAGTGTGTACAAATGAGAGTTCCAGAGGGATCGGAGAAATGTGATATTCTCACGAGGACATAGAGCTGTCTCCTGTGATGTTTTATTAAACTTCATTCCACGACACTGGTATCAAACTTGAACGTGTATAATGTCTATGAACACAAGTCATGGATTACCCTTTTTCCCGGGACACACATTTCGCAACATATCGGTAAGACAATTCAGCTGTACTTTGGTCAGTCTCAACGTTAGGTTCGCTGTGTTAGCTAACTTAGGCCTCGATGTAATGCTAAAACACATTTATTTTATCATGGCTGGTTATCAGCCCATGGTTAACCATCCGCCACTTAGATGGATGAGTAAGAGGGCTATGGCTACTATGGCTATGGTTACTGGTCACGAAATACACTCTCTCTCAGACAAATTGAAAGTAGCTTCAGTGTCATGCTTTCATTTTACAGAAATCCGCTTTTCATAAATCTCAAACGCTGTCATACAAGAACGGCTACGCTTTACCTCAAAGACCAAAAGCTGGCATCGGGCAAGAACCACTACTGTCTGAGCAACTGAAGTTGAACGAGGCGACGCAAGTACCCTGTGAAACCCCTTTGGTGTCGTACGGCAGCGCCGCCAAGAGCCGTCCGCTAAACTTCACCCCCGCTCATGTCCTATATGACAAGAAGGTAAGGGATAACTCATAGGCGCAGACTCATTTTGTTTGTGGGTAAACTGTGTGACCAAGGTGTGTTTTTGGAAAGGCAAGTATGAGGGTATTTGAAAGCTATGCCATCTTTTCTTTAGAAGTTTAACAGGCCTGCAACAATATCTTTTTCCAACATTATTGTTTATCCTATCCTTATGTGTTAAATTATGTGTTTTACATGTTGTGGGACATAAAATTCATACAGTATGTTTTATGATGTTTCAGTTGTTTCGTCATTTACACAGATTTTTCACCACTCAGTAGTATAGGCTCTCCTCTATCAATCTGGGTCTGCATTCACCACAGTGACACAGCTGAGTTGTGTTTTAGGAGGCCCCACAGCTAGCCAGACAGGGTCAGAAATCTGAAGCATTCCATCTCTAATTCCTCCTCAAGGTACTTCGCTTCTATGGCTACTTCCAGCAGGCCGTGCTGCACTCTCCTGACGAGGAGTATCGCGTCAGGCCGGTAGTCTTCTACTACTACCTGGAGGATGACAGCATGTGTGTGACTGAGCCCACAGTGGAGAACTCCGGAATCCCCCAGGGCAAGTTGATCAAGCGCCAGCGGCTGCCCAAGAACAACCGGGGCGAGCATTACCACTGGAAGGACCTGAACGTGGCCATGGACCTGTGTGTGTATGGGGTCAACTACCGTCTCACACACTGTGACAGTTATACACAGGTTAGGGCAAGAACATGCTTATGTACAGGCTGTTAAATAACCCACAAAAGGGCGCTCTCCCTCTCACATTCATAAACACTTTTGTAAAAATGTCAAGTTTTTTTTCTAGAATAACTCTTTGAAGTTAAAATTACGGTCCAGTTTGGACAAGTATTGGTAATCTCACATGTTCTCCAGTGTACTGCACATAGGCTACTATATATCATGTGCTTTGTATTCTGAGTTGTGGTGATATGTAATTGTGGGAGTGCATGTTTGTGTGAGGGCCTCCACAGAACACATCTTTAGTGTCTTTGTTTGTTTTTGGCTTTGTGTATGTGTGTGTCTGTGTGTGTTTGTGCTCGTGTCTGAATCAGGAATTTATGGAGAGCCAGGGACTGGTTCTGAATGACTCAGAATCACTCCCAGCTGACCCATATGCAAAAGTCCGCGCCAAGATGCAGCCCCACATTGCCTACTCCACCCCTTCAGACTTTGACCGCCTCAAACAGTTCATCACCATGGACCGTAAGGTGACCCTTACATACACACATACACTTAAGGAAAATATTTGCTTTTGGGAGTGTGGATAAGGTAATTGTAGCTACCCTTCTCAGTGAACCATAGCTGTGGGCCTCACTCTCTCTCCCTCTCTCTCTCTGTCTGTATCTGTCTAGTTCTCAGTTTCACACTCACTGAGATGAATTATGGTAACCGGTAGTAACAACACCAACTCTCCTCTCTGGTGAATTTACAACATCCTCTCCTCTTGGGTTTCATGGTTCTCATTTTTAGCCTCTGTTGTCACTTCCTGTGGTGCTGATAAAGATGGCTTCGCTGCAAACTTGTATTCCAGACCAATCATTAAAATGTGTAGATTAAGTCCCCAATGCTATAGTGGTAGTGGCCTATGCCTATGGTGCAGTATTAAAAAGTACTTTGATATGCACCTGCATATGATGGGATTTACCTTGTGTATGCATTTTATACATATGAGATAGGATGCGTGTTGATGTCTTTGAGGTAAACAAGGACATTAACACAAACATATGTTTGTGTGCTTGTGTCCAAAGGTGTTACGCTTCTTCGCCTTGTGGGATGACACGGACATGCTGTATGGCGATGCCCATCCCGTCACCATTCAGTACTACCTGGTGGATGACACTGTGGAGATCCGTGAGGTCCACGAGCCCAACAGTGGACGAGATCCTTTTCCTGTGCTGCTGCGCAGACAGAGAGTCCCCAAAATCATCAAGCCTGCTTGTGGTGAGTGTGTGTGTGTTTGAGAGTATTTGTGTGCGTGTGTGTGTGTGAGAGAGAGCTCTAGAAAACACTGCCCTACTTGAACAGGTATCATAAAGGAAGAGTTGTCCTGAATATGTAACAGATGTGTGTTAAAAAGTGCTATTTTGAGTATTCTATTTGGGTATTTGAACCCTGCACGATGAAGTAACCATCTTCCGTTATAGACCACTAATATACATAATTTAGATTTGCTATGATTGTTTCCAGCCTAGTTATTACTTGTGGTTATTTATTATTCATTATTTTAAGTCTCAAATACAAAAGATGTGTTGTACATTTCCTGGTCACTAGCTCAGTGGTTTACAAGTAACCCTGTATGTCTTGTTTGTTTTGTTTGCATGTGTGGATATGTGCTTTGTGTATGATTATTACTGCTTGCACATCCACCCCCATCCCCACTCCCTCCCCAACACCCACCTCCTGTGCCCGCCCTGGTTCTCCCCCGCCAGAGCCTTTTCCTACCTGTGTTTTGGAGATGTCTTCCCAAGAAGTGAACGAGTTCTACTCGCCACGGGACTTCCAGGTGGGCAAAACACTGAAGCTTATGGGCCGGACTTTCCTGCTGCAAGACTGTGACGAGTTCACGCGGGCCTACTATCAGCAGAACCACCCAGACCTGCCACTCAAACCTGTCCAGCTAGAGAAGAAGGCCAGCAGGGAGGTCCAAAAGGTGAGAGGTCAGGTGGAGCCGCATCAGTCTTAACAAGCCCCTCATAATGCTCATCACAACTCCTATTCTTATTCACCACACTCTATACACCGATACAGAGGATCATTGGAAAGTTTATATTGTGATGTCATGTGACACTCCCACTTATGTAGACTGGAACTATTCATGTTTGTTCCCATTGTAACGTATTATGTTGCTCTATCTTGGTCAGTATTCAATGATCTTTGATAGCACTGTGCAGCAGTTCCATCCTTCTCCCAGTCATTTCAGGTATCTCATACACACTTTCTCTGCAAATGGTGTGTACACACACATGCACACGTATTAACAGGTGATTCCCCCCTACAATGGTTGGGGATCTCTGGAGGACTCGCTACAGAACTGTCTGCATTTCATCCCCGAGGCTCCCAAGAAGGACCTGATGAAGCTCCTGGAGAATGATCACAAAGTACTGCGCTATGCTGCACAACTGGTAAGTTCTCTGAACTCTGAAATTCTGAACTTGGAGGAACCAAGAAAATCAACTAAATGGCCTAATACATTATGCCTTGGTACGCCCACTAGTTCCATTTGATTTTATGATTTGACTGGAACATTGTTTGCCTCTTTAATGTAGCGCATTAGGGCCAGGCATTGTTACCACCAGGTCCATGGATTTGATTTGTGGTAAAGTGTTGCTAACATGGCAGGGGTTTTTCTAAAGGGGTGCCATTGAATTGTTCAGCTCCCTCCATGAATATTAGTGACATTCATCAATCAATGTAAGCAGGGGAAAAATCGAGAACGCCACAGCAAGTAGAGTAGAACAACTATGTGCACCTGTGACACAAGTTTCACAAGACTTGCAAGATCCTGTTCTTTTTAGTAGAGCTACAAGTTAAATTCCAGAGGAAAACAAGTCCTGACTGATTTACTGAACTGCAAAGAAGCGCATTTTGTTAGGGAAGGCACCCCACCGGGAGCAGGCTGGAGTTGTTTTCAGGTACTTAACATGGTGCCCAGAGCTCAGCAATCAGTGTCTGATGTCATTTTACCCCCCACTGCCTGCAGCCCTGAGCACCTAGCATTCCAATTAGCATGCTAAGTCAGAGACCTGGAATGGAGTTACTCAGGTTAAAACTGTTGAACAATATATTAACGTTTCTTCTTGCTTCTCACCTACGTTGCAGTTATGTTTATGGTAATGTTATCATTTTACCAACATATGCTTACAGTCACGTAGACTTGTTTATGGTGATGGTTATACTTATACATTTATAAACAGCTTATAAGCAACTTATAAAGCATGGAAGTGAATGCAGCAAAAATTAATCCCATGCCAGAAAATAATATTGCACTTCAGAACTTCACTTTGTTATTATTCTTCAGGTAACTACTGGACTGATATGATGTTTTTCTACTAAAAACTAAAGAGGTGTGAAAACACCCACACACACTCACATACTTATACAGAAATCCTCAGCGTTATTTGGTATTTGGAATGAAAAATAATGAAGGTCGTGTATTAAGTGAAAAATGGTAGCTGTTTTTGGTGAACTGTTATTACTGTGCTTTTCTGTCTTCCTCATGTTTCTCTGCTGTCACACAACAGGACTCCCAGAACCCCCAGGACACAGGACGGCGCTTCATCCTGTCCTACTACCTGTCCAATGACATGATCAGCATCTTCGAGACGGCTACACGCAACTCAGGCATCATTAGCGGCAAGTTTCTGGAAAAGACACGCATCCCAAAGCGAGGCAGTACCGTTGACAACCCACAGTACTACGGCCCAGCAGACTTTGCCATTGGATCAGTTATAGAAGGTGTGTTGCTCTCTCGGTCATTGTCTTTGTTTCTATACATATAACACTCATACACTTACTTTCTACATATACAGTACATACTAAAAGAATGGCATCATTTCCATGAGGACATGGAGAAAAGCAAGGCTCTATTGCTTTTAGTTGAAGAACTCCTGGTGTGAAGAGGTAGCATGTTCTGATCTTATTGAAGATCAACAGAACTTTGGCTGGTTCCTTGTACATGTCCTAGACAGAGAGAATGTCAGTGAAGCTCTTTACTGAAAACAACCATTTTGCTTAGGGTTAATTTCTCCATCCACACATTTCCACAAAAAAATAAATAAAAACACATCCACTAAAGACACTTGGCTCAAAAATTCTCCTTCAGTCTTCAAGCACCGTTTTCTGCTGACCGATGCTGACCACTATGTGCTGAAGTACCTGGAGTCCCAGGCCGACCGCGTTCCCTCGGAGACCCTGAACTCACTACGGCAGGCGCTGGGGGTCAGCGCCTCTAGTAGTCATTCCCAGGAGCAGGGCCACACAGAGGCCGGTGAAGAGTTCGCTCAACTCACAGGTACGGTACCACTGTGATACCAGCCAACACGCTTGGCAGTGTCTGCTCAGTTTAGTACACAAACTGCACTGTGAAGAGATGGTTGTAGTCAGAGGAGACCTTTTTCCTTTTTTGTGTCTGCATGTGAATGTGTGAGTAGGTGTGCTTTTGGCATACCCAGTGACACAACCAGAACAAATAAAAGTTGTTTTTTTTTTCATTTTGAGTGTTTTTAAATTGAGTTTATATAGCTGATGCCAACATCAATTTTATGAGGTCAGTTCTTCAATTCCTTTATGAAGTTGTACTGATTAATTAAAGTAATTAAAATGCTTAAAGTTCTTTCCAATGCAGTGCAGTAGCTTAATATGACATTTGCTGGAACCAAAAGTAGCAGACAAACCTGATGTATTTGCGTCTGATTTCTCTCTCTGCCTGCCGGAGCAGAAACCTCCGGCCCATGAATGGAGACAGCACCACCTACCTACCTCAATTGTGTGTGTGCCCCCCTCCTCGTTTAACACAATATTAGTATTTCATTATCAATAAAGAAAATCAGTTTTACTCTCAATTGATGTCATTCACAACCACTGTGTTTTATTGTTGCTGGTGAGACCTATGGTGACCTATGATGACTGATGGTACTTCCTTAAATATGATACATTGATTGCTGATGCAATTTCATGCAATTTTGCATTCATGAGACAAAACAGTTCATAATTTTTCTGCCTCCATAAAATGCAGAGATCTTTTTTAAGGTTCAAATTCAGATGGGCACTCAGTAAAAAAACTGACTTTTTTGCCGACAAAGAGAACTGGGAATCGTGTGAATTTTTTCCTGTATGAGCAATTCCATGGAAAACTGTCACATCCGTAACACCAACAAAATTCCATGGTTTTTGTATGATACAAATGATTCTGTGAAAAGTTTTCCATGCAAGTTTTACAACCAAGAGTGAATGCTCAAATTCCATGTAATCGTCATTCACATCATCACATTAGCATACCATGGCATTGTGTTTGCGTTATGGACGTGACAATTTGCCCCCTATATAGAAACTCTGAGGAATTTATAGACACTACATAAAAGTCAAAGCTGGATAGACCATCATTCTCCTCATCACAGATCAAGTCACTGATCCAGACATGCCTCTAGAACCACTATGTTCCACAAACACCTAGCTTTTTTCTTTTCAGAACGACCAGAACAACAACAACCACAACAACAACAAAAAATCATGTTTTGGAAACACTTTTCGTTTTCATAATCTTTTGTTCATAATTACAACAATTGTTTCACAATATAAATGTACAATACGATCTGATACTGATTTCTACATACACACATAATATATACGTAAAATAATAAAGAAAAAAGGCTAAAGCATTATCATACACTCCATTAACACCGCATTAAAGAACTGCATTTGCTTACTTGACACAAGGTTTAGGCGTAGCCCTCTGTGGACAATATGCTCTGTTTGTCCTTCAAGGGACACCATACAACATCTTCATTGTCCATAGCACCAAGCAAGGCACTCAAGCAAAGCAAATGACTGACAAAAGAGCTTTGAAGGCAGGCAAAGCAACAATAAAAATAAAGTTACACTCCTGGAAAAAAATCAATAGTACATGTATTACACACAAAATGATAAGAGAGAGTCCAACGGTGTAGAGTTGCAGGTAGGCACTGAACACAGTTTTACACCAAAACAATATATAAAAATACTGATACCAACACAAAAGACATGACTGATTGTCTATGTGTGTGTGTGTGTGTGTGTGTATGAGTGTGTATGTGTGTGTGTGTGTTTGTATAGGGAGGGGGGAAGGGAGCTACATCCCAAAAGGGGCTTTTTCTTCCCCTCCTTATTTTCACTTAACAAACCTTGTCTTTCGCTTCTCTGAAATTGTCCCACTTCCATCCTCTGTGCACAGGGAAGGAAAAGGTGGATCCTTAGAAGAATCCATCCTCAGCCCTGCCTGATGGCCATAGGCGGTTGGCTCTCAGAGCGGAGGAGGTCAGGCAAGGATCCAGGTGAAGTTGAGTTGGGGTTGGGAGGTAAGGTAGGAAGGCTCGGGGGCCAGAGGGAGGATGGGGGTGAGGGAGGGTTAAGGGGCCTTAATCTTCTTCAGCCGAGGGCATGTCCCGTTCTCCCCCTTGACCAGCCCATTCTCATGGTGACCCACTGAGCGAGACAAAGAGAGAGAGAGAGCAAGCAAGGTGAGGCAGAGGTATACTGAGAAAGAACATTAGATTAGACCTAGGGCACACTGCCATACACACAGAGTACGATGTCAACAACCATCACAGGTGAGTGTAACTTGAGAATGTGAGTGTGTGCATATATTTAATTCAGGCTCAGCGAGGATGTCTGCCGTACCGGAGTCTCTCTTGAGCGAGCGTGGAGGGTTTTGTTTGGCAGCTGCCCTCTTTCGGGCTGCCTGCTCCAGCCTGCACTCCCTCCAGCGTCGCAGCTGGAAACGAATGAACTTCCACAGCAACCAGGACTGAGTAAAACACACCAGGAACAGCACCATCATCCTGAGAGAGAGAGAGAGAGAGAGAGATGGGGGAGGGGTGAGATTGAGCATGTGTGTATTAGGGCTGCTCAATTTTGGCAAAATTCATAATCATGGTTTTTAACCAATACTGAGACACTACTGGTTGACAATTACATAGTAAAACTGACAAATCAAATCATATCAAATCATATCCATGATATTGCCCTGTGGGTTCCTCTGTTTGTCTGGACTTGGTGTACGAGTGTGTGTGTGCTTACGTGCACGTGTGTTCACGATCAAGTGATTAGATAAATAAGAAGTGAAGAGGGGTGGAAGAATGAGGAGTATAACAGGACAGGAGAGTATAACAGGAGTGGGAGAGAATAAAAACAGATAGAGAGAGAGAAAGAAAGAGAGAGAGAGAGAGAGGCAAGAAGATTACAACAAACCAGCTGCAGGAGAGTATTACTGGATGATTAACAGGACACTTTTGGTAAGTGTGTGTGTGTGTGTTTGTGTGTGTGTGACAGAAAGATTGAGAAAGCCAATAAAATCAACAGCACTTAGCAATAGAAGAAAAAAAGGGTTGTTTGTGTGTCTGCAATACAAGCGATGGTGCCAAGCAGATCAAGTCAGAGAGAGCACACAAGGTTTTGGTTGTGGTTCTGGCCACTTGTGCCAACTCTGGAGAATACAGACCTGATGAAGACTGTGTTGAAGTTGCCTGCCTCCCAGTCTAAGTTCTGGTCCTCGGCTCGGGAGAGGCCAAAGCCCACCGCCAGAAACATGAGGGTTAGCATGACCATACGTGTGCATACGAACCCCACTGCCCAGAGATCAAACCTAGAGGGCACGCGCACGCACAGACACACAAACACAGACACAGACACACAAACGAACACAAACACACAGCGTGTGTGAAGGCATGTAATGTTACCAGATATAGATCCATTCCATACAGTGCTACATGTGAATAGAGCACCACTTTGGCTTATCTTCATTTTTTTAGGTTTGTTTAGTTAGACACAATACAAAACATCCTCTTACGATGTAAAATATCAAAGCACAAGTATACTTCAGAGTGAAAAAACAGCAAGTATTGGTGTGTGTGTGTTGGAGGCGGGAGGCTCACATTTTGTGATGGTTCTCATCTGTGAAGTAGAAGAGTCTGGAGATGTGAAAGCACAGCTCAGATACATACTGCAGGAAGAGCAGCACCAGACCCACACGAGTCAGACTATGGGAGAATGAAAAAGAGACAGAGAGTGATTAAAACATCAGAGTCCAGTGTCATTAATATGTTTATGTTTTCAGCTTATCACTGCACTCACTTTAGCATATAGGCTGCCATGATATGTAGCAGGTACAGTGTCATGTACTGGAGCTGCCGAGGGATCTCCTCCTAAATACACACACACACACACACACACACAAAGATTATTAAATCATATAATTTAAACTCTTCATCTCAAATGTGTGATACTTTCCCCTCAGATATACCCTGACCACCTCTAAGAATGTTCTTCATTGGTTATTACCCAACACATCATCATCTGTGCTTGCATTTCAAATCCTACCGCTACAGGGATGTAGCATGACTAGGCCAAATTGCCTCAGATGCACCACACAGTCAGTCTCCTCTGTGGACGTACCTTGCGGGCTTTTTGGAAGTACAGTTCTGGGATGGCATGGAACCAGTAGGCCAGCTGTGTGAGGTAGAAGAACTTCACCTGAAACCTGCCGATGGAGACAGACCAACAGGGAACTACAACAAACCTGTTCTCATCAAAGCCTTTTAACATGTAATATGTCATCATTATAATGCAGAAAAGACATGAATAAGCAGGTCTCACCACGACCTACAACATAGCACATACTGTACAGTGTATGGAAGTATCTTTCCCTATTCACAGAAACCTGTTTTGGTTCCTTCTGAAAAGGTGAAATGTGTCAGTGTTTGAACACACAATACACAATTTAGGGTGGTGGTGGCGTAGTGGTTAAGGAACCTGGCTAGCAGTGCTAGTAGTCTGGAAATTGTGGGTTTGTATCTCGGCTGCCACCACTGTGCCCTTGAGCAAGGCACTTAATCCTAGGGGAGACTGGCCCTGATGTAACTGATAGTTGACAAATGTAAGTCGCTAAATACATAAATGTAAATGTAATATAATGTACACACAGTTTACCTTAGATGTACATGAGGATAGTTCTCCCATAGGCTGCAGGGGTGTAGCAGATAACCCTCCTGTAGCAGTATGGGGGAAAAATAAGGGAACACAAATGACAAAAACAGCTATATGAAGGAAAGCCAGGCTTGCAAACATGGACAGCATAAATCAAGGATGTTAAATGATTTTCGGTCTCTTTTCAGAGTTTGGCTGAACTCGAAAACATGCATGTTTTTTTTTTAAGTGCCATGGAATGTAGCATGAACAGATATGCTAAGATGTGTTAGCATGTTTCAACTTCAGCATGACCCTTAAGTATCAGAGGCTAATGCTAACAGACAGTGCTGAATTGTGGGGACCTACCGTGCACAGGACATATAGACTCCATATGCTGGATACTAAATAAAACACACAGAGCTGTCCTGACTCATTAAATTTTGTATTCTTGCTTTTGGAGAGGTGCAGGCGTCTGTTGACTTTCTGTGGGGCAAAAAGCAAATTCCAGTCAGTTCATTCTAGCAATAACGTTGTAAACTTTAGGACTAAGTATGACATAAAATAAGGCAACTGTGCCCATGTAGCTAGCAAGTGAATGTCTACTTCATTCAAAATCACACCCTTGAACATGGCAAAAGGTGGTCCAAGTTTTGAGGTGCCCTCAAATGTTAGAGCATGAGTGCCTTGACTGGCTGGGTACAACCACAAACCAAGATTTTTGGCACATACAATTGATACAGAACTCCACTAAATCTTACTGAATCTTTAAGCAACCTTTGGTAATTTTGCAAAAGCTAGTTAAAATAGGCTGTATTCTCATGAGCCGCTTACTCTCACAGAGAAGTGGCCTATCTGAACTGTTTCAACACTGAAATGTGTGAGCAGTCAATTCAGTTCCTCCTATGTAGATGCTATGGTCCAAACCACAGTAAGTCTTGTCGGTCACCACTATATCTGTTTCTGCAGTCATGCCACCACTTCCCCACTCTAGTCACCGTGAGCATGCCACTACCCATAACAGAGAGGGTAAAAGCAGAACAAGAGACTTTATGCGGACCAGAGTCAAGCCCTTATACACTGATGCAGAAGATCATTGAAAAGTTTACATCTTGATATTATGTGACACTCCCACTTATGCAGACTGGAACTATTCATGTTTGTTCCCATTTAAATGTATTATGTTGCTTTATCTTAGGCCGTGAGCTACTCACATCCAGCACGTACTCCTGCACCACCGCGTGCAGTATAATAGTGATGAAAATATAGAAGAGAACTGTGGCACAGTCCTTCCAGCCATAGTGGTATAGGGTGACTTCCCCTTCTGCAAAGACAATGAGAACACTTTAACATCTGATAGTAAAGTAAAGTAAAGTTGACTGGTATAAAGAAGACACTTTTATCCAGAGCAACACAGACTCGCAGCATGGGGCTCAGGAATCGGACTTGGGTTGCCTGATTGTCATTCAGGCTGACACTTGAGGGGGAAAAAAAAGGTTGAAAAGCTTAACCTGTTTTTCTAGGTCTTTCTGTGAGTGTTTGCAAAGAACAAGCAAGAAAGAAAGATCAGTGCAGGCATTATTGTCAATAGATAGTATGATGGCATGAAATTAGAAAAACTGTTTGAAATCAAATCCATTACTGCTTGGCCTTTTTTTCCCCAGAGGGGACTGACTTGTGAAACACTGCTGCCAAATATCATCACAACTCCTTTGAAAATATGTTGGACAAGTGATTAGATTCGTTGAAAACACTCTAACCCAGTTATTACAGCCAACAGAAGATGATGATAATTGGGGAAATCTGTCTTGTTTTGGAGAGGAGGAGTGGGCATTTACCTCACCACCCCTGTTGTAAATAGTGTTCCCACTGAGCATGTATGTGAGTGTCTTGGTGTGTGTGTGTGTGTGTGAGTACAATATGTTGGTGTGCATGTGTGTGAAAGTGAGAGAGAGGGTGAAGAGGAGAGACCGAAAGAATGGCCGAAAGTGAGAAACAGATGTGAAGATGGGGCCTCTGGCAAGATATAAAGAAAGTGCTACTGTAATCAGCCGTTCTACAATCTACTTACTCCAAATCAATATTTGAACAACTAGTGCAATTTGCCATGCTGTTGTGCTTAACTGTATAATCAACATGTTTATATGACAAGCTGTGATAGAGGTGCGGGTCCTTAAATGAACCAGATGTGACGTACGTGTGACATACACTTTGTACACAACAAGTGACACAACAGGTTACCCCACAATGGAAAAATAACATCATGAAAGGTATATGAAATTACAAAACCCACCTGACGATAGTATGCTGATGTTATACTGTGGCTGGATGAATATGATGGCTGTTTTTGCAGTTGCCTGAGAGAAAATAAAATGTAATAGTTATAAGACTGTCTTGCCTCCTGTGTTTCCACAGCAACAGCGCTCAAGTAGCACTCAAAAACAGACAAGAAATGACTTTAAGATTAACTTTTAATAGAACTTAATTTTCCTGACTGAGTCATACAGGGTCGAGGTCATGCTAACATTTTGTAGCCAAAACACTCACCCTGCACGGGCACTAAGTGCCTCTTCTGAGCCGTTCATTAGATGGCCAACATTAGACCCAGATACCTCTTTTCCACCAGTAAACACAGTTCTCTACATCTTGTTGTCCAAACACTCAATACAATGGTATGGTTAAAAAGAGGCCTTTTGGGTTATAGGTGACAACAATTTCATATGCGCTCCTCAATGTTACAAGGCATTTTATCATTTTTAAAAAGTTCATCTAATAATGCATACAATGCTGATGTTATAATATGCATTTCCATTTCCTTGGCGTCTTCACAAACAGGTGAAATAAATCAGTCGAAATTTGGGCTATGGGCTATAGCCTGGCCTATTCCCCATCATCACAAATTTGTCTGTTTTCTGACTTTCCTAATTTAACTTAATTGTGATAGAAGTCGCCTACATGTAGATAACAAGAAAGTACTTGATTATTCTCTGAGATACTGATAAATATGAGCTTCTACAAAATAATAAGAGCACATGTCTGAGCGACTCTTGTGTACGTCAAAAACATACTTGCACGAGCATTATGGTCAGGCGCAAAGTGTCCCTGTTTTAGACGTGGGAAATCTGGTCACTCTAGCTATGGGTTGAGTGATATTTGCATTATGGTAAACAAAACTAACTAGTCAAAAGTTGTTAACTTACAGCAGAAGGACGGGACAGCCACAAATCAAATGCACACAGCTTGCACATAACATTAGCATCGTTTCCCTAACAACACAGCACTGTGACGTGTGGTTCTGACTTCGGGTGACAGCTGGTGACAGCTTTCTGCACCGGCACCGCGGCGGTGGAAACGAGCTAGTGTGTCGAGGAGGGTAGCCTACGTCAAATGATAACAAAGATGGCACTGAACACATTATGCACACACTTCTTAGTGCCAAGGCTGAATTCTACGACGCGCAGGCAACCAATCACCTGCTTAATGTAAGCAAAGGAGAGGCAACTGTCTAATTATGCCGCACAGATGTTTCAGCCATTTCCGATTTCTGAAAATCGGTGGTGGGAATTCCCCACTGCGCTCTGTCCTACTAAAACCACTTACAGAAGCGCTATAGTTAGCTGAAAAAAGAGTCAAGACCGTTTGGTGTGCTGAGTATGTCTGTCCACTACTTCTGTCCTGTTTAAATAGAGGTGTCATTGACTATCAGCTCTATGACGACATTTCTCACCTTATCCCAGGAGAGGGGGAGAAAGAAAACAAAACCCCAAAAATTCATGTGACAAACTTGACCTTCCCTTACGCAAACATGCAGTGTTTGTTATAATCAAACGCAAGACTGACTCAAACATTCCATTAATAATAAATCGTAGTCTGATTTTGACGTCCTAAAAAATGCGGATTCCATCTTTCCTGGCGGAGGAGCCCCGCTGGCTCTTCGCTCAGAGATTGAGACGTGGCAGTTAGCTGAGGATCAAATCCATTCAGCGAACAGCTTGGAGACCGCAAGTGAGTTAAGTGCGAGAAACAGAGTGACAGTTTTGTCAGGGAATCATGCACACTCGTAACTTGTGCCGACTATAATAAAAGTCTAACTTGGAGATTTTTTACTTGAAAATGCAGTTTCTCAGTCAATGCACTGTCGTGGCACCTTGAAATAATTCATTCTATCATTAGGTAGCCTAATATTTAGCCTATGATTGTGGTGATCGCAAATGTTTCAGTTTAAAAGACACAAAGGAAGTGCCCAAACATTTTGTGTCGAGTTACATCTTACAGGAACAATGTTACAAAATCCCCACACGAAAGGTAGCCTAGCTGGAATTCATGCAAATTCATACACTTATCATGCCGCCTAGGCTGCGCTTGCAAGCGGGAGATCCTCGGGAGATGCTAAAAGAAAATCCGTTGTAGCAAAGCTGTCGCTGTCAACTCATTATGACATAGCTATGGCCAGGCGTAAACTTATCTAGTTTGTTTGAACTGAGTTTTGACAAACCCTACAGCCTACACTTCTTCCGACTACGTGTCTTTAGACAACTCTACCTTAGTCTTGCTCCCACAAGTCAACTCAACCCCGCTAACTACAGCTGTAACGTTAACGTTACTGAGAGGGAGCAAAAAAGTTCGGTCAGGCACTCACCTCAAACATCAGTCCGATCAAGATGAAAATAACCAGACTGAATACTATATCTGCATGATTCTGAATGAGAAATTCTTGACTGAAGAAAGCATAACTCTTATTTCTTCTTCGGAACGCCATTTCGATGTCGCCTCGATTTCTGACTTTTTCCTTAATGCAGAATTTCCGACTAAGAAGTCCAGAGTTAACTTTTTCGTTGCACTGCGCATGTGCAACGCCTTAAAGGGAGAGACTGAACATTCTTTATTAAAGGTAAGGAAAGCTTTGCATTTTCTTTAGCCTACAAGGCTAAAGTATTCCAAGTTGTTTTATTCAACGATGTCTGACTTCAAGTGCAAGTTCAACTTTAGTTGATTTACATTAGAAAGTCATTATGTGCCTTTAAAACTCCATATCATGCAAGGTGGTTGCATTATGTAGAGTGTGCAAGATGGTCATCTAGGTTGGTTACATTTGAGACACATTGTAGGGCATATCAATTGTGTTCTACCCAGTTCCATTGGATCAAATGCTGTTTAATTTTGTATATGGATTTAGAATATAATGTCTGTGAAATCCTTCAGGATATCACTGTAGGTGTCCCACCACTCAACTTTTGTGTGTATTTCTATTTTTAAAAAGTCAGGTTAGCATCTTTATCAATGAAAGTAGGGCCCTCTAATTTTTAGATATGTGCAGTTTTAAATATGTGCAATAGAGCACTCTAGTTTTAGACATGTGCATCTGTTCACAATAATGGAACTAAGGGCAGCTGACTTTTAACATTTTCAGAAACAATCATGCTGTCACATTCTTGGATTTTGGTATACAGACATGATAAATTTATTCATTACTCATTTAAAAAATCATATTTATACAGAACACGAGACAGTTATTTCCTTCTCATTTCTTCAGCTTTGTGTTTTTAGTTTCTCTCTCGCTCTCTCTCTCTCTGTATGTGTGTGTGTGTATGTGTGTGTCAGTAGTTATTGCTTTAAGGACACTGGTAAAAGTTATTTCTCTAACAGAGCACTGGGAACACTAGAAGCTGATCACCTCCTTAATTGGCAGCCATAGAGAAGTTGGCTTACTGACCGCCAATGCCCTGGCTTACATGACAAAACACACACAGAGATACCATATATGAAGAGCCTGTCCACAGTGTAAAAATCTCCATGTTGATTTTCTGTTTTAATACAAAGTTATCCCTTCACAGCCTCCAACACAATAGGTTGGATGAAATAGTTCTTTGCACACCCCATCCCACCCCACCCCACCCAAACCCACCGCACCCCAGTCCCTGTACAGCAGTGAAAATAGGCTTTAGCTTGTGGTTGAGTAACACAGAAAGTGCTCAAGTAGATGGCTGAAATCCTTAACCTCTTCTTATATACACACAAATAAAACAATATTATATACTCCTGACTGTCATATAAAAAATACACCAACCCCATTGAACACACATCTTAAAATGAGTTCCATTTTCCACAGGGGTAAGAACAACATACTGTACTTTTGAAACATAGCATCATAATTCCAAAAACAGGTCTGCGATAGATGAGGAAACGACCAGAGAAACTGCCTGAGCAAATACCTGACAGAGATATGGTCATATCCAAACAACTCGTCACATTGTGAGGTCTGCAAAAAGAGGATATTTCTTAAAAACCCGTCTAGCATAATTCTTTGCAAAAAAAACTGTCCATAAGAACAAAGTAGAATCATTCTCTTTTTTTGCAACAAATGTGTCCACAGTACAAGAGAGACCACAGACAGTTGAGGTTAATCCAAGACAGGGAAAAGAGTCAAAATGAGCAGGAGAAAATAGACTGTACAATCTTGCCTTCTTCTTATCTGATTTTTTTTCACTGAGGAACCACAGCATAATGATCATGGCATGTTGGCCTTGATGCTAAGACAAAGAAGCACACACAGATGTAGTAGAAGTAGAGCTTCCCTTTTTCACATTATGATTCATTACAAAAAAAAATTCTTCCATGTACATGTAAAAGGCTTGTGCTTTTCAAACCGTAGTTGCTGAAGTGAGTCACGTTGATTTCCACTGGGACTAGATGAGGGGACGAGATGCACTGCAACCCAGCACACACACACACGCACATGCACGTGCGTTTGCACACATACACACACACACACACACACACACACAGCCATAAATGGAATGGGTGTTGAACAGACTTGTGCACACACATGCTCAAAGACTCACAGAAGGTAAATAAATATACACATGCAATCATACAGTCACATTCACACACATACACACACATGCTCACTTAACAGGCCCATGGGTAAATTAAGAGTAACAAACACTGACATATGACCTCAGACACACACACAAGCATCCTTAGAAGCTTGCATCCTCCTCCAGTCCTCGCCGGGACAGCACCAGATGCCTTCGTGGCCCACTCAGGTGGGGCACCCCGAAACTAGTCTCACCCCCAACTCCAACTCCAGCCCCAGTCCCCAGCCCAAGCCCTAACCCTGTCCCACCGTGTGGGCCGTCCAGCCGAGATGTGGAGCTGTAGCAGGGGCCCAATCGTCCAAGGTGCCCTGTGACAGACGGCCCTGAGGGGCCGCCCCGCTCACTCCCTGCCGGGCTGCTCAACTCTGCCAGGCTCTCAGCACCGAAGCCGAAGGCGGTGGTGTCGCGGTCCAGCCGTGGGTTGCTGCCGCTGCTGGGTGACTGTGGGTCGGCGCTGAAGTAAAGCGTGGAGCTGGACTCGGTGGGGCAGTAGTTCGGTTCGGGGCTGTCACCCATCACTGACTTGCCCTCTGGCGAGCTACGCTTGCAGTCTGAGCCAGGCGATTCCAGTGGGCTCTCCATCGGCAAGCTCTCCTCATCATCATCAATTACAACCCCGGTGTTGTCTGCACATGATGTGGGCTCATCTTCACTAGCACTTTGGAACTCCTCTTTGCAGTCTGAAAGTGGCGCCAGTGCCTGCTCTTCCTCCCCGTCCCCATCCTCTTCATCCTCCTCTTCCTCACCATTCCCTTTTCCCAGCATCCCTCCATCCATGATGCCCCCGTCAGCTCTCATCAGCACCGGTGGACATCCTGCCACACCCAGCATGGCCGCCACCCCACCGGCCCCGTAGGCACGGTTGATCCTTCCGGGGTCACCCGTCTTTAATGCCAGCCGGACCAAGAGCCAGTGGTGGTGCCTGCACCCTCCGTACCCGCCGCCGACCCCACTTTTCCCCCCCACACAACTCGCTGGGGGCTCCAGCAAAGACCCGGCCATGCCCGAGAGCGAGAAGCTGGGGTGGGAGGCTAGGTGGAGGGTGGAGGGGGGCGCCGGCAGGCTCTTGTCGCCCCCTAGGGAGAAGGAGGACTCTCCACGCTCCAGGCAGGTGCTACCCATGTGGCTTCCGCCGCCCATGTGCTGCAGGCCCAGTGAGATCTCTGTTGACTTAGGGTGCAGGAATCGGTAGTAGAGAACCAGAGATGTCAGGCCTGGAGGAAGAAAAAGATGAGGAGGAGGAGGGGAAGAGAAGGAGAAGAGATTAGAATAGATGAATGAAGAGAGACAGAGAGGATGCAAAAATAGGGTGGATAGGTGATGAAGGGAGGAGAGAGGGTGATGCAAAATTTGAATGTATTTGTTATTTATCAGTTAAGTTGCCAAGAATTCATTTATTTTCTAAAAATTCTTGGTATTTGTTTTAAGCTGATGAGAGAGAGATTCAGACCAAAAACAAACATGATCTGACTTTTGACATCTCACCAAAGACGTCTGACATTACACCAGAGACATCTGACCTCATTACAAACATGATTGTAAATTATCACAGATATTGACACAAGATGAAATAACACACAGCTTTTACACGTTCAAGGATATTGATTAGGGCATGGTCCATCAATACTCATGGTCCTTGGACAGACATCAGTGAGTATGCCTGATACTATTGCATGACACTGAAAAGGACAAACAATCACCTGGAGAAGAGTGTGCCTCACCTGACAAGAAACTGCAGAGCACAGCAGTGGGGACAGTCAGGCTATCCCATGATGCCTCATTCAGGAAGTCAGAGGCCGCCAGCATCAGTGTGGCATTCTCAAGAAACATGACCTGCAGAAAAAAAACACACACAAGTTTCCCTTTACCGTAACATAACCTGATACCTGAGTGTGTTTGTGCATGTGAGAGAGTGTGTATGTGTGTGCGTGTTCCTCGGTGTGGGTTCTTCTGTTTGTCTACACTTGGAGCGTGCGTGTGTGTGTGTGTATGTTTCTAAGTGTGCCAATGTCACACAACCAAAACTATTAACTGACACTAAATGTTACACAAACAAAACCAGGTGGAGGTGTGCTTGTCAAGCACACACTGAGTCAGCCAAGGCTTAGTAGTACATAATACACAGACACACAAACACCTTCTTTACGCTCTGTCCACATGCCAAAGAATAATACACATAATACTTCACTGAACAAACAGACGCGGCCCGTGTTTGTGTGTGCGTGTGTGTGTGTGTGTGTGTGCAAAGTGAGCATACATACACTGGTACAAATAAACATAAGTGTATCTTGATGCAAGTTTTGATATGGGTATATGAGTGTGTGTGTGTGTGTGTATGCGTGTGTGTGTGTGTGTCTGAGAGAGAGAGAGAAAGAGAGAATATATATGTGTGTATGTAAATATGTGAATGGAAACCTTACCAGGTAGAAGCCAGCCATACGGAAACGTGACGGCCCATCTTTGACATTGAGAAAGCAGAAAACGTGCACGATGGCCAGCGTGCCGTTGAAAACACGCCAACGCCATGGTCCCGAGCAGATGTCCGTCTGCTGTGACATCAGCCAGAAGGATGCTGTCACCCAGTGGAACCCTGGGATGGCACACGCACATACATACACACACACAAACACACGCACACACTACTAGACATATACACACAACCTGCAACGTTTTAACACAGAAGTCTGCCCCAAAGCACATGTCAATCTGAACCTCATTAAAAAAAATCCATAAAAGTCTCTCAGCAATGCAGGCTGTTTTTTAAGAACTATGCCTAACTCTGTCAATAGGCTATAAAATGTGCCTTCCTTAGTTATGTGGGATCTTGTTACTCTTAGGAAACAGACACCAGCTGACTGAAAAGACCTTTTGTGACAATGTGTTCTATTAAAAGCTCTTTAGAGAGAGAGAGAGCTTGAAGGGAAATTGAACACAACGTTAGTGCAGGGACACAGAAAAGTTCCAGAAAGCTTTCAGGCTGTCAAAACAGGCTGCTTTTTTAGGAGACTGCTGGATTGTTTTCAATTTTGCCATCATTCCAGAAATCCCCTTCATGTTCCCAAACACTGGATAGAAAAAGAAGTGGTAAAAGGAGCCTTTTTTTGTCAACAACAGTCTTGTTAGTTTTCTGTGGCTTTTGTGCACAAATGCATTTGATTTGAACAATTTTGTTTCGACAAGTGTAAAAACAAAAGTGTCAACTGTAAACATGTACTTAGACCGTGTGAATGAAGATGTGAACCTTCTATACCGGTTCTGTACTATATTTGTTTTAATGCACAGGTATTGCAGCTGTTTCTGTGTACTTGTTTACACAGAAACAAAATGTGTAAATGTTTATTAGTGTTTATAATTGTGTTTGACAGGCAAAAAACATTACTCATACACCCTGATCAGTTGAAGTTGCCACACAGAAGTGTGGTGGTGGTGGTGTGTGTGTGTGTGTGTGTGTGTGTGTGTGTGTGTGTGTGTGTGGACATGGGAGCACAGAGGACATGTGACAAGTGTCTGTGAAAGAAACCAACCAGAATGTCTGTTGTCTGCTGGTGTCTATGTGAGCAATAAAACTTCACTGCACAAGCAGGTGTATAAGTGTAAGTGTCTGTGTGTGTGAATGGCGTGCCACTCACCTATGACGCCGCACACCCACCAGCCGAAGACGCGGGTGAAGAACATGAGGCTGGCGACACGGGCACCCAACATGCCCGCTCTCCACAGCAGCTGGCACAGCAGGGCGGCAGGGGGCATAGCCAAATGGCCCGGTCGGATGAGACAACATGCCCGGCTAAACAGCACCAGTGCCCAGGACAGAGAGAACAGGCACATTCCACAGCACAGGGACACTGACCAATGAGAGAAGGAGAGAGAGAGATAATAAGGACGTGAAGAGGACAGACAGAACCAACCTTAATACACTTTTCAGAGGTGAAAAGCGTATTAAGGTTGGTTCATACACAGAACGATAACTATAATGGCAAATAATTATTGCTCTAATTATCTAATTGTTATGAATGGTAATGTCTACACTGATTAAGATAAGCTGATCCTTCCTAGCTGAACGTTCCTAGCAGTTCCGCTTGATTATCATCTCCCTACAGTGCTAGTCTAGATTTGATCCCATTGAGCTTGTTGTCTCAGGAGGTATTTTAACCTGTCCAATCAGCGAACAGAGGGAGGCGTTGTGAATGCAGAGCTAGAATGCTATCAGTCAAGGCAAGCTATCAGTCAGAGGCTGATCCAATCTTTTTAAACTTAAACACCTCAAGCAAGCAATCAAATCTCACAACCGAACGTCCAGCCCCTCTGTCTGATTTTATTACCAGGCTAGTTCCTAATGTGAACAGACATTTATTTTTACTTTTGTAAATACTGGCTATATAGATGGTAGTCGTAATAGCCATCCTTTCTGCAACAACTGCTTTTGCTGCGTTAGTGTCTTCTATTGATTATTTCATTGTCCAGTAATGACTGAAAATGAATCAAGCTTCTATTTCACTCAGTTGCCTACTGTAGTGGGTGTTTACATCATAGACTAGTATGGTATTGCATTCCTTTGCTTTGGTCAAGTCATAGCAGGTGAGCTGACCACTGCTGTAAAGCCTATTTTAGAGAAACGCAGCAACCCTGGTTTTCTTTTTTGCATTGTTGTTGCATTGTGCACTCAAAATCTGTAGGGGGAGCTCCATAGAGAAAAAGCGCAAGATACAAGTACTGTTGTAAACAAAAGGTGAGCTACTTTTCACGTTGCATGGCTGGTTTTTCAAAAGGACACGCTAGGTCAACCAAAACAATGACATCTAAATGACTTTAGACTGAAATTGCTACGTAGGGTCTCTTTAATTGTGGCAAGTAGTCCTGCAATGTCACCATGACTGTAATTCATCTCTTACTGTTTGTTGTGTTGTTTTGGGGCTTACCTGGTGAGGTGAGTCCCACATCAGTGGCCACCAGGACGTAAGTCTGCAGGAGAGTCTGCGGCATTGTGACCAGTAGTGCCTCCAGCAGGCGGAGGCCCGCCACATCTGCCTGCTGCATCACAGCTTCCCCCAGCTGTCCTGCAGAGCCCTGCATTTGCCACACTGATGACATGCAGTCCCAGAACCTACCACAGGGGGGAGACACACATTCACTCATTCATCAGCATGTGTCAGAGCAGAAAGGCTTGGGTCTCCCGTGCGTGTCTGACTTGACATACATTCAAAGCATTTAATATTCACTTTTTGGCAGCTTTCATTGTTTCATCACACAGGTGACCACATGCATCTTATTCAAACTTGAGTGGGATGACTTTGCAATCAGGACAGTGGGAAATCATCAGGCGGTATTGGCCTTAATTTAGCCCAGATCTGGGAGCCGGTTGCAGAGGATACCACAAAATTGGATCGCAATGCCTCAGCGCTCAGAACCCTGGTTATTCAAGCAGCCTCGAGTGTCAGACTCCCCATTCAGATCTAATTTGATGGATCCGAGATCAGGGCATAGGAAGAAGTCCCACATACACATGCACATGCACACACTCTGGCACACACACACAGAACACTGCACACAGCTGCAGGGGTAACAAATAAGAAAGGAAATGGTAACATTACACTGATTACTGGCTTCTCCAGGGGGAGTTAATGGCACTCTAGAGACAGCCCTACTGCCCATGGGTCAGTTTCCATGTTTGGCATGTAATGGGTGGAATTAGGATAAGTGCTCAGAAATCTGATCTTAGTACAGTAGTTAATGGATGTAAATGGTCTGTGTGAGGCGGGTTTTTGGTCAAATCTCTAGTATAGGAGATAATCCAAGCTCTGCGCACAAACCAAGGAAGCAAAGGTCTCAAAACACTGACAACCCAGGACATGCAAGCTGCTCGAGGCTTACACATATTTAGCTATTATACCATAATATAACACACACACACACACACAGTGTTCTGTGATATGTGTGTACCTAAGACAACCAAAGAAACACACAGCATATTTTTACAAGGATGGAGCCCAAGAATGCTTTGACCCAATCACAAATACTATTTCTACCACACACACAAACACACAACAATGTATGTGTTTCTGCCCTGTTCTACTTGGTCACCAAGACAAACACAAACACAAACACACACACACCTCTTGAAGATGCCCAAGTGCAGCAGGTGTGTGAAAACCAGGAGGCATCGTCGGCGGTCCCCATCAGCCAGGTACCACCAGCAGCTCAGTACCTGCACCAATGCCCCCGGCAGCAGGAGAGTCAACGTCCACGCCGCCCACAGGTGCTCTCCGACCCACAGGTAGTAGCCCACGCAATACAGCACTGATACACGGAATAGCACACACACACATACAGGCAGACCAACGGACAAATGGACAGACAAACACAAGACAAAGAAAGGCAAAGACATAAGTAATAATTCCTCATCATTGTGTTAAGTATGTGTCCCATGTGAGAGAGAACAGGTTGACAGAGAAGAGAGGGAAAGATGGTAAAAGGCTGATCAAGATGGAAAAACCACTATAAGAAGCTGTACGACTTTTGTTCTTTAAAAAAGGCACATTGTTTGTAGAGACATGACCTTTATTTTCTTTCCCCTTTGATTCTTGTCACATGTATTCAAAACGCACTGGTGTCTACTTGCAAATTCGGTTATTTAGATGACAGCATATTACATCACCTTCAACAGCTCTGTCTCTCGCCCTCTGTCTGTGTGTGTGTGTGTGTGTGTGTGGACCATGCAGAGGACCATTCATTGATTTGGCACTGCCCTCTCGGGACGCTGAGGCGCACGCACGGTATTTTTAATCCCGCCTGAAAGACGTCCTCGTGCCAAAGCTAAAGCTCCCTCTGACTCCACCCTTTCGGCACGAGTAATTGATCTCCTTACTGCGCGCTTGTCTTGCAGGTGCATCACACACAGTCGATAGTACTGTCGATAGTACTAGGTTCAACACACACACACACACACACAGCAACGTGTACGAAATACATCTGAGAGACCTCTGCTTTGCTGGACGACAGTAATATACTTAAGAATTTTAACGTAGTCTAACTATGCGAGAATTATGTTTGAGCAAAATTCAAAATATGGGGACATCACACTAAAAACCCCATCCTCTCTTAACAAGCTCTCTCTCTCTCATCCCAGAGCTACGGGCTACACCGTGAATGGAATATTAAACAGTCTAGTATACTCCTTGGTTATACACGTAGCACAGTAGCCTATAGCGACATAGTGCGGATCTCGATAATGGTTTTGATTGACGGCGTTGAAAATACACAAAACATAGCTTTAAATAATGTGTGCAGTTGAATGGTGCCCTACATACGTCGCACGTCCTGTCACTCTACGGTTATGACATGCTAAATTCAGGAAAATTCAGGCATGATCCTTCACACGACGCGTGCAATTACCGCAAGCACGGAACCTAACATTAGGCATAACTGATATAAAACAGCAGCCTCATCAAGTTATGTGAGTCTGCCTGATTGAGCACTACTAGTCAGCTAAAGGTTATGTTATTATGAAGTGTAGTCTCGTGAGTATTGTGGATGCCCACTCACGCGCGGTTCTCTCCGCCACGATCACGAGAGCCGACACGGCGAATAGAATCACTTGGCACCACGCGGTCCAGCATCCTCTCCGGACCGCTGGTGTCATTGGCCCGGCTATGAACTCCTCGCTTATCATGGTGGTACGGAGATGCGGTCACTCGAATCCATCCGTGACATTGTTGACATCCTTCATTCTCGGCGGATACTCCTTCCTCCCGTCAAAAATATCTGACGTCATTCTTTTGGAATTAAAGCCGCAGCGCACGGCCAGGGAGCCTACTGTACAGAACCGAAGGTGATAATGTTGCCAACCTTACGTTCTGTGGAAATAGGCAAGTGCCTACCTCATAGAAAAAGAAAATGTAACTTAATTACATGATAACGGGTGCATGTTGATCGCAATTTTTGCTGTTAGGCTATACAGACGCACCAAAAAAAGATGCTGAGACATCGACAGTTGAATCAGAATTTGTGGGACGAAATTGGCAGCATGTTGTCAATTTGGAGCGTTTGCATTTAGGTTTATGATTACCGCAGTATAACAATTCTAGGCCTACTCTGCAAGTACAGAATAAAGTCACTCACTGAGTGTTCGAACCAACCAGATGAAGTTGCCTCGGTCACGTCCTCATCCACACCCACACAGGAACTCAATACACTCAAGTCCATGTAAACCAATAAAAAAAAGATAAAGATTTGTTTATTTGTAGTAAACTAGTCCTCTATGTGTATTTTTGCACTTAATACAGGTGTTACAGGTGCTTTCACTAATCTATCTATCTGGTTGAGGAGTTGTGTTACAGTCAACTGGTTTAGTGAACAGTCACAAGATGTAGAAGGATCATTTAGGCACAGCATATGTCAATCACTGGATACTCATCATTAGATATTTGTAGCACAAGGTTTCTATCAGTATGGAACTCAAAACAAGTAAAGGTCAGAGTGCTGATCAAGGACGGGCTTATACATACAGGTCATGTTGAAACTGATATTCCTTTGAACCTGCTAACACGCACGCACACACACAGAGAGAGAGAGAGAGAATGAGAGAGATCAGTGCAAGAGTATCCTGCTTGCACAGGCTATTTGATGACACATTTTCTTGATAAATGAAGTCTGAGATGTGCAGAGGAAACCAGGTTGAGTATTAAGAGAAGCAGGGGGTGAAGGTGTCTCATTGTGAAACTCAAAGGGCTTGACTTTCAAATGGAATTCAGTCAGCTGAGTAGCAATGGAGTATATACATTTGTGGCTGGAATTAGGAGGATGCAGTTGATCGCAATAAAGATTACCACATCCCTATCCCTCGTTCTCCCTCTCTCTCACACAGACACAGTTGTTCTGTCTCTCTCTGCTCCTGCACTTCCTTTTTCTGTGTTCCACATTCACGCAGAACTATAGACCTTGGACATAACCACATCGGTATGAAGAAAACTTTTCACTTCTGTACACACATTTGCAAGGCATTTTTTATTGAAAATATTTGTGAGGACAGACATCTCTAATAAACCTTCAACATTTTTGATGCATAACCATAGAAAAGCAGTTTATCGTTGGATTTTTATGAAAAGTAATAAATTAAAAAGACAATGAAAAATATAAAATTTAAATGCATCATAGCTGTGTCAAATAGAGGATATTTATATATTGCAAAACCTAAAGTATTTACAAATTTAAAAAGCACACAAAAGTAAGAGAAAGGTTTTTTAACAGTGATATAATGCAGTTGCATAGCTACCCTGAGGACAATAAAATCCACAAAACAAAAAAAATTGTTCTGTCCAACATGCTCCTGAAGCAGAAGAAATCTGATTGTTTTCATGTAGCTTGTCCTCATCTGCAATTCTGTATGTGACTCAATGAGTCTGAGCTGATCTCTTTGATTGGCTCAGGGGATTTCAAATTGACTGACAAAGATAAAGGAATGTTAGTTGATATTGTTTATAAGGGGAGTTGATGATGAAAATGCTACTGATCCAGTTCCTGTTTGATCTGTACAGTGAGAAAAGGTAGATAAGTGCTCTGATGTCCAGCAGCTGCTCTGGGGTCTGTGTCTGAATGCTTTACCACAACCAGTTCTCTACTGCCGCCCTGCTGTCTAGAAGATTGTAGGCCCATTGCCTCCATCTCCCTCCTGAACACCTCCAGGGCGTTTCGTTCCATTTTGCCCTCTGGTGCCCTCTCGAGCCTGTCTGCGGCATCGCTCAAATCAAACTTCTCAATCGCCTCGTTGATGCGACCCAGCTCTTCCTGTGCTGCAGGCTGTCCCCTTGTGGTGGGAGGCTGCATAGCAGGGCAGAAGCCCTGCAGATGGAGCCGCAGGCTGCACAGGTGGAGGTAGGCGCCAGGACAGTTGGGGCAGGCGTAGGGATGACAGTCGTCCCCTCTTCCCTCACCTCCACTGCCACCAGTGTGGAGTCGGCGGTGGAGCTTCAGGTGGATGAACTGGGTGAAGCGGGCGGGACAGGTGCGGCACTTGTACGGCTTCTCCCCTGAGTGTAGACGCTGGTGTGTCTTCAAGTTGCTGGTGCTGCTGAAGCGCTTGTGACACACCTGGAGGGAAAAAGCAATGGAAAAAAGGGATGAAAAAAGACGAGAATAAGGAGAGAGTGAAACAAAGGGAAGGAGAGAGAAAATATGTGAAATAAGGTCATATAGACCATACCAACATTGCAATGTTTACAAATTATTACATACTACATAGACATGCTGCATATGTCATTGCATTCTTTATTACATTCTTATAACATATAACATTCTTACAATACTGAATACAGAATGACATAGTCTGATCAAAATTAAAATCAAAGACATAAAAAAATCCAGAAATGTTGAAAAGGGTTAAACCACAAGCGGGTGACAGAGGGGAAGACAAAGTGAAAGGGAAAGTGGGAGAACAAACAGAGAGGTGTAGAAAGATAGGTTAGGTCAGCCCACAGAAGTGAAACACACATCAAAGCCCTGCGCACACACTGTCACTGTAGTGCAATTCAACTGCTCAATTTTAGATCGATGTTGCGTTGAGCCAGAGAATCATATGATCAGTCACAGAACTCTAACTCTGAATCTTATCAGAAATATCTAAGAGTCACCTCTTCCGGGACTGGTGATTACTGCTCCTGATAGCTTCCCATAACCAAGCCTCAGACCAGTGAAGCAAGTTTGCAAATTAAAAGACAGAAAAAAACACAATTTTCAGCGATGCTTGAGTCAGTTTCTAGTAAAATAAGCAGTCAGGTCAGGTGTTCCTTGGTCCAACACTAACTAATCTAGCCTCTTGTCCCTTCTTCTCACCTCACATTGGTGGGGCTTCTCGCCAGTGTGGACTAGTCGGTGCTTCTGAAGATGGGCCAGCTGGGTGAAGCTCTTGTGACACATCTGACACCTGAAAGGCCTCTCCCCACTGTGGACACGCAGGTGTACCTAGAGGGAGCGATCAGGCAGGAATAGTTAATTAATTCATTCATTCATTCAATTCAATTCATTTACAATAGTGAGTGAGTCATGACTGTGAAAGGGTCATCCATGGTATGTTTCAACCTAGAGTTCTGTTGCTAGGGGACTTTGAATACATTAATTTGAAACAAAAATGACAAAACTCCATTCAGATTGATTGAGTGAGTGAGTTCTAGACTGGAACATGCCAGAATTCTCCTTTAACTGTTTTGTCAGGTTATGAAGCTGACTTTCATAGTGACATGATTGTCTTACTTAGGACCAATGATGAGATGTGCTTCGAAACTGTATTTTGATATGTCATGCATACCAACTTTGTACAAAAAAAAAGGCTTCCTTGAAATTTGGAATGTCACAGTGTTCTTGTTCTATGATGCATAAGAAAGTGTTACAAGAGAGGGTGGTGGGGATATTGACTCAAAGGAGGAATACCTTCAGGTTGGAGAGCTGCCCAAAAATCTTCCCACAGATGTTGCACTCATAGCGAATCTTTCCATTCTGTCTGGTTAGTGGATAGGACAGGGTCCTGTAGCTGACTGTGCGACTGAGCTTGCATTTCTGGAGGTCTGTCATCTCCATGGACGTTTGTCCCAGCTGAGCAGAGGTGGGTTTGGAAGGCAGGGGCCCGGGAGAGGCAGCCATGCCCTGCAGAGGTGAGGTGACCCTGGGGTGGTCTAGTGCAGAAGGTCCCCTGGGGCTGGTGGTCATAAAAGGTGTATGGAGCTGCCCAGCTTCAGCAAATAGATCCCTGGACAGACCAACAGCTTTGTCATCACTGCTTCGTCGTGGGCTCAAATCACTGAGGCAGCTAGATGCAAAGCTCCTGTTGTTTTCAGAAGACCTAATAAAAATGTTCTTCTGTCCGGCACTCAGAAGATAAGGGTAAGGCTGTAGTTGCAGTAGGCGTAAGGGGACAGGCACGTTTTGGTCTGGCTCATGAAAATACAGGAGGCTAGAATGAGGTGACATCCTGTTCAACCCTAGAGGAGGACAAGGAAGGCAGTAGCGTGATGTGGCATACATTCGCAAAGGTGTAGAACAGTCCGGATACATTGCTGGTCCGAGGGGGATATTGCTACCATGTCCAAAGGTAGGCAGGCCCCGTAGAATGCCAGTGGAACCTAGTCCATGTTCTCTCTTAAGGTCTGCATTAGAAAGTGTATTAGGAATGACACTTGGCATGTAAACTGGAGAGTCTTCACCCAGGCCTCGGGGGTTAGCATTCAGGGCAGGTTTGGGGCAGATCACTTGGGCAGCCTCCAGTGAGAGGCTTTGGAGCATGGGCCGGTTCAGATCCGATCCCTGGTGTGGAGCGCTCAGCTCCTTCCTCAGGATGTCGGTGACACTGTGACCCTTCTTCGTGGGACCACTGCTTAGGAATGGCCCGGCGCCCTCCACTGGTTTGGATGCCACAAATGGAGTGGAGGTCTGCTCTGAGGGAGGACGAGAGGGATACTCAGAGAGACATGGTTTTGCTAGTCACATGGGACAACTGGTAAAGGATCCATTATGAAAGAGATATACAGGACGAGACATTTTAGAATTGATAAGGATAGTGGTAGAGCTGATAGTGTGTGTGTGTGTGTGTGTGTGTGTGTGTGTGTGTGTGTGTGTGTGTGTGTGTGTGCAAGGCAAGATTACACAATGGCAGTCTCTGTCTGAGGTCATTAACTCTGTGGTTGCAGACAGTTAGATGACAGATCGAAACGATAACTTTGAACACACACACCCTCCTCACATAGTCATGTCATACAAACCACACACAGACTGCACCCACAGATTCATATGTATATCAGACATTTACTGTAATAAGGATAAAACAGGCAGATGTACATTTATTTATAGTGAAAAAACACAGCCTGATACCACTACCCCTCTTATTACTTATTCTTACACACTGACCACATAGTCCTCCACAATGACGACCATTCACCAGAAAGAAACAGCTTCACTCAAACTGGTCAACTACTCATCGGTAACAGGAGCTATGACTGGGTTTTGATGCTGTATTGCTGTGGCTACTGTTGTTCCTCACCTTCCCACATGCTCAAACACACACACACACACACACACCATACACTCCTCCACTTCCATATCATTACCACAAACCCAACCAGCCCAGCCCCAGGCCACGTAACCCAATATGGTCTGTCACACCCAGTGGGTGTAAGCTTAGAAGTGCCCAGGATTCCCATAGACACAATCAGACTTCCACACCATAAGGACAGTGTGTGAGTGTGAGAGAGACCTGTGAGACTAGTCTTGGAACAGATTACCAGCCATCACTCTCAGGGGTATCATTCACAACCAACACACACACACACACACACACACACACACACACACACACACACACATACACATGCACGACATTTCTGTTTTTGGACTGTGGAATACTTTGTACCTCTATCTTTCTCAGAAATCTTAATGAGACACACACACACACACATACGCACACACACATATGTCAGCTGTTCTCCTGAGAATTGTTGCATCAGACATTAGAAAATGTCTTTCAGGAACTCAAGTTGTCAATAGGGGACTCCCACCTGTCTTTATTTCCTTTCACAGACGCAAACAAGCTTGGCAGTTGTGCCAGAAAACTGTCAACTGCCAACAAATTCTCACCTCCTCTCAGCACCTCTGTTTCTCGGTGCAAGTCTGCATGTGTGCGTGTGTGTGTGTGTAAGTAAGCACTCTATATATAACAATCCATTTTACATCTATACATCAACTAATATTATATTATATTATATTATATTATATTATATTATATTATATTATATTATATTATATTATATTATATTATATTATATTATAGTATATTATATTATATTATAGTATATTATAGTATAATATATTATAGTATATTATAGTATAATATATTATAGCATAGTGTAGTATTGTATAGTACAGTATAGTTTACAGTTGTAGATACACCATAGTACTGACATATTACATTAACACAGTATATGCAGTATCCAGTGAGGAAGACTAACCATGCGAGTCAGCTGGCAGGAGGTGAGCGAGTGGACACTTGAGCCGGCTGGCAAACTCAGGGCAGTACCAGACCAAGAGCTCTTGGCCCGGGGCGATTGGTCGCACCACGTAGAAGAAGATATCCATGCCACTCTGACCTGCTGCGAGGTTCTGGTCCTGTGGTGCACGCGCAGGGTTCACATAACGCATCCAGTTGCTTCTCTCCTCGTCAGCCCCATCCAGGAAATGATGGAGCTGACCCTCAAAAAATACCTGCACAGAGGGAAAAGAGGAAGAGAGAAAGAGAGAGAGAGAGAGAGAGAGAAAGAAAGAGAGAGAGAGAGATTTAAAAAGGTGCCTTCACAAAAAGCATACACACAGTCAACATCAATCATCTGGAGTGCAAATGAGAATTGCCTGCATTAATTCTGCTAAAGTGCAGTGCAGTCATATCAACTGCATTTGTTTGGACACAGGATCACTTCAAAAGATTTCATATTGTAGTTACAGTCCCTAACCTCCCACCCCCACATCGGCCAGCAAAAATAAGTTTTTGGTGTGACCTCAACACATGCATTCCATATTGTGTGTGTAATTTTGTGTTTTGTGTGTGAGCATGGAAGTTGTGAGTGTGTGTGGGTGGATGGTAGCAGTGGGTAAAGGTAAAGTATTAGGTTGAGTCTTTAGTATAAATTGATGATTTACGAGAATTGAGCCCCGGTCCTCCCTCCACTCTACCCAACACTCCATGCAAGACTAATTGGTGGGGTCGCTGTGTATTTACTGTGTGTGTACCATTTCTGTGGTTTGTGTGTGTCATTTGTCTGTGCTGTGTCATATCTGTGCATTGTCAGTGGTATGTATCTGTACTGGGAGTGTGTGTATGTGTGTGTGTGTGTGTGTTATGATGTGTGTGTGCAGAGCAGAGCTGTGCAGGGCTCTGCTCCATGCTTATGGTTTTTCTGGCTGACTTGTGTTTTTTTAGAGCAACGTCGTTTCAAGAAGTGACGCAGCCTAGCCGTTCCAGGCTGCTCGCTCGATCACTCGATCACCCGCACTCTCTCACATTGAGGCAGTTGTGCAACCACACTCAGCTTCACTGAAATCAGATTTCAAACTCAATAGGAAGACGCAAGACACAGACACAGGCGCGCACGCACACACACACACTCACAGATGCGCTGAGATATATATATATACACACAGAAATACTAACACAAGTAGACTCTCTCTCTCTTACTTTCTTTCTCCGCATCCCCCCACCCCCCCCCCCCCCACACACACACACACGCATACACACATGCATAGACTGATACATTCACACACAGAAATTCTCACAGACAAATACAGTTTCTCTCTCTTTCTCTCTGACACACACACACACACACACACTGAAAGAAACAGATGTAAAATGTTTTTTTTTTGCCATCTGTGTCTCTTTTCTCTCTCACTTTCTTCTTTCACACTGCCCTTTAGACCACCTTCATTTCTCAGTTTTGGTTCTCGGTGGTGCTCCACCCTTGCTTCTCTCCCACAGCCCAGAGCTCACAAACATTTCTCATTCTCTGATAAGCCATCCCAAAACCAACAGTTCTAAAAATAAAATGGCCATTATATTGGTTATCAGTCAAACTGGTTGCTACAGCTTGCTAATGCCTGTATGAAATAAATTTCAAAAGTCTCTCTCTCCTTCTTTTTTTCACTCTCTGTCTTCATCGGTGTATGTGTGTGTGTGTGTGTGTAGAGAACAGAGATGTAAGCCACATCCTTGCTGAGTCAGTGTGAGAACTAGAGCTGTGTCATTTTACTGGCAGTGTAAGATGGGCACTCAGCAATGCAATGCACAGAAATTGGCGTCACTAAAAACCCAGCTGGGTGTGTGTGTGCATGTGTGTGTGTGTGTGTGTGTGTCTATGTGTATTTGTGTGTTTGTGTTTGTGTGCATGTGTGTGTGTGTGTATCTGTGTGTGTGTGTGTGTGTGTGTGTGTGTGTGTGTGTGTATCTGTGTGTGTGTGTGTGTGTGTGTGTGTATGTATCTGTGTGTGTGTGTGTGTCTGTGTGTGTGTGTGTGTGTGTGTGTGTGTGTGTGTGTGTGTGTGTGTGTGTGTGTGTGTGTGTGTGTGTGTGTGTGCATGCATGTCTGTGCACACATCT
>JAIFZK010000001.1:6317500-6390000 GCA_027481765.1 Tenualosa thibaudeaui | reverse complement strand
GCTATCTCTTCCACCAAACAATGGCAATTGCATTTCAGCTACAAGAAATTTGCAAATAGTACCTCACAGCACAGATCCAGGAGGTTAAAATTGTGCTGATTGAAATAAGAAGCAGACGTCTTGGTTGCCACCTAATCATGAAAGGGACAGACCACAGTGTGTACTTCAAAAGAGGCGCTTGGCTTGCTTAAAAGACTCTGGGTTTGAAGTTCTTTCAGAAGGGTTTTCTCAACGAGACAACCAAGTTGCAGTTGCTACATTATCGACAGACATCAAAGACTGTCCTGTGAATGAGTGTCTGCGTGGAGCCAGACACTGATAATACACATACAGAAAGAAAGAGAGAGAGAGAGAGAAACAGAGAGAGAGAAAGAGAGAGAGATCATGCTTACTAACACAGATACACTCACATATGCTGATACTGTACATTCAGAGAGAGACAGACACACACACACACACACACACACACACATACACACACACACACTTATACATGCATACACATCATGAGACCCATTTCATTTCCTCAGACTTGTCCCCTCTCTGATTATCAGGAGTGTGTCTGTGGTCTCTGTGAACTAGCCCCAGTCACGCCACTCGCACTGAAACCAAATGACACTGCAAAAAAGACACACACACACACACACACACATTCATACTATGAGAAATCTGCTCTGCACGCGCTGAACTACAGCTGTGGCAGTCCGGGAACATCTGACTTTCACAAGATACAGAAAGTATTATATGCATGCACATATGCACACACACACACACACACACACACAAGCTTGACACTTCACACACATACACACACACACACACTCACAAATATACGCATACACACATACACACACATGCAATATACTGATCCTGAGTGGATATACAAGCCCTGGAAAGTTGAAAGATCCATGCAAATAGCACAAGACAACAGGTGTGCAGAATGTCTTTACTACCTGTAGGAAATAGGGTGAGTACATAGATCCTCATAGGTTTATGTCTACACAGATGCTGATAGATAGATAGACAGATAGATAGATAGATAGACAGATAGATAGATAGATAGATAGATAGATAGATAGATAGATAGATAGATAGATAGATAGATAGATAGATAGATAGATAGATAGATAGATAGATAGATAGATTACTCACTCAGAAGCCACAGGTGAAAAAGGAGGCACATATATTCCTTCCTTTGCAGTAATGTGGAGATACCTCCCTCTCTCTCTCTCTCTCTCTCTTTCTCTCTCTCTCCCTCCCTCCCTCCTGCTCTCTGTCTGTCTGTCTTCTTACACTGACACACCGTCTATGAGAATGTGAGTATGTCTCTCTGTTTTGCCTTGACAGAGGGGTTTATATGGCCCTGCCCTCTCTTCCTCTCTCTCTTTCCCTTTCTCTCTCTCCCTTTCTCTCTCTCTCTCACACACACATACACTCACTGACTCCTCCACACCTAGTGTAAGCAATAATACTACCCCCCACACACACACACCCACAACCCTGTCTCTTTAAGTCTGACCTGAGGCATTACTCCAGGAGGTGTGTGCTATCTGTCACACAGCTATGTCTCCATTCTTCTTCTAACATCATTTTGCTATACACAGTGTGTATGTCTGTGTGTGTGTGTGTGTGTGTGTGTGTGTGTGTGTGTGTGTGTGTGTGTGTGTGTGTGTGTGTGTGTGTGTGTGTGTGTGTGTGTGTGTGTGTGTGTGTGTGTGTGTGTGTGTGTGTGTGTGTGTGCATATGTGCATGTGTGTATGTGTGTGTGTGAACAATCTCTTTTCTCATGCTGCAGTGAGTCTATCTTTGCAAATGTTTGAGACTGTCCACATTGGCTGAATATTTACTAATGAAGATAGTCATTTTAACATCTTCATCTCTGTTACTTCAATAATGAGCGTGTGTGTGCTTGTCTGTGTGACCCGTGTGTGTGTGTGTAAATGTCTATGTTTCTATCTGAATGTACAGTATCAGTGCATGTGGAAACCTGCATGAGTGAGGATTTTCAGCAAGTTGGTAAAAGTAAAAAAAACATGATGTAAAAAAAAACCCCACATGTTTTGTCATCTCTAGAGTAACTGGGATGACAATTTTATTATTATGTCATTGCAAAAAAGAGGCTGAATTATGAGTTTCTCCTCCCACAAATCTCAACTCTCCAGTAAAGATGTGTGTGTGTGTGTGGGGGGGGGGGGGATTGGGTGTAAAAATTGCAGACAGATTAACAAACAAATCCAGATACATTATAATTGTTTGTGTACTGTATATTTGCAGCACTGTTCCCGGCATAGAACATCAACACATAACAAATCTATGAAATGCACTTCTCAGATTTCAGTCTCTCTGACTCCACTGGCATCCTTCCAGTGCTTATACAGCGTAGTACACTCTCCCCCCTTTTCCCCTCTCATTCGCTCCAACTCTCTTTCTCATTCTCTCTCTTGTTCTCTCTCTCTCCCTCTCACTCTCCTTTTCTGTGAGTGTGCCTTTGTGTGTGGTTATTTATCTTTCAGGTTCTTCATTCTCAAATTTTGTCTCTCTCTCTTGTTCCCTCTCTCTCTCTCTCTTTCTCTCTATCTTCCTTCGCTCGGGTCTCCTCCACTCAGAATCTCATTCAGTAGTAGGGGCATCCCCAGAGCAGCGATGCTTCCACAAATTTAGCCTGACAATGACCTCTGCTCTGAGAAGCCTACCATTGATCTCTGACTGAACTTGCTGTCCTATCCTTATGAGTCAAGCCACTATGAGGACCAAAAACACATGGGTGTGCCTCAGAAAGTGAGATTAACACACCTTAAGGCTCAGCACCTTCTCTGCTCCGTTACAACAGGAACTTGCTAAACTGGCATGTTTTTTTTTTTTTCACAATAACAGGCTTGTTGTTGAATATGAAACTATGTTTTGGTGTTATGGAAAAATGCAGGGTTGTTTGTAAAGCTTTCTAGGTGTGTTGTGAAAAGAGAAAACTGTTGTACCGTGTACAGTATCTTGATGTATACCATAATGCATAACCATGTGACAGAAGAGAGAATGTCCAATGCCCTTGTGGCCCAACACCACAGTTCTGAGATACATTCAACTGTGGTAAACAGTGGCAAACGTTTGTGGTAAACATGTTTTCTTTTCTTTGAACTGCTCAGTGTTAATGATTTTGTGTAATCGTTTTAGAAGTGTCCCTTTGACCAACTCCTCTGCATGTTCCCAAAGAACCACCTTCTCAAACTGTTTTCAAGAGTGGGGGAGAAAGTGGGGGTATGTGTCATACTCTGTGTAGCACAGGGAGTTGATTATAAACAAAGTGTTCACAAACGTCCATGGAAAACTTAACGCCTTGAGAAAACTGTTTCATAAACTGTTTGTGTATACTTGACTATGTTTGCCAAATCTGCTTCAAGGTGAAAATTCATTGGTCATAAATAGGTGTGTTCAGTATAAATGTTGTACAATGTGCTTAATGATGTCATCGTGGTATTTCAGTGGTTTATTTTACAACAACAAAATAATCACACAAAACTTTCATTTCAAGTCAGGTATGATAATTTACCTGTAAATAAAATTAGCTGTAGTTTTACATTGGTAGAGTAACAGTAATGAGGGATTTCAAAAGAAGTGTGTCAAAACATTAAACATGTGTGAAAGTGTGACTACTCACTCTTCGCAGTCTACTGATATACTGAAAGAATCAGGGTTTGGTTAAGTGACCTCTGCACTTATACTAGACCAACATCAGTCTAATTGGAAAAAAAAAACAGCCATGTTGGAAACCACAGTTCATTCAATAGAATTATGAGGCAATTGGGGACTTCCACACTAATCTCCATTATGGTTGTTTTTTTTTCCATTATTTGACTTGTGGCTGATGAGTACCTCAGCTGACCAACGTTACTTATACAGAAGACAGAAAATGCTGAGCCTCCCTATGCGCTGTGGCTAGCTCACACTTCTTTCTATATACAGAGCACATTTACTGTAAGCTTGATGTTTCATAAGAATAGCCCCCATGTCACCACACATATTGCATGTGTGTGTGTGTGTGTGTGAGTGTGTTTGGATATGCATGCATATGTGACGTGCTTGCCCCTTGTTCCAGTCACTTCACTAGGCTTCACTATGTGAACTATTCCACACAGTGCTATGTGAAATTGTTAGCTGTCATCTTGATGGCCTCAACAAAGGACAAAACATACAAGCTATATGTACAGATCATTTGCTCCATGGTAAACATAGCCAAATTCTGATTGGCCCCCTTTCAGACACACACACACACACGCACACACGCACACACAGACATACACACTCACACTCACACACACAGTTGCATACTTGGTACAGTGTTCAACAACCTGTTATATATGAATGTGGTTGGCTGACACCACACAGTTTGGCTGTGAGCACCACACTGCTGGCCGTGACATTTAAGGTAGCTTTCATTATGACATGATTCAGATTCTCTTTCACTGTCCCTTAGCACGATAGTGACAGGATCGATGACAGGCCAGCAACGTCTAATTAAAAACTCAACATTTCTGTGACAAACAGTTGGTCAGCTTCTGCCTCTTCTTTTGTCCACCTTCCCCATTTTTCTCTCCTTCTTTGTCATTCATTCTCATCCTTGCTGCATCTCTTCTTCTCTGAAGGAAACTGACTGCACTTCTCCGTCATTGCTAATATCTCTAGCTTTCAGTATACAAACTATGCTAAACAAATGAGAACCAGTGACTGAGCACAAGCCCAGCTTTGACTGTTGACTCTTACAGATTGACTGGCATTTCCAATATATGAGTCTTTGATTACAGATTGAGTATGTGTTTAAAGGTGTATGGGTTGTAAGGGAATGAAACAGTTGTACACTCATAATAGATAAATGTGTGTGTGTGTGTGTGTGTGTGTGTGTGTGTGTGTGTGTGTGTGTGCGCATGCTTGTGTGCTTGTGTTGCTCTGCACTTTTTTTTCATCGGAAGTGTGTGTGCGCGCAGCGGAAGTGTGTGTGTGATTTGGCTGACTGCCAGTAAAGCATGCTGAATCACAGATTCCCCCCTGCACCACAAGGGACAAAGCGAGAGTTAGTGGTGTGTCTTTGTGTGTGTGGGGGGGCGTGTGACAGACGGTGTGAGCAAGCAAGAGAGATAAGAGAGAAAAAAACTCAAATATTTTTTTTGCATAATTTTGCAGTAGTGATCTTTTCTAAGTGTTCAACATTGACTTTTTCACATTTGTTATTGAGTTTGATTTGTATGGCCAAAGACTATGTGTTACAGACCATACAGACAATTCAAAGCTCTTTCCCCTTACTTTGACCTATTTTGGCCTCATGTTGAAAGTTATGACTTGATACTCCAACATTAGTACTGTTTTGAATGGAAGCTTAAATTTTACCAAAGTATTATAAATCTCATTCCTTCACATTTCTACTGTCTGATTCTCCATACTATCACTGGCTTACATATGGTGCATAAATGAGTCATATACCTGCTCTTTTTCATTAAGACTTCCACCCTGTCTGCATGGGATGTGTGTGTGTGTATGTGTTGTGTGTGTATATGTGTATATGTTTTGTGTGTGTATGTTTGAGAGCGTGTGTGTGCGTGTGTGTGCATGCACATGCACCAGTGTATGTGAGTATGAATGCTGACAGAGGCGAATTGTCAGAAGACTCAGATGACTTGACCCGCAATAAGACCGCTGTCCTTAACACAGGACCCTACAGGACCCAACTCAAAGAGGACTGTCATAATTTTTCACCCCTGGACTCCCCTTTTACCAGCAATTTACATACACCAGCAGTACTCATCCATGTTCCCTCGTGTTGAAGAGACTGACAGTGGGAGTGAGTTAAGTGAGGTGGTCTACACTCAGTTACAAGGAACTTCTAACCACATGTGCCTCCTGTCCTGTGGTGACTGACTACATGCACTACCACCATTCCTTCAGTCAACAGCACTGACATTCACATTTAGTCATTTGGCAAAGGGACTCTCCAGAGTTGTGAAAAAAACAAGCATATTAAATAGCCAGTGACAGGAAATATAACTGTGAAAATGTAATACAGTGAAATACAAACACACCATTCAGCAGAATTTAGAGACAGATAGAGAAGAGACATGACAGGTTTGTGTGTGTGTGTGTGTGTGTGTGTGTGTGTGTGTGTGTGTGTGTTTGGTGTGTGTGTGTGTGAGAGTGAGTGTGGTGTTTGTGTGTGTGTGTGTGTGTGTGTGTGAGAGAGAGAGACAGAGAGAGAGAGAGAAAGAGAGGGAGAATGAGAGACTGCATTATGTAATAATGTCAGTTTATGTTCATGTAATAATGTATCAAGGTAAAAAAAAAACACACATAATCAGTTGTGAGGGTTGTGAGAGTTGTGTGTGCTCTTTCAGCATGTAATACAGCATTGGGAGTTGGAAGCCACCGTATAATTAATGCACCTTGTGGCTATGTTGTCTTGCTGGTCGGACGTGTGCTACAGTGGAGGACCTGATGAGATGGGGTGAGTTGTTGTGAGGCGTGCCTTTTGTTACGAGGACACACGCTCCACATGCATACCTGCAGACAGGAGATGAGCTGTCTTGGCCAGTGACATTTACAGTGGGTTTCATAATGACATGGTTGAAATTCTTGCACTCTCTTTGTCTCAGGCTTTCTCTCTTTGTTAATGTTGGTTTCAATCATCCTTTGACTTTTAAAGTTTCTTGGAGGATATTGTTCAGATTCTCTGTCTTCTTTGAGTCACACCTTCATTCTGTGCACATTTCATAGACTGAGATTCTTTTGTGCTCTTTTATTTTTTAAAGTCTATTCAGGTCATTATGCCTTTCTTTCTTTCTTTCTTTCTTTTCTCTTTCTTTCATTTGTTGCAAACAAAAGTAACAAACACTGGAATTGTTTATTTGATGCATTCTTTCTTTCTGTCTATCAATCTTTCTTTTTTTCTTTCTTTAAAATTAGTTTTTACACCTTATTAGTTTCCTTTAGTAAATGAATAAAAAAAGACATTCTTGAATGTTAAAATCTTCCAACCAATCTTTCTTTTCTGTTTACTCCATACTCCTATGTCTTAGATTCACTCTGTCTTTCTGCCTGTCCTGACCCTGTCTGCTCCTGGTCGAGTGTCTCATGTCATCACCTCCCGTCTCTCTCCCAGCCTCTCTGTCTCTTCTAGTGCTGAGTGCTGGATAATTATTGTTTTTTTCCAGTCCTGATGGGCAGAGCGGCAGCTCACAAAACAGCTGTTCCTGGAACAGGCTTCCTGAACCACCCACTGAGATGGAGAGAGAAAGAGAGAATGTGTGTGTGTGTGTGTGCATGTGTGTGTGTGTGAGAGGGAGAGAGCGTGTGTGTTTCTGTGTGTGTGTGTGGGGTGTGTGTGTGTGTGTGTGAGGGGGGGGGGGGTGAGAGAGAATGTTTGTGTGTGAGAGAGAGAGAGAGAAAGAGAAAATGTTTGTGTGTGTGTGTGTGTGTGTGTGTGTAGTGTGTACTATGTGTCTGTCTCTGTGTGTGTGTGTGTGTGTGTGTGAGAGAGAGAGAGAGAGAGAGAGAGAGAGAGAGAGAGGGCATGTGTGTGTGTGTCTGTGTGTGGTGTGTCTGTGTGAGTGTGTGTGTTTGTGTGAGAGAGAGACAGAGAGAGAGTGAGAGAGAGAGAGGAAGAGAGAATGTTTGTGTGTGTGTGTGTGTGTGTGGTGTGTGTGTGTGTGTGTGTGGTGTGTGTGTGCGACGTGTCTGTGTGTGTGTGGGTGTGTGTGAGAGCGAGAGAGAGAAAGAAAGAGAGAGAGAGAGAGAGATGCATGAACTACATCTCTGTGGCCCACGGAAGGCAGCAGGTCTGAGGAAGACACAGGTGGCTGTTCGTAGTGTGACTGTGTGGATATGTCTGTGTGTGTATGTAGTGTGACTGTGTGGATATGTCTGTGTGTGTATGTAGTGTGACTGTGTGGATATGTCTGTGTGTGTATGTAGTGTGACTGTGTGGATATGTCTGTGTGTGTATGTAGTGTGACTGTGTGGATATGTCTGTGTGTGTATGTAGTATGACTGTGTGGATATGTCTGTGTGTGTATGTAGTGTGACTGTGTGGATATGTCTGTGTGTGTATGTAGTATGACTGTGTGGATATGTCTGTGTGTGTATGTAGTATGACTGTGTGGATATGTCTGTGTGTGTATGTAGTATGACTGTGTGGATATGTCTGTGTGTGTATGTAGTGTGACTGTGTGGATATGTCTGTGTGTGTATGTAGTGTGACTGTGTCGATATGTCTGTGTGTTTATGTAGACCAGTCACCCCCAGATCAGGTACCCACACTCCTGTTTGTCCTGAGCGGTGTCTCCTATGTGGACATAGGCAGATCCAGTGGCATAACCTCATCTTTTGGCACCTGCTTTATAACCAAGAGTGACATAAGAGTGACATCACTCCCTACTCAACAGCATCCATGATTGTTCACAACAATACAGTCAGAACATATGTGTAGATGGCATTTTTTTGTACAGGTGTATGGGTGCATTGCAGTTATTCTGAGTTAAAGCACATATCGTTACCTCCCAAGTCATTTTTTTCAGGTTTTTCTGGAATTACAAAAAAAAGGCAATTATTTTAGAAAGGTAACTATATGGAATTGCTCCTCTCATTGCTCCTGTTGTGCTTGCCTGGGTGTGTCAACGACACAGTCAGTGTGAGACATTTCACAACTTCCTGTTCAAAACACTACTTTATACATTAATTTCCTTACTTTTCCTTATCTGTGCTTTGCTCATTCTCGTAGCATTGAAGAGCATTGCAGGTGTGACAGCTTGATTATTTTCATTATCATCTCATGCAGTGCTTTAAAAGTTGAAAAACTTTGACTGTTGCCGGTTAAATTAGGCAGTGGGTAACAGCAGATCAAATGATAAAAAGTCCTGGTATGCTAGAGGCTAAAACTGAGAAGTGCAAGTACACAGTACAGGTGCATACCGGCCCACTTAAAGCACTGATCTCATATGTTGTCACAATATCATCAGGAATGGCGGCCAGCATTTCACAGTGGAATGAAAAATTCAAGGGCATCTTTATCTGTAAGGCCTATCTCTCACTGCCACACTCCCGCACCTCCCCCCAACACGCAAACACACACACACACACAGCTCCAAGCCCGGCCTTGTGTCCGTCAAATGCCATCACCAAGGTGACGAAGGAGCTAAGCAGCCGGGGATAGAGTGCGGGAGAGAAAATAGCTGAGTTGACATATGGGCTTTTATTGGCTGGGTGAGTGATGTTTAAAAATAGTGTCATGAACTCGTACATCACAAAGATGGTGACTAGTGGGCAACCTAGTGGAATGATTCAGCCACACATTTGATATCATACTCCCTTCTCTCTCTCTCTCTCTGTCTCTCTCTCTATGTATGTGTGTGTGTGTGTGTGTGTGTGTGTGTGTGCACATGCTGGTGTATGGCAGAGTAGGTGTGGTGATAAGGCAGTGTGTGTGTGTGTGTGTGTGTGTGTGTGTGTGTTTGTGCGGGTGTGTGTGTGTGTGCATGTGTGTCTTTTATCATAGTTTATCATAGTTTATCATCCCCATCTTCAGCATATTGGTTCTTAGAAATGACAGCCTGTAAACACTACTCCTAAATCTCAAAATCTTTGTAGAATTAATTTCTCTCTGATCTTTATTCTCTCTCACTCTGACTCACTTTTTACTTTCAAAGACACTACAGGAGGGTAACAATTGTTTTTTTATTTCTATGACAGATGTCAGTGATACTGTCACCAGAGTTAACACACACACACATGCAACCCCCCCCCCCCCAAAAAAAATATGCATACGCATACTCAGGTATACACACAAGCAGTCCATGTGCACAGAGTAATACACACTGTTGTTCTGTCGCTCGTGACACACAGCAAGGGGAAATGAACAGATCGCTGTCAAAGAGATTATTACTAATTAGCTAAATTGCTAAAGCGCTAAACCCTAAATTGCTCCCGGCGAGCAGTTTGGCATCTTGCATGGCAGTCTCAGCCACTGGAGTATGAATGTGTGTGTGGATGGGTGAATGTGAGGCATACATTATGTATATATTACATGACTGCCAAAGCAGGAGTTGAAAAGCGCTGTATAAATGCACTCCATTTACTATTATAATTTCACACATGGGTATTGTCAAGGTACAGTCATCCACATGACTCATGCGTGAATCTGACCACAGACAGGAAGAAAAATACCTGATGCCAAGTTGCCAACAACTAGTATGACTGCACTGACTATTGAGAATATGTGAGTGACATAAAATTTCTGTTAGGATGACAGACAATTGTGCCAGACATTTTGATTAAAAACCCCCTCTCACTGTGTTTTCATATTCTTCTTCCTCTCTCTTGTCTCTCCTCTTCCATTACACATACACACACACACACACACACACACACACCACCACCACTTTCTCTGAGACTGTCATCCCGTCAGTAGACCTTCCTCCCACCTGTCCTACCTGTCTCCACCTCTGTGACACATTCCTAAACACACCTCAGGCACACTCCTATCAGTCAGACACGCAGACACACAGACACACAGACACACACACACACACACACACACACACACGCACACTTCATCATCACCCTGCCAGGAGCTGTCACCACAGCGGAGGGCATTGATTTGGGGGAGTGCATGGAGGATGTAGTTACGTGTGTGTGTGTGTGTGATGTTGGTTTATATGTGTTTCTCTTGTTCTCTTTCTTTCTCATCTTTGGTTGCTTCCTTTAAAAAACATAAATTTCTCATGAGTCTCTGTGTATTTCCTCCTTTCTTCTTGTCAATACTCACCTTCTCCAGGAGAAAGCCTGCATGACTATGAGTGTGTCTGAGTTGGAACTGCATGTGTGAGAGTGGAATGACAGAAGTTAATCCTCTCCTTTCACCCCTGAGATTTCTGTGGTGTGTGTGTTTGGGAGACATGAGACTGGAGGACCTGGAGGAATAATGTGACAGAAATGTGCGTGTGTGTGTGTGTGTGTGTGTGTAAGTGTGTGTATGTTTGTGTGTATGAGTGTGTCTACATGTATGCATTTGTGATGGGAGATATAAAACACTGTGTGGTGTTTGGTATGTACAGTGTACCCGAAACCCCCACTTGAGTAAAAGTACAGATACCCTACCAAATAATTACTTTGGTAGAAGTTCAAGTCATCCACTAGAATGTTACTCAAGTAAAAGTATCTCGTATTTAATGCACTTAAGGGCAAGAAGTAGTAATATAATTAAATTTACTTGAGTAATAAAATGAAAAGTAGGCAAAAAAGTCATGCAGCTCAAAACAAAATTCAGAAAATTTTAAAAAGCCTGAGAAACATCACACACACACACACACACACACACACACACACACATACACAGTAATAATGAAAATGGTGCCCACATCACAGCTACAACTTTAATGGAGAATTTGTTTTTTGCACTTTTGCAATGACAAGTCAGCCTCCCCAAAACTCAGTCGACCACCAAATTCAGTTTCATCTGATACTTGTAACTATGCTGCCAACTGGAAATGTAGTGGAGTAAAAGTATGCAATTAACTCTGGAGATGTAGTGACAGATTTGACAGAGTTGGCAGTTTTTTGACAACTCAAGTAAAGTATAGATACTTACAAAACATACTTAAGTACTGTAGTGAAGTATTTTTACTTAGTTACTATACTCTGTGTGTATATGTGTTTGGGGGCTGGCAGATAAAGTGAGAGAGAGAAAGACTGAAGACCGACAATTTTTACCTCTGGTTTGATCTCAACTGGTAGACAAATATAGTCATACCTGCACATACCACAGCTTCCTTTCCAAAAGCACACACTGTAAATCGCCCACCGCCCACATGCCCCCAAACCCCCCACCATCCCCCACCACACACATACAAACATATGTTTACACACCCATGCTCATATACCATTTACAGAGGAAACTGTATACAGACCCTCGTGTGAGTGACTGTGTCACATATGAAAGTGGTCTCTTTCATTGACAGTTCATTCATGCTGCACATGCGGACACTGCATCCCATCCCCTCTTTTCCCTCTGAAGCAGGAAGACCTCCCACGTCACAGCTTGAATCACTCTATTGTAATGCGTTTGTGTCTGTTTCCTGCAGGCACACCAACCCCGCAAGCTGCACATCCATTTTCATCGCCTGCAGGTAGTGTTGAAGACTTGGACAACGAATACAACCCCACTCCCCACCCCCCTCCAACATACACATGCACTACCCACACCTCCTGACTCCTGAGGGTAGAGCAAATGATGTTGGCTTTGCGTGTGTGTTTGCATGTGCTTAGGCCCTGGCTGACAGGAACTCTTTCTAATAGGGGTTGACAGAAGTCAATAGCTTAGAAACAGAACTGACATTTTCCTTTGCCTGAAGCCCTCCAAAAAGGATGCTATATTTGAAAGGGAAAAAGTGAAACATAATTAGGATGATTTAGTTCAGTCATCAGGTGAAAAACAGCCGGTGTATGACTCATTTATGATAAAAACAAATTACATCAGGGGGGAGACAGTGGACATGCATATACACTGGACACAAACATCCACAGGTGTCGGAGAGAGAGAGTCAAAGTGAAGACAAACACACTTATATGTATCTGCATGTGTTGTTGTATTATTGCTGTATGCTTGCTTTGGTATCAGTGCTTCACTGACTCATGCCAAACAGAGAGAGAGAGAGAGAGAAAGAGAGAGAAAGAGAGAGTGACAGAGTGTGTGTGTGAGAGAGAATGACAGAGACAGAGAGAGGGAGAGAGAGAGAGAGAGACTGACTGAGCAATGACCTAGCTGCATACCACAAACTTGTGCTACTTTGCTGAGATATGTCTCACTCACTATCCCATTGCCTGCCTTTTCAGTCAGTGACAATCACACAAACACCAAACACACACACATACACACACACACACACACACACACACACACAAACACACACACACACACTCTCTCTCTCTCTCACACTCTCTCTCTCCTCACACACACACGCACACACATGCACCCTCACACACACACACACACTTTCCCTCTCTCTCTCTTTCTCTCTCTCTCTCTCTCACACACACACACACACATACACACACACTCTCTCTCTCACACACACACACACACTCTCTCTCTCTCTCTTTCTCTCTCTCACACACACACAAACACACACACACATATGCATACGCACACACACACACACACACACACACACACACACACACACACACACACTCAGGAGCTTAAAAATAACCTGAATAACCACAGTGTCTGTGAAGACAGGCTCACAGATTTACACCTTTGTGTGTCTCTTGTCATCTTCATTTTCCCTTCCGGTATTCCTGGGAGGAGCGTTCACAGTTTCTGTTTGTGTTACTCACTGACCCTTTAAAGCTCAAGGTAAAACAAACTTTCTCTCTCTCTTTCTTTGTCTCTCTCTTTGTGCCTGTCTGTCTTAGTCACATCACTGCCATATTTTTAGCTTGCCTCCCCTCCTGTCTGGCTGGGGGTGAGTAACTGAGACAGTGATGTGAGGGCAGAGACAGCAAGAACATCTCTTTCTTTCTCTCAGGGGCATGATTCAGCAGGTCTCTGTCTGCTGCTATAGGGGAATGATAGAATATGCATGGAGCGATGTCAAAGTTGCAAAAATGCTCATGTACACATGCTTATTAAAATACTTATCAAAAACATTTTTTTTTACATAAATGTAAATGTAATGTAAAACAGGCATTCAGGATTTCTACAGTTCCCAAAGACTACAGTGCTGAAGACGCTGAACTACTTTATTTTTTCCTGAAGCATAGCACCCCCTGTTGCAGGACGAATGAAACCACAGACTTCATAGACTTTATAAATTCCAGGTATTTAATTCAATATGATGCATTGGCTATTTAAAATTACCCTAATTACATTACATTTACATTTAGTTAGCAGATACATACATTGATACAGACTATGGACTAGAAGTCTGGAGTGAACTAACAAAAAGGCAAGCTAGGACTCCCTTCGCATGCAGTAACGACATTAGTCTGTGGAGGGTGCTATCAATATTTCTCACAGTTGAGCCTCAAAAATGTTGTCTTTCTCAAAACACGTTGGCTGGCGAATCCGAACTATCATCCGTCAAAAATCGCTAGTGGGGGAATCACGGGGAGAAGTCATATCAAACTGCTACCATATTCATTGGACTCGGCGTTCTTGTCAGAAATCATCCAGTCAGTTTCACTTAAAAATGTCTTTTCAGTACCCACAAGCATACCGCGACGAGTCGGTGGTAAGTCTCGGTGTCTGTATGATGCTAACGGTAACTCAGGTTTCTCCATCAGCACTATGCCGGTTGGCAGTCAGCTATCGTTAGCATAGGTTAGCCTTGTAATGAATGGATGTTAACCACCGGTCTTTGTCTAGCTTAAGAACATAATGACAGATGTTCACTGCCCGAATAGTTTACACCGCCTCTGACCGAAAGGTGACCGCTATAAGACTAATATGTAAATGTCGTTGTCTTTGTCCTGCAATGCCGAAGTTGCCACTCCCTTAACATTTGTAACACACAAACGTTACGTGTACCATAACTTATTTATGCTAACGTTAATCTGCCATCGCCTAACCTAATGGCATACTTCGGGGGCAAATACGTTATTGTGATACTGCTTCTATCATGATCCTAGGCTGTAGAAAATGCATTGAGCCTTTTTGGCTAACGTTATTTGAGTCATGTGAAAGCGTTTGAATGAAATTGCACTGTGGTCTTGTGTAACGCAAGTTAAACATGAGGGATAGCTGTCATTAGCAGGCTAGTTACAGTTAGCTGTTAATAAATGTAAGTAAACTTAGGGCTGGTGCTTACAGCCTTAAGAAAGGTTTGTGTAATTATATTGTGTTATTACCATTGTCTTTGACTTATAATAATACATGCTACTGCCAGTCATTATAAAAAATATGCAATTAACAAAGGCAAGTGTTTTAAAATTTCTCTAGGTGGATGACTACCATGGCCATAAAATCCCTGATCCATACAGTTGGCTGGAGGACCCAGACAGTGAGAAGACACAGGTTGGGTGCATTGTGCCCTTGTCTGTATACAAAAGACAGCTTTGATAGTTATGTGCAGCGTCCACATTTCAGGGCATTTGTGGAATTGAAGGCCTGAAATGTGCAGTAAAAACTATTGGCCTTCCTTTACATCAGACTTGAATGACAGATTGTATATTTTTCCTCAATGTTGCCATACACACAAAGAATATTTGCGCCCCCTATTGTTGGAAGATGTCTTATTTCCCTGTATACTTCCTTAGGCCTTTGTCAACGCTCAGAATAAATTGACTGAACCATTCCTCGAGGGTTGTGAAATCCGTGAGACCTTCAAAGAGCGTATGACAGAGCTCTATGACTACCCCAAATACAGCTGTCCATTTAAAAGGGGCAACAGGTAAGGGATGACCGCAGACTGCAATGAAGGCTCTGTCCGATAGGCTATGTTACTTTATCCTCCTCTGACCTTTTTGCAGGTACTTCCATTTCTACAACACTGGGCTGCAGAACCAGAGTGTCATGTACGTTCAGGAGACCCTGGAGGCAGAACCCACAGTGTTTCTTGATCCCAACACGTTCTCTGAGGATGGAACAGTGGCCCTGCGAGGTAAGCGAAGTTCTTTCTCTGGCTGTCTGTCTGTCTCTCGGTCTGTGATTATAAGGAGGCAGTCCGGCCTAATTCCTATGCAGTGAAATAGCTGGGGTCTCTTTTCCTGTAATTGACGGGGATAAAGGCAGTGCTTTGGTTGCATCAGTGAACTGACCGATGTTGCACTCCAGTCCCATTTTAAATGTACCGACAAAAAAGACTGAGCTTTGAACAAGGACCTGTGTGGCATTCCATGAACAGCATGAGTGTGTGTGTGTGCGTGCACAGGCCCATACCTATATACACAAATAAATTCTTGAGTGTGGAGTCACAGTATGTTGTTCTGATAGGGCACATTATATGTGAATGTCAATGCGGTGCTGCAAATATACAGATGAGATGTGTGTGCATCTGTCTTGCAGGTTATGCATTCTCAGAGGACGGCGAGACGCTAGCATACGGGATCAGCGCGAGTGGCTCGGACTGGGTAGAGATCCGCTTCCTAAGCGTGGATGGGGCCCAGCCCCTGGAGGACCGACTGGAGCAGGTCAAGTTCAGCTGCATGGCTTGGACCCATGACGGCCGCGGCCTCTTCTACAACTCCTACCCCGAGCAGGAGGGCAAGAGCGATGGTAAGGGAGCATCAGCAGTAGACTGAGACTCTGGAGCTTCTTTTTTGGGCGGGGTTTCTGCTTTCTGTATATTTTTGTTTTGTTTTCCTCCCTATCTTGAATGTTTTCCTCTCTCTTTTACTATTGGATCACTGCTCCATTGGTTAAGCATATGCGTAACCAATAGGTTGCCTGCAGTAGTGTGCAGGTGGCATTTTGTCCTGTTCATTAAAACTATGCATTTTTCAGTAATCCCTGTGGCAAAATTTCCAGTGATTCATAGGATTTTTCCAAGAAAAATATGGTCATATCTTGCTTGCATAGAAAACAAGTGCTGTGCAAGAAATACATACAAATACAAATATGTAACTCTTATATAGAGATATGCTAGATGTCAAATAGGACACTCAAAGCTTTCTCATGTTGATAAATATCCACTATGTCATTTCTGTAATGGACCTTTGTCAGTTTATCAATTTACTGTCTTGTTGATATATTTTACTGTTCTGTGATCCCTCTTTAAGTTTTACTAAAGGATAGTCACAATTGCTGAAATGGCATTAAAATGAAACAAACAAACAACAAACTCCTATGGCTAATATAGATGTATAATCATATAGATAATCTCCTTCTTCCCTGCCTCTTCCCTCTCCTGTGGTGTAGGGACGGAGACGTCCACTAACCTGCACCAGAAGCTCTACTTCCACGTGCTGGGCACTCCACAGTCTAAGGACGTGCTGTGTGCTGAGTTTCCTGATCACCCCAAGTGGATGAGTGGAGCAGAGGTGACTACTGACACACAGGCACATAATTGACACAGGCCATACACACACGCACTCATGTAAAACACAGACACAAACATGTAACACACCTTAGACACACATACAGTATAATACACGCAGGTGTATCCACTCTGACACAGATTCTGTTCATTTTCTCTTAACTGTCCATGGAGATCCTGCCTCTTCCACATGATTTTGTGGTGAACAGGAGAAATCCTGGTGATGCAGCACGTCAGGTTTCATTCTGCATTTCTGTTTTGTTTGTGTTCATTTGTGTGTGTGTGTGTGTAGGTGTCAGATGATGGCCGATATGTTCTCTTGTCCATCAGAGAGGGCTGTGACCCAGTCAACCGGCTGTGGTACTGTGACCTTCAGAGTGTTCCCCAGGGCATCACAGGTACACACTTTCTGTCAGCTACAGCTACAGACTGTGTAATATTAATATCCACTCTTCTATAGGTGCTGTAATTAATGCAGAAACCCAATTATAATTTTACAAACAGAAAGTGCACTTAGAACGTTTGAAACCCAGGAACATTCTATAAAACAGTCTATACAATGTGTGTGTGTGTGTGTGTATATAGATAATGGCCTCTTCTCCTGTGTAGTGCACATGGATTACTAATGAAGTCTATGTCTGACAATAAGAAATTATAACATCTACACTGGAAGTCACTCTGGAATAAAGGAATCACACATTATACTTTTAATTACTACAATTGATCATTGAGGGAAATTCAGATTCTGTATTTTACCCATCCATGATTAGTCACAAACACACACAGTACACAGTGAGCGGGGTAGGATGTCTTGCTCCAGAGTAGCTCACCTGTGGATGGAGACATTAGAAAATGATCCTACTCCCCCACCTACCCACATGTGTCCTACTGGTTAGGGATTTAACTGTTCACCACTCAGTCATAAGTTCGACCCCCTAACCAGTAGGTTACAGCTGTCCGAAATGTCAGTGGTAGTATCATTAAACTGAATGTAGATATGTTTGTGTTGCCACTGGTCTGGATTAGGAGATGTATTTCACTGTGCTAATCACTGGTGCTGGTCATAACGATGGGATATGATATAATGTGATGTGATTGGATATCTTTTTGCCGTCGTCAGGGATGTTGCCATGGGTGAAGCTGATCGATAACTTTGACGCGGAGTACGAGTACGTGACCAACGAGGACACTGTGTTTACCTTCAAGACCAACTTGGACGCCCCGCGCTACCGCCTCATCAACATTGACTTCAGCCAGCCGGACATGAACTGCTGGAAAGAGCTGATCCCCCAGCATGACAAGGATGTCATTGGTAAGTTTGTGTGTGTGTGTGGAATATTATTCTAGGGGGTCGGGTAAGCCCTGTACAACAAGGATACAATCGATAAGTGTGTGTGTGTGTGTGCGCTGAGAGCATATGTGTGTGAGGGGAACTAAAAGACACACAGGACAAAGGATAAGTTAGGGTGCAAGATCAAAGGATACTAAATACCATTTAGGATAAAGATCTGCAGATCAGATGCTAAAATAAAATCTTGTTTTCTGCAGTCTTTGGTGTGCAGATCTTTATCTGACTGTGCTCATTAATGGACATCTAGAATGAGTGTGCAAGCAAAAGTGTGTGTGTTTGTTTGTGACTTTGTGATCGACTCGGGAACATCAATTATCTAATTTCCTGTTATCCTGATGCCCTTCTCTCTCTCTCTCTTTTTCTCTTTCTCTTTCTTCTTCTCTCTCTCTCTCCGTCCCCCTCTCTCCGTGTCTCTCCTCCAGTCTTCGCCACCTGTACCTTCTCTAGTTTCTTGTTTGTGTGCTTCCTGCACGATGTGAAGAACGTGCTGAAGATGTTCCAGCTGGCGTCAGGCGAGGAGGTACGGACCTTCCCCCTAGACGTGGGCTCGCTCGTGGGCTTCACTGGCCGCAAAAAGGACTCCGAGGTCTTCTACTACTTCACCTCTTTCCTCTCGCCAGGTACACACACACACACACAATTATGAGATGTGTACTGCTGCACAGATTTAAATATATTCACCAATATTAGATTATAATCCAATATTCTGACCCCAGTCTTTGCTTGCATGCAGATTGAGAATATTATATTTCATGGAAATATTGTTTGAGCTACAGTACTAGTCAGCACATGCGTGTGCGTGCGTGTGTGTGTGTGTGTGCGCGCACGTGTGTGTGCGCGTGTACATGTAAAGAACAATTTGAAGTCACACACTTATATATAAATGTACCCTCTTTCTCACCTCGCCAGCTATCATCTACCACTGTGACCTCACCAAGGAGCCTCTGCAACCCCATGTCTTCAGGGAGGTCACAGTCAAGGGCTTCAACCCTTCAGAGTACCAGACTACTCAGGTATCACACACAAGGCAACTCTGTCATTGTCGACACAATAAAACACACACAGACACACTACACACTAAGTCACCCCCTGACAATCAGACTTAACGCGTCTTGATGTGTTTTTTTTGTCGTTTTCTTTTTGTTTTTTTCTTCTTCCCCTTCTTTTTAAAGTCAGTCTTTTCCCATGAGAAACACGGATGCAGATGTCTGTCTTCACTCTCTGTCTGACTGCTGTTGGTGTGTCTGTGTTTATTTGTATCAGGTTTTCTACCCCAGTAAGGATGGCGCTCAGATCCCCATGTTCATTGTCCATAAGAAGGGCATTCAGCTTGATGGTTCCCACCCCGCGTTCCTGTACGGTTATGGTGGCTTCAACATCTCCATCACACCCAGCTATAGGTAAGGGCACACACACACATAGAGTACACACACATGTCAGACATCAGCCACACACACCGTGTCCCTCACACCCAACAACACAAACTACATCACTTCCTCCCCAACAGTAACACACACAGACACACACACACAATCAGGTTAGACATTAACCACACACACTCTTTCCATAACACCCAACAAACACAAATTAACACACACTCACATACACATACAGTGCCCAGCATAAATGAGAACACCCCCATATTTTAAACAATATGTCCATGAAAACAAAAAATATTAATATATAAATATAAATATTAAAAATAATATACACAGGGAGTATTTTGTATGGCCTCCATGATTTTTAATGACGACACCAAGTCTTTTGGGCATGGAATGAACAAGTTGGCAACATTTTGCAACATCAATCTTTTTCCATTACTCAATAATGACCTGTTTTAGAGACTGGATGCTAGATGGACAGCGATTCTCCACTTGTCTCTTCAGAATTCCCCATAGTTGTTTGATTGGGTTCAGCTCAGGTGACATGCTTGGTCACTGAATCACTCTCACCCTGTTCCTCTTCAGAAAGCCAACAGTGGCCTTAGATGTGTGTTTAGGATCATCATGTTGGAAAACTGCACCACGACCAAGTGCACAGAGTGATGGTAGCATTTTCTTTTTCAGTATAGAGCAATACATCTCTGAATTCATGATGCCATCAATGAAATGCATATGTACAGCGTATTGCGTCACGGGAAACAGTCACCCCCATTTGGCTTTCTACTTCTTTAGCTAACTGTAGTGAACTTGTGTGCCAATTTTCTTCAACCCTTCTCATCGAAAGACGTTCCTGTTGAGGTGTTAACTTCCATGGATGACCAGGACATCTCTGTGACATGGTCACAGTTCCATTTTTCTTAAATCTTTGTACCACTTTTGCTACAGTATGCTGACTAATAAGTAAAGCTTGGCTTACTTGTAGCCTTTACCTTTCTGGTGTAAGGAAATAATTTTCTTTCTCAGGTCTTGTGCCATTTCTCTTCCATGTGGTGCCATTGGTGACAGCAGGAAATGGGGAGGTGTTTTCTTAGAGTAACACCCTTTTATAGTCAACTATCTGCTGGACTAATAATTAGGCTCACCTGTGGTTGAATTCTTGGTAAATCAGATATTTGCAGCCTAAAATCTTGCTTTGCCCTGAGACTTTCAGTGGGCTGTACTCATTTTTGCTCCCCCCTAATTTGGGTAAAACTGAAAAATATGTAATCTAAGTTATTATTACGCAAACTTTTGTGTTCACAGATGTGATATTAAAGTTAGTATGCGAAAATGTTTGAAATATTTTTTTTCATAGACATATTGTTTAGAATGTTACTTTTCAAAAGGGGTGTACTCATTTATGCTGAGCACTGTATATAGTGAGGGATTTTCTTTTTGTACAGATGTGTTGGTCATTTCTTGTCATACAAAGATGAATTGCATCTTTTCTGTTTGTTGTTGTTGAATGTGTTTAATGTTTAATGTGTTTTAACGTTTGTTTATGTGTCAGTGTTTCTCGTCTTATCTTTGTGCGCCATCTTGGCGGAGTGTTAGCTGTGGCTAACATTCGAGGAGGCGGCGAGTACGGAGAGACCTGGCACAAAGGTAAGGCGGCACACTGTGACCTTTGACCTTTTGTATGAGTATACCTGTGGAAACACACTAAATTCTGCCTTCTTCCCCTTTAGCTGGCATGTTGGCAAACAAACAGAACTGCTTCACAGACTTCCAGTGTGCTGCTGAGTACTTGATTAAAGAAGGCTACTCTTCCCCAAAAAAGCTCACAATTAATGGGGGCTCCAATGGAGGACTACTTGTGGGTAAGTATTGAGAGGCAGAACTGCTTCCTAACATGTTCAAAAACTTGTAAAACATACTCACTCACACACAGGCACAAAAGGCCCACACCTTAACCACACACCAAACACATCCATTTGAACTTTTCACACACATACACTCAGATGACAGACAGATGAATACATATTTACTATAAGCCTGGTGTGTGTTTATGTTTGTATATTTCACCCAATAATTTTTTTTATTGTAGTGTGTTAGTGTTGTATACTGCTATGAATAAAAGCATGGAACCATAACTATAACTAAAAACAGTGGCGTGCGTGTGTGCATGTGCGTGCGTGCGTGCATTCATGCTTGTGTGTGTGTGTGTGTCAGGTGCATGTGTAAACCAGCGTCCAGATCTGTTTGGCTGTGCCGTGGCCCAGGTGGGGGTGATGGACATGCTGAAGTTCCACAAGTTCACAATCGGCCATGCCTGGACCACCGACTTTGGCTGCTCTGAGATCAAGGAACAGTTTGACTGGCTCATCAAGTGAGTTTAGCATACTGTACTGAGCCCAAGCCTCTGCCATTCACTGACTACGCTGATACCTGTACAGTAAAGGGATACCAGGGAATATTTTTAGGTTCATTTGCCAGCTTCGTTGTCACTTCAGTGGTTAATGGCTCATTACGGGTGAATGAAGGCTCTATCAGCCGCTTGTATCACTTTCTTGCCAAAGTTACAGCACATGCAGTGAAAACATGCCCCATTACATTGACCTAGTCAGTAATAATTGAGTTTTTTACCTAGTCAGTCAATGTAATGCTATGAAAATGATCATCACTGGTTCCTAGTCTTTGGTTTGCAAACAACTCCACATGGATTGAGAATGTGCAATGTTGTTGCTTTTAAAAAAAAAATACACCCATTTTGTGCACAGTGCATACAGCAACAACCACGCAACATACTTTTTTTTTTAGTTGTCTAGATGCACGTTGGGGTCCTGTGCCCTACCACAGCAGTGTAGTTCAGTTCAGCTAGTCAAACTAGCTTAACGAACAAGCTAGTTTCATTCAGTTAACAACTATAATAAACACACACACAAACCAGAAACTCTTGGGACACATACAGGTTTACTCTACAAATAAATATTAGGGAATATTGGTATTACCTGCTTAAGGGAGTGAGCGCTTTGTGTGCGTTTTGTAGTACTTGCGCACGTCACAATGACGTGGAATTGTGCTACAGCCCGCAATGCATCTCTAATGGTAGTGTGTAATAAAATTAGAAATAGTTGAAGCAGTAATGAGGTGATCATCATTTCATATAGATTGTTACTATGAGTCCATATAAAGTCCCTAGGCCCCATAGTTAGTGCTGAAAGTGCTGAAAAGATAGATCATGCTTTCATTTCCATTCACTAAAAGGAAGGTGTGTATGTATGTTCCATGTAAACTGTAGACCTGTTATTTCTCAAAAGTATGACTGTTGCAATACCACACAGAACAGCTTGTTCATGGTCCTGGTCACCCTGTATTGATGTGTGTGTGTGTGTGTAGGTACTCTCCACTGCACAACATCTGCATCCCAGAGGGCGAGGGTGTGCAGTACCCATCGGTGCTACTGCTGACGGGTGACCACGACGACCGTGTGGTGCCGCTGCACTCACTCAAGTACATTGCCACACTGCAGCACCTGATTGGCCGCTGGCCGCGCCAGACCAACCCACTGCTCATCCACGTTGACACCAAGTCTGGCCATGGCGCCGGCAAGCCCACCAGCAAGGTCATCCAGGAGGTGGCGGACACATACGCCTTCATCGCCCGCTGCCTGAACCTCAAGTGGTTCAAGTGAGATTCAGTGGGGTTTCCTCTCTCTCTCTCTCTCTCTCTCTCTCTCTCTCTCTCTCGAAAACTCACTTGGTGTCATCTGGTCCTGGGTTTGGGCCCTATCTCTCTTTTACTCTTTGTGTGTTTCTCTGCTTCCCTTGCCACATTCTTTGGGAAATATCCCGGAAGATTGTTTTCTTTTTTTTTTTGTGACCTCTTGGTATGGTGGTTCTCTTCTCGACACTTTTCTTGTGAGATGTCCATGATGGTTCATCACCATTCTTGACCCTCTCTGTTTCTGTCCTTACAGTTTTCTCTTCTCTTTCTTGGTTACACCCCCCCCTCTCCCACCTCTCCCTCCGCCCCCTTTTGAGGGGAAGTCAGGCTACACATCTAACTGCCTGGAACCCAGACGAATCACAAATCTCAGGCTGCCAGATTCAGACAGTCTCACAGACTCACACACACACACACACACACACACACACACATAAGGACACACAGCCTTCAGATTCTTTTTTGCCCTGTAGGAAAGGCTTTGATTCAGCACCTGAGAAAGAAAGCAAAATCTTCTGTTTCACCTGCCCAGTGTGTATGTGGCTAGCATCAGCTTTTGTGTGGACAATGGCAGAGTTGACAGGTGTGTGTGTATGTGTGTGTGTATGTGTGTGTGTACGTGTGTGTGTACGTGTGTGTGTACGTGTGTGTGTGTGTGTGTGTGTGTGTGTGTGTGTGCGGGTGCGCATGCTAGTTTGTGTGTGTGTGTGTGTGTGCGTGAGCGTGATGGAGCGAATGAGATTATTAATTATTTGTCATATCTTTACAAAGTCGATATTCATTTCTACCTCGAGTTACATGCAGAGTGTTTACCTCTGAAGGGATATTCAGCTTTTGAAACACCACAGTTACAATAAACCAGAGAAAAGATTTTGAACAACACCAGAGTGTCAGTGTTATTATTTGACATTTACAATTATTTTTTGTCATGACAGACACTTTCTTATACCTGCAGATGCACCTTTAATACACAAATTGGTTAATATGAATTAATTCTATAAATATGTGGTAATATAATAAAACACAATGAATATACTTGAATAAGTTTCTACCATTTTATGATCCCTTTTAGCTTAAGTATTTAGTCAAAAATAAAGTTAAAGCAACACAATGTAACTTTTTTTAGAAACAATGTAACTAATTTACAATGTTCTCTAAATTAGCTGTAATGTGATCACTGAGTGTGGCAGAATCTCTGCCGTTCTCAAATCTCGCTGCAGGTACATGATTACCCTTGTGTGTGTGCACCACTTGACTTGCCAAAGAAAACCCAGACACACTGCAAGTGAATTTCAAATTTGCTGTGTAGGTCTGTGTAGCTACGAGAGCACTGTAGCTCCTTTCTGAATCACCAGAGACCCAGGATCCAGCCATAACCACGTGGGACAGACATGGGGGATATCTGGTATGAGGAGGGGTTTCTGTGATTCAAAGCCTATGAAGCTGTCTGCATTATTGCTAACTGTAGATGTGTATTTTTCTTTACACTGTGTAAACTACAACGAAAGCCATTGTTTACATGAAAGGTGCATTGCCTGTACTTCTGAAGAGATTTGGTACAAGTTTAATGCTTCAATTTAACTTTAAAATTCCAAGGTAGTTATACCCCTGGAAATGGAGATCAATCACTCGATGCCAGACCCAACCTTTATCTTGACTGATGTGAGTCTGAGATTACCCACAGCTGGTTTACTTTACAGGGTTACCAAGGCCATGAAAAATTGATATTATTTTATTGTGCCAGTGTAGAGTTACATGGTTTTCACTTGAACATAAAGCCAGTTATAAAAAAATGGTAGAAAACATCTTAATAGTCATTCAGTAATTGGCCCCAACCCATTGAGTAATGTGCACGTGTAGCCTGTACAACGTTACTGACACTCGTACATAGGAACCTTTATTAATAGACAATTTAAGAGCAAAGGCAAACTTTCTTCAACTATCTCCATCATATGGGAATGGTTCAAGGTAAGCTTTTGTTAACCTAAAATGACTACCACGTCGGATTTTGTAGACACAATCCCAGAAATTGCAAATGTGGATATTCACCCCTTGTCATCACCATGTTTGGACTGAAACGTCCTCTGCTGTTAAGTTCACTAGCCTAAGATATCTGTCTAGAAATAAGAAATACATCAAAACTAAAAAGTACATCTTGCATAGGTAGGATACACCATATTTGCCCCCCTTTGAGTAACACAGTACTTGAATCTGACAAGATGACTTTGCCACGATTCTTTTTCATTCTTTTGGGTAGATTTCATGTAGCAATATATCTTGTTGGGGTGGCTGCTCTAAACTGCATTAGACCTTAATAAAGGCTTTAGTGATCTCTCTCTTTCTTTTCTTTTTCTTTTTTTTTCTTTTTTGTTTGTTTAGTAACTCTTGCGTTGAATTTAGAGGAACCAAGGAACTTGCCCAGAACAAAATGTTACCTTTCATATCAGCAGACAAATAACTTATAATAATACCTTATTGTATTGTATTGCTATTTACAAAATATATTTAATTAGTATTTAGACACAAAACACTGGGTAATTGTGCACACTTTGGTAGCTGTTAAAAGGTAATTTTCAAGAGGGTTGAGAGACTATTCTATTTCAGCAACATGTCTTTAAAAGCCAGAGAAACACATGCCATTTTGGATATTCTCTTATTGGTTCAATGACAGGTATACCCTCATTATAGGACAGGCAAAACCAGAAATACTTAAACCATCACCACTGATAATGTTAAAATAATGTTTATTACCGACATGCCACAATTCAGAAAACAATAACCATAATAAAGGCGATATATGGTGTTTATCTTTAAACAGTAACTTGCTGAAATATTTGGTCCACCAAACTTCTCCTAACCATCCTGAAACAGAGAAGGAATTCCATACATGGAAAACATAGGCCAACCAGGAAAAGTAAAAATTGGTTGAGGTCCTAGTGGTTGCAAAGTCAAGTCAGGATTTATATAAAGCTTTAAAAACAACAGTTGACAATCAGACAAATATAGACAATCAGGACCTGACAAATAAATAGATAGATAAATAGATAAAAACAGTCTTTGGGAAGGCAAAGGACAACAGTAAGAACACTCAGAAGCAGGAAAGAACTATGAAATAAAACTGAACAAAACAAATACAATAAACTATGTGAAGAGTTAAAGCCAAATGCAGGTGGATGAAAACTGTTTTTACATAAAACTGAAACAATAATTGAATTCATTCCACCAGTCAGTATTATGAAAATTAATTATGGGAGCCAAGTTCAGAAAGAAAAAGATTTTTTAAGCACATTTAATAATAATAAAAAACAATAGTCCTGTATGTTGCTGGTATTTTGCTGACATGTTTCTGATGGCTTTTTATTTACTGGTAAAAAGACATTTGAAGAGTTTGCTTCTTCGCCTTTTACCAGATTTTTGAAACAGTGAATGGCAACTACCATTTAAACTGCTTCATTCTTTTATTTCTCATTATATCAGAAAAGGAAAATATTACAACAGGATTAAACCAAAAATATGTCATGCTTTTAATTATGTCATTAGTCCAAAACAGTACTCAAAAAAGCAGTACTTTTTTAAAATGACACCTTTCACTTAAACAGCTCAGAATCAAAAGGGAGTCATGAGGACAAAAGCATTTTCTCAAAAAATAGACAAAACCACATCATGTTCATAAAAGAAAAATGTGTTGACCAGAGATCTAAATAAACTTCATTCACCAGTACTTCTGTAATCAATTGATGTGCTGACATGCTATTTATTTGCACGTGAAAGCTTGTAGAGTGAGCTTCATAAATCGATGCTTAATAGCATGAGACATAGATCAATATTAATCAATATAATTAAGTGAAGTGAAAACTGAAACGTTTTTTTTTCGCAAAGGAAAATGTTTATAAAATCTGGAAGATATATTTCAAAGGTTTCTCTACTTCTTTAGCCTACCTGTAATTAAGACTTTAAGACCAGCTCGTTTTTACTGTTCATTAGAAATAGCAAGAATTTAAACATTAGAAACATTTTAAGAAATATATTTCTAAATGTTTCTAATCGACGTATGTCGTAACAATGCAGCAAATTGATTAGTATCAGCAAATTGATTAGTATAAATGATGGGAAAGTGCCTCTAACATTGCCTATGCTTAAAAGTCAAAAGGACTGAACGTCATTTTCATATGTTAATTCTGTTGAATGACAACAGCCAAACGAAATAAACTACAAAAAACGACTATTTAAAGTATTTCTGTATAATTTTTGACTGAATTTCAACGCACTGGCCGCCCTGCTTTGCCATATTAATATGCCTAATCTGTTCTTTCGTTAGATTTTCTTTTTGCCTACATACATGACCCACAGCACTCTCTGGTAAATCCTTCAATGTCTTTGGAGCCGATCTCTTATATTGCCAGGAGATGGCGCTTCAAAAGTACAGGACATGATGGGGTATGAGCTGGGGGAGAGGGGAAGGGGAAGGGGAAGGGAATGGCTGGGTGGCTGTGGGCAGGAGCCTGAAAGACAGAGTAGTGTTTTGATGTGAAAGCGCACTTTTAGACAGTATGGCCCAGCTCTAATGATGTCAGTATTTCCTAAAAGCAAAATTATTATTATTATTGTTATTATTATTATTGTTGTTGTTGTAATTGGTGGTGATGATGTTGTTCAGAATATAAGCATTGCAAAAATGTTTACCACATTGGCTTCCTGCCGAAGTACTCTGACAGTCACAAAGTGCCCCTCTAACCAGACCCAGACAGTCTGAAACCATCTCAATAACATCTCCAAGTGACGGCAAACAGAAGATAGCACCAGGGTACACTCCATTGACCCAGCACGTCAAACAATTACCGCGACCCAAACAATTACACATATCTCCTTTTATCTTTGAAAGCACTAAGGTGGAGATACCGAGTACAATCAAACATCAAAGTGGTCTTTCTACCAGCCTGTAATGCCGCATGTTAGTTTACGGAGCTTGCTTGAGAAGGGATATAACTCTGATGAGATGAAATACATGCCGTAAAACTACTTTGCCCCATTAAAAAATCGGACCTAGAACTTTATTGGCGGCTAAATAAAAGATAATAATAATATGGATTTGTCTTTCTGATCTATGATGTCAGAGCAAGGCAGCTGAGCCCAAAATAAAAACAGACTTTCGCCGCGAATTCGATAGTTTTTTTTTATCGGCGCATTCACGTCACATGACAATCAGTGCGGGGACGCACACTCCAACAAACGTGAGGAATGACCTGTCAGCCCTCTTGTGTGATCAGACCAGCATAACTCGACCGATGATCAGGCTATCTGTCCTTGCTACACTGTTTTTCCGGCATGTCACACTGACCAAAATAGTTTATCTGTAAATGGAAGAATTAAAACCGTTTTGGTTGGTGAAGAAAAGACTGCTGTGGTTTCAATTCGATTTCAACATTATTCCTAAAAAGATATAAAACAATTATTAACACATAGCAGGGACAGGGAAGCAATAATGGCAGATGAGACAAAGGTATGTTGTTTGTAATCTGTGATAAACTTCTAATCTAATAAACAATCTTATAAACAAAATTATGTCTGAATGTCCATTAGGCAATGCATTTGGATAGGCGTCATTTATTTGTAATCGCCTTGAGCTAGGTCTTGTCAACATGTAGGATATGACATTTGTATCTAAAAACACGTTTTCAGTGTTTAGAGCATAGCACCGAAATATAGATTGTCTGACTATACGAAGTCGTTCAGATTCAGCATTTTAGCATAAAAGTAACTAAGGGAGTAAGCGAAGAAAAGGGGTTTCACACATTGCATAGCGCATTTCATAAATGCAGCCAGTATTGAAGATTGAAGAAAACAAGTGTAGGTGGTATAAAAGAGGGTTTTGACTAAATAGTTTTAAGTATGGCGACACACAAATAGTTTATGGTAAATTTCCAGCACTGTGCACGTTTTTGGCACATCTTCCATTTCAGCAATGGCGTTACAAATCGGACATACGACTTCACATATATTTTGCAACTCTCAAGGTATCCCTGGTGGGTTAAACTGATACAAGCTTATCATGTCCACCACAAGATGTCTCTGTTTTGCAAAAGCCCGACTAGCACCAAAGCCCACCCCAATCAAATGCCATTTGAGACACTCCGTGCCTCCTCTGGAAGTTTGGATGTTGATAGTAGTTTCATATCAGAATGTAGACACTAAATTATTTTATTCTATTACGCATGTGACACAAGTTCCTCTAATAGCCTAATGCATGCGCTAGATAGGCCTACCTCTATCACTCGCCATTAGGGAAAAAAATAGATTGAGGAATACTTTTCATGAATTTTACTCTGAACAAACACATACACATCTTAGTTAGGGCTTTTTATCACCTCATTAACGATTTTTCCAATTAAAAACAAATATTTGCAGACTCGTGAGACAAGTGGCACCACTTCAACTGAATTTGTCTATAGATAAGTCTGAAAATAAATGAATAAAATGGACAACATTTGCTGTTGTCTTTATATAGTTGACAGACTGAGTCCATGGCTTCGAGATGAGCCACAATATCATGCAGCTTCTAAGTGAATTCAGAAGTTGCTATGGCAATTGTCTGCCTTGACAAAGTGTATGATGATAAATTTGACCCCTTATTATCAGAATAAGGTCTCTGCTTTGCCTTAAACTACCATTTCACAACGATGCGAGTTGCACAAATGGACTACATGTCGTGGGCATTCTGAGCGTTACATTTTGAAATGAAATATTTGAATTATGGGGGGCTACACCAGTAGCCTACCCTATGTGCTGAACTCCACTTGCCAATGTGCCTTTTTCTCTTATCACAGTCCTTACATGAACTGTCCTATGCCGTCACCTTGCAATTTCCCGCACTCGCCGTTCTTGGATTACCAAACTCTAATTAAATATTAATGTTCGGAAAATTCCCTGAATCACCACTGAATAAGACCTGTATTGTGTCCCTTAGACAGTTAAAACAGAAAAATGTCCTGAGCGCGACGTGAAAGCGCGTTGGTGCGACTCATTTTAGGCTTATCGTCCTCATTTCTGTCTATGTGTTTGTCAAACACGCCAAGCTATTTGCTTTAGCAATTTGAGTGCTGTTACTGATGTTGACATTCCTTTCTACATTTCATTCATAGCCTGAGGTCTGTCAGAGGGATTCCTGGGGATGGCGGTCCACGTAAACGCAGGTAAATGGATTTGTGTGCTCATACCCTTAAATAAATACGTGCGATAGGTTGGTTTGTGGCCTTGTCCTGTTCAAAGCTGTTCATATTAAACGAAGATCAGCTGTCAGTTTCGGTGACACAGGTCTGAATGGCCTAATAGAAAAACACGGCGCAAAGTGGCTCGTAGGTGGCAAGTAGCCCCAATTAATAATTCCCCTTTACAGAGCTCAAATATAATGTAAATTGAATAAATTAAGGAATGATATCGAAGATTAAACCCGAAGTAGGCTAAAGCCGTTCCTACTAGAAAAAAAAAGAACTTACCCCGTGCCGCGAATTGCCATCTATCCTGCGTGCACACCTACGCATGACGTCACGAAAAAGTGCACTTCTTGACGTCAGGCTCTATACTGGTCTTTACTGGTTGGCCTGTTTTATTTGAACGACTTAGACTAGTTTGATAACAAAAATGGAAAATCGATTTAATAGAGGCTTTGTAGCAAGAAGATTTTGTCCATCGGCGTTCGGAGGCAATTAATAAGATACTAAATTGGACATGGCTACTGACTATACAATGCAATTTCCTATATACTGTCGTTTTGTGTTTAAAAACGAACTGAAGATCAAAACACGCTAGTTGAGTTAATTTCGTTTCCTTTCATATTGGAAGTTAACTATATTGCATAATCCGCTGTTTTTAGTGAAAAGTGAATGCAAGCCTGCAAAGCAAACTGACAGAGAGTTCGATATGCAACGCGGGAAAGCCCTCTTTGTTTGCAAGAGGCCGCATGATAACGGGAGAATTGAGTTATTTTTCAACATTCCCTCCTGGGTCTGCCATCACTTCATGGTTTTCATTTCGACTTTGTTAAATTTCTAAACAAGACTATGTGTTGTTGTCATTTACATCCACATTACAGCCTATTTAATATCCTACACGAAACCATTTAGAAGAGATTAGATAGATCATTTACATTTCCAAGAATATGTATAAATAAGGAATTATGTCTCAGTTGTGTAATCACATTATGTAACCACATTAATAATTCTATTGATTCAATTAACTTTATAAAAGCCTAAATGTTAGCAACCCTCTTTCAAAATATGTCTGATTGTAAGTACAAATAGGATACACAGGGATATGTCAATAGAAGAAAAATAAGATAAAGAAAATAGCTAATATTATTTGTACAGCCAGTCAATACAATTCAGACCATCTTAATTCTTAGGCTACATCTGGGCACATGAACAACATATCCTCAATACAACTCTTACAAATATGTTTTTTTATTGGAAATGTAGGAAACTTACTAACTAACTAGAGAAATTTAAATGAAAACTTAGTTATTAACAATTAAATCAAAGGCAGGGCAAGTTCTAACATAAATTATTCAAATAAACAACAAAGTCACAAGTCAAACTGAACAAAAACAAAATCACAAACATCAAACCTCAGTACTGCACAATGTAACCAATAAAGATGCAATTCCAGGTAGACTGCATGTTAACCCCTTGTCACAAATGAATTGAATGTAACTAACGTGTGGAATCCATGGAGACTATAAACCAAACGAACCTACTCACCTCAGGACACATGCATGCACAGAAAACGAGAGAGAGAGAGAGCCTAGCGAACCCAATGAACTCTATGAAACACTGAAGACAACTGGGTGCAGGATGCATATATCCTCCGGGGAACGCAGGGAAGTGGCATGGGGGGTTGGGAAGGTGAACTGGGGTAAGGGAGTGCACACCAAAGTTCAATAACATGGTTCCCTTCTTACACTTTGAATTTGCGGAGAGCGGCTTGTAAATGTAGCCTCTGATTGAGTTTACATGTGCCGAGATGGGGCACAAAAAACACTGCTATTAAAGCGTGACACCCTTCACATAATAATTAGCCTACTAGTCTAACTAGTCTAAGAGTCTGAACCCCAAAGGAGTTCCATTTCCGTTGGCTCATGCAGCAGGGGGGCTTGGTTGTAGGCAACAATCTGCAAATATATAGAAGGACTGACATTCAGAACACTTACTTTGACTACTTCCGAGATGAAAATAATTAAATAGTGATTGATTAATTGGTGGCAACTTAAAAATGAACTTAAAATAAGAAAGCAGTGGAAAGCAGTTCTGCCTACCACCTACGGTCAGTGTAAAATTTGTAAACTTCTGGAACGATGTTGGTGTATGTTGGGAGAAGAATAAAAATTGCAACAGAAGGGCCACTCACACCCCTGGCTTTTCATGCTGCAGAGTCCATGCGGCTGTCGGGATCAAATAAGGACACTCTGACGAGCGCGTGATTGAGTTGGGATTGTTTTCATGGTTTTCTTGACAGTGGTTTCGAGGTGTATTTTCAGTTTGTGGTGAGAAAAGCTCTTCGTATGGAATGCACGAATAGATAACATCTGACATAAATGACCGGGTAACCGAGCTCCAGATTCCGCTTCTGCAGCGGGGTTGTGGCTACCCCCACCCCATCCCCCCACAACACCCTTTTTGCGCTCCATCTTCAAAAACAGTCCGATGGCTAGCGCGGGGGGTGGGGAGGTTGCTGAGGGGGCAGGGGGATGCTTATGAATTCCGCAGTGTGGGAGGTGGAGGCGGGTGGCCGGGTGATTGTAGATTCTTCCCCAACGAGTTATTTTTTGTCCTGTTGCAGACACATAAGACTTAGATAAGATTTTTTGCTGTAGGTGAGTAGCCATGCGCACCACCCAAGAAACTAAACTATCCAAAACTAACACAAGCTCGCGCCCACACACGCCTTCACACAAACACACACACACAGAGAGAGTGAGTGAGAGAGAGAGAGAGAGAGACTAGCCTTGTCAGTTGTGCATAAGTGCTCAACAACAGACATCATGTCGAGGTCTGCGACATGACTAGGAAAATCTCTGCACACATATAAACTCCCAAAGAAAACAACAAAACGTGCCTGGGTGCAGCGCGACCGGGTAAATGGGAGTGTTGAATGCATTTGGAAATGTAAAAAAGGCTACATCTTTGTGTAACAGCCTACTATTATAATGTCTCCTAACTGCCCACTTATTGAACCATTTCTTCTACCTCTTCAATGCCTTGGTTTCACAACTCTCAAGTGCCAGCCATCACTGTAGTTCTCAGTCAACGTTAATGCGCTCTACTAATATATTACTCATTTTGCTTACCGTAGTAGAAAAATAGGCCTAAATGAGTTTGGAAAGGTTCTCTATACACAAATCTGTTTCAGTTACACTGTAATATTTTACAGTAACAACGGGCAAATAATAGTTGCGCTATCAAAGGGTAATCGTTTCAAAAGCGAGGTGTCACTTTAGCGAGACAAAATATATTTGTATATCCACGACATCAATCAAGATTCAAAATTCTTATTCAGAAATGTAGATTTATAATAACTTTAGAACATTTTATTGCATGGGATTAATTAATTAAGAACTGATTGTCCAAATAAGGCAAATTTAGTTCCACTGATCAGATCGCTTTTATAACCTATAACTAAGTTTTGTAAGTGAGACTTTTGCTTACAAAAATTTGAAAATAGCCTTTTACTTTCTACTTAAGATAGACCACTGTTTCGCAAAATAGTCTATACAAGGATATATATATAGGCTATATGGGTAATAAATGAAATACAGTTTCATTACATTCATTTCATTATGCGTGTAGTAGTGTCATTAGAACTGCCCATCCGAAATCTCGGGTTCTCTGTCAAAGTAAACCCAGAGGACTAGCAGAAAGAGAGCATGTCTTTGACAGAGTCACGTGTGCTATTCTATGAACGAATGAGAGGGAAGGGGAGCTAGAGAGAGAGGGAGGGAGGGAAGAAAGAGAGCGCACAAGGGGGAAAAGGGAGTGTGAGAGAGTCTGCTTGTGTGAGTGAGGGAGGGAATGAGTGAGGGAGAAGGAGAGAGATGACAAAATATAAAAAGAGAGCAAGCACGCAGTACCATGCGAGCTAAATTTGTGCCCGCTGGAAATCCTGATGTCGGATTTATGGTGAAGACCAGAAGCTCTTTTCGCATTGGAAGCGATTCTACTGGAACTTTGGAAGAGAGGGTCGGCGGGGAAACATGGCCGAAGGTTATTTTGCTTTTATTTGTATTTTTGAAGGGGTTGTCTGTCCAAATCAGTTGGTACGGAAGGGGTTGGGGACCGTTATTGTGCAATGCATTCATTGTTGTTTACAATCCTTGGTGATGACTTCGTGAGGGGATGTGACAGGCTGTTATTGACGATGCTGGTTTCTGGTGTTGATGAGTTTAACGTGAGGTGGAGGACGCCGCATACACCTGCCCTTTGGCTCTACGAAAGCGGGCTAACTATGCAAGGCCACTTCAGAAGTTAGACCCTGGGATGTGCGTACACGAGTAAAGCGCCCTAACTAGGCGAATAAGGGCAATTATTTAGTCTTAAAAACTTAATCTGCTTTAGTATTTCATTCAGTTCTTCACCTCGCTTCTTCAAAGCATACCCATTCGATCATTCGGTCTCAAATGAACATCTGTGTTGGACAGATGCACGAGAGGTAGTCCGAACCACCAGTAATAAAATACCAGTCTTCCTAGTTTTGAACATTCTAATTCTGGAAAACACATTGCAGTCAAAAATGGTTGAAAACTAACAGTAATCGGTTCTGTGCTGTGCAGGAGGGGCGAGTAGAGGTGGCGAAGAAGTCCCCGCTACGTCGCCCGAGCAGGAAGACCGGAGCCCGGCTGCGGTCCTGACAGGATCCGGGCATTGCAAATGGTTCAACGTTCGGATGGGCTTTGGATTTATATCTATGACCGGCAGTGAAGATGGTCTGGTTGACCCTCCGATGGATGTGTTCGTTCACCAAGTAAGTTGTGTTTGGAGCAACAGCAAAAAGTGTGTAGCCTGCTGCCCCGCGAGCCATACCATTTGTTAGTGTGGGGCTTGTGGTTACGTTTCATTGTAACGCGCCAAGCCTTTGAGACGGTAAATGTGAGCCACCATTTGTTGCTATTTTAAGACGTAAGGTTTGGATACGTCTTCACCAGTGAAGATGGAGTCCTGCTTTTAATTTGGGCAAAACAATAGGTATACAATATGCATATTACTGTCCAGAAGTTGTTGTTACAGTATTGCATGACATTATCCTGAACTAATTAAAGAAAACCTAAAAATCTCTGCTACTGGCAACTTGAACAACGCGCCCTCAAAGTGCCACGAAAACGATGACTTCCAAGGCCTAGTCTTACTCGTAACCTACAACTAAAGTATGACAGTGTTCGTCGGGTACTTTTCTGTACTCTCGCGAACAGAAGATGGCTGATGGCTGATGTTGGCAACCTCTCTTTCTCTCTCGTTCCCCCCTCCCCTCGTTCTCTCTCCCCTCGCACACGTACACGCGCGTAGTAATGTTCTGTTGAGATGAACGCAAGTGAAATCTCTTGTCTGCACCATGCAGTCATCCAGCCGAAGCTATGGAGTACCCTATTGCGTCTGCTGTTAACTGTGTGATGACAGACACCATCATGTGCCTCTACCAATGTCCAGGACAAGCCAAAGTTAAGTTTATGGCTATTTTTGAGAAGGCCGTACACGAGTTATCGAAGAATCGAGGATGGCTGAGACGAACATCTTCGTCTGCACACAGGCCTGGGCTAGGCCCACGTTGTCCCATTAGGATAGAATTCACGTTTTCAAAAAAGAAAACAAAGAGTAGACTACTTGATCGTCCAACTTCTCACTGTGTGTCTCTAAATCGCCATTTTTACGGTCTCATAAAGCAGCCTTTAAAACCGAGGAAGGGAGACTGTGAGGGAGAGGACTGGGAGCCGTAGCCCCGAATTTCACAATTCTTATTTTCACACCCCTTCGGTTAACTTGTTGCAAAAGCAGCTGTGCCACTGAATCATTGATTATTTTAACACACGAGCAACTTACGACATGGAGTTTGAGTACTAAAGATCCGTCCCGATGTTCCTGGGCCTACAGGAGAGGATTTCTAGGCAGTTGAGCTCGAGATCTACAATGACACATGTCTGAGTCGTTATAAAGCAAGATTGTTTCCATATATTTAAGCCCAATTCAGCATTGTAGGCCCATTGCTTAGTCAAAGCACAGGCGTTTTTTAAAAAGACGTTTCAGAATAATCACTTTAATTTTCATTTGTCTTGTATTTGAGGGAAACTGGTATTTCCCAGCTGGCTATTTGGCAGCAGTTAAACATTAAGGCATAGTATGGAAATTTAGTAGACCATATAGGCATATACAGAATCACGTGGAACCACTTCTGCTGTTGTACAATTTAAATGAAAACTTAAAGTGGTAGTATGTTACCACAGACTGTCTTTGCAGTGTAGTTCTGCATTTGGCTGCTCAGAAGGATTTACTCACTCATCTAGACACTAGACATTCAGATGTACATTTGTACCTTATTTTTTTTCTAAAGAGGTGTAGTTACTGTGATCATGATCTTTAATGTGATTTTTTATGTAAAACCTTTTTACAAGAAAGCATTGCTGAAGATTCAGCACAGCGGCTTGGCTTGCCCAATGTATATCTTCATAGCAATACACACACACACACACGCACACACCACACACACATAGCATAGCAATACACACAAACACGTATTATATAGTCAAGGAATACTTCACAAACACAGACATGGAGCCACGCTTGGAGTGTCTGTTACTATGGGGTCGTGGACCATCTGCACTGGCTGGGGGAGATTGCATGGGCTTGTGCGGTGGCAGTTGGCCAGCAGATAAAGCTGTGCATTGCTGAGTAAGTTAGCATCTGTGTGTGAGCGACTGATTGGGTGTGATCCATAGCCCAGTAAACTGGAATGTTGCTGAGAAAGAGAGAGAGAGAATGAGTGAATGTGAGAGAGAGAAATTCAGGGTGAGAGACAGAGAGGTGTCTTGGAGGTGGGGGAGATGTGGTACACAGGGTGAAAAAGTACTGAACAAAACAATATATACAGACAGACTGACAACAGTGTTTGACTAAATTACATAAGGAGGCTAAAGCATCAAGGCTTTAGTATAGTTTTCTTTGCTGTTCACTCAGTCACAAAGACAAGGATGATATGGAACATATCTGATGAAATGAAAATGGAATGGAACAGAGGAAAGAATGGAAACAGAAATGAAGGCAAAGGAACGGAAGACAGGTACACACCACAGGAAAGAGTTGTATAGTGTAAGCCAAATAATGTCAGAAGAAGATAAATCAGGGAGTGAGAGACAGAGGGAGAGCGAGAGTCAGCAATAAGTAGAAGAGAAGTTAACATGGTTATAAGTATGTTTTGCGTGTTGTGAGTATGTTTGTATGTATGTATGTACTGTGTGTGTGTCTGTGTTTTCCCTCTTGAGAAACAGAAAAACACAGAAACTGTGTGTGTGTGGTGTGTTTGTGTGTAGAACACATTGAACTTAGCCGTTTGCATTAATATTGCAGCATCCTCTGCATTAGCAACAAGACATACCCTCATCCTGTCCTTATACAGCATGATGTCTGAAACAAACCAAGACAAAAAAAACTCCCTATAGAAAACCTGAATTTCAAAGCCACTGCCATTTCTTTTGCATAGTCACCATGTATTCCAGACCTTGTGGGGACCCTCCATGTTATTGGAATGGAAGAGAGCATTCTGAGCTGACTGTGCACAGCATGTGGTGGTGATCACAGGAACAGTTTGTGCACTGACTGGTGAGGCAGTGACAGAAGAACATGTGACTGCATGAATATGTGTGCATGAATATGTAGAGACATTGTGTGCATCCATTGTGTTGCTGTGGCTAGGCTAGGCATGCTAATGGCTATGTTAACATCTAGAGACTGAAAGGGTCTGCATGGAGCCTCAAGCTGCCTCAGTCCTACAAGCACATCTTCCTGCACTGCTCATAGGTTATTGGTGTGTGTGTGTGTATGTGAGATGGAGTGTGTGTGTGTGAGTGTGTGTATGTATGTGAGTGTTTGTGTGTGTTTAAGGTATGTACAGTGTATGTTAGGTGAAGTGACAGAAGGACTGTGTGTGTGTGTGTGAGAGAGAGAATGTGGGAGTGTGTGCATGTTTGTCATGCCCTCGCCTAAGGCATGCTTTAATTTAACAGAGGGGATTCTTGGAGTGGTGTGTGTGTGTGTGTGTGTGTTTATTGTGAGTGACAGGTAAGAGATGGTGAATCCAGTTGTCTGCACAGAGAATAAAGAGGCTAATGTTGTATACAGGAGGGATGTGTTTGCGTGTGTGTGTGTGTATGAGCTAGTGACAGTGAGAAAAGGAGGAGAATGAGAATGTGTCACATGTGCACCATGTCTTGTGTTGCTGTTGTTATCTGTTTCCTCACAGACACACACACACGTGCATGCACATGTGTGCACACAACCTCACACACACACACACACACACACACCAGGCTTATAGTAAATATGCCACATGTATTCATCTGTCTGTCATCTGAGTGTATGTGTGTGAAAGGTTCAAATGAATGTGTTTGGTTTGTGGTTAAGATGTGGGCCTTTTATGTGCCTGTGTGTGAGTGAGTGTGTTTTACAAGTTTTTGAACATGTTTTTGAGCTTTGTGTGTGTGTGTGTGTGAGAGAGAGAGAGAGAGGGAGTATATGTGTCTGCATTTGTGTGTGAGGGAGGGAGAGAGAGAGAGACTGTGTGTGTGTGTGTGTGTGTGTGTGTGTGTGCGCACACGCATGTCACTGTGTGTTGCAAGGTTAAAGTGGGCCCCCAGTGAGATTAACCTCTGGGCTGTTCCACCGTTTGGCATGTAGGCTCCTCCCCTCGCTGCCTGCAGATAGCCAGTATCTGGCTTTGTCTCAGCCTCATACGGACTCCTCCTCTCTCCCCACTCCCTGCCTGCCTCACCAGTGTGTGTGTGTGTGTGTGTGTGTGAGAGAGAGAGAGAGAGAGAGAGAGTGTGTGTGTGTGTGTGTGTGAGAGAGAGAGTGTGTGTGTGTGTGTGTGTGTGTGTGTGTGTGTGTGTGTGTGTGTGAGAGAGAGAGAGAGAGAGAGAGAGCGTGTGTGTGGAGTGTGTGTGAGTGAGAGACCCTATGTCTTTGTGTGTGTGTGTGTGTGTGTGAGAGAGAGACAGTGAGTGTGTGTGTGTGTGTGTGAGAGAGAGAGAGCGTGTGTGTGGAGTGTGTGTGAGTGAGAGACCCTATGTCTTTGTGTGTGTGTGTGTGTGTGTGTGAGAGAGGGGGGGGCAAGAAAGTCCACAGTTGATCATGTGACTTCCTGCCCCCAAAAAGAGAAGCCCATATAAGGTGAAGACGGTGTGTAATTGCGAGGTGAAGGAGCTGTTTGTGAAGGTGATTGAAAATGAACTGGAGGCATCGAAGGGCTTTACTGACTGAAGAGGGAGGGGTCCAGGATTTCACAGTGGATCATTGGTTGGAAGCAGGTTCTCACAGAGGTGAATGTGGATGTGTACGGGTGTGTGTGAGTGAGTATGTGTGTGTGTGTGTCATTAGAGTTGGTGTGTGTGTGTTGTTCTAGGGAGGTTGTAAGATTTGATAGTCTCACTCAGCATGAAATAAGTGTGTGTTGTGAGAAAGTGGTTTAAAATGATCGCCACTCATAAAAATCTGAAAGATGTGTCCAGTTTTTCAGCTTCTGACTCATTGTTTTTATATGCACTAATACAATTAAAATAATTGGTCATAAATAAAGGGGTGTATTTTGTTGTTTTATTTAAGAGAGAGGGACTGACGTACAAATGTGCTATGTAGTTTCATTGCTGTTTTCCTTACAAATTATTACCAAAAATTGGTAATTGGCTGACATAATAAGTAGCAAAATTTGTTGTTTCCGTGATTAAAATATGTACATACTTTTTCATGGAATTAGTTTCATGGATTTGATTTTCATTTTGAGAACACATAGAATGCCCATTAAGAAAAATAGTGATAGATAAAACATTCAATATTATCAGCAAATAAAAGTGTACAGTTGTTTGTAAATGGGCTGTTTTGAGTTTATATTTTGTATCTTTTGTTTGTTTCCGTATTTATTGTAGCATTTATGTTGCATATTTATAGTGTTAACTGATTAATAAGCCCTTGTATTCAGTTTATTTGTGATGAATTTATATACAAGTTAAGTATGCCTTTATGGGTTATGTCCTTAGTAGTTTATAGGTGACTGATACATTTGCTTACATTAAGCTAAGAAATTCTTATGCTTAATTGCCATATATATATATATATTGCATTTTTTCCTTTGTTAATTTTTTCCATTCCCAAATTAGTTCTCTTGTTGTGGGTGGCTGGAAAACCTTTTATATCTTATTATTATATTATATATATTATATATCTTATATCTATAGCAGGCAGTGTGTGTGTGTGTGTGTGAGAGAGAGAGAGAGACTTGAAATTGTCGAGGCTTAGCATGATGTAGTGTGTCCTGGCAGATCAAATGCAGCCTGTGTCAGGTAATATCAGGGCCTGTGTGTGTGTGTGTGTGTGTGTGTGTATGTGTCTGTGTGCCATTGGGGGACAGGAAGTGGGCCTGTGTTGGTAGGAGAGAGTATAAGGAGAATGAGGACGGGGGGGGGGGGGGGGGGGATTTGATTTGGGTGGGATAAGGAGACATTACTACATTACTAGGGCATGTTTGGTGCACTGATTGGTTCTCAAGGAGATGTTAAGGAACAGAAAATGTGTTGTTCATTTGCTGTGTCTGTGTGTGTGTGTGTGTGTGTGTGTGTGTCGGAGGAAATGTGAAGGCTTTTAAGCGTTTGATGGGGGCAAGGGAGTGAAAGGTCACTCTGCATAATGAAAATGTGTGGAGGAAGGTTTGGGTGTCACGACGACGCCACTGGCTTTGCTAGTCTATCTGTTTCTTCTGTTCCATAACTACCATCCTCAATCTCTCTCTATCTCTCTCTCTCTCTCAGCTTTCTATCTGTCTTTTTCTCTTATCTATCTCATTTAATTCCCAAGTCACATTCTTTTTCACATGTTCAACATTTCAGCCTCCTTCTGGCAAAAGCTTTTATAGACACATGCATCCCTGAAGCTAGTACAGAGAAAGGCAGTGTGTCTGTGTGTGTGTGTGTGTGTGTGTGTGTGTGTAGTAGGTCCTCTCCCCTTCAGTGTGTTTCAGTTGCCTGTTCAGTCATTGCCAGTGAAGGGTTTGAGAATGGGAGGTTGCTGCTCTTAGAATGAGTCAAGCCACATGCACCAGTGACTCACACACACATACTCTTTCACATATTCATAGACATTGACAGAGACACTCACACACATTCTTCTTTTTCTTTCCCTCTCTCTCTGTCTCTCTCTCACACACACATGAATACACACACACACACACACACGCACACACACAGGTCCAATCCATTTGTTACATTTTTAGACAAGCCCAATGTGAGAGGGAAGTTATGTGGGGGATGGCTGTGTGGATGTGAGTGGACTGTGTGTGTGTGTGTGTGTGTGTGTGTGCGCGTGTGCGTGCGTGCATGTGTGGGTGGGTGTGGAAAGGGGGTATTCTACTTCTGACCCCAGGGGTTGTGGCACTGACCTTGTGAGACCTCACATCAAATGAAGGTTTTGTTCCTCAGTGTTGATCAGTAGAGAATGTTCTCTCTCTCTCTCTCCCTCTCTCTCCACCTTTTCTACCCTTGCTTTCTCTCTCATTCTCTTTTTACTGCCGTCTTTGTCATACCCTCTGTATCTCTCCTCTCTCCCTTATTCCTTACTCCCTGCCGATCTTTGTCAACTCCTCTTTATTCATTTCATTTTGTTTGTTTTTTGTCCCTCCCACTTCATGCCATTTATTTGTCTTCTCATCTTTTCCTTTCCCTCTCTCCTTTGAAAAGTGGCAACCTTCCATTCTTATCCATCGTCATTACTTCCATTCTCTCTTTCTTTGTCTTCCTCTTTTTTCTTTCTTTCCTTCTTTCAGTTTTTCATCCTTTAATTTCTTCTTTCCTTCTTTTTTTCTTTCTTTCTTTCTTTCTTTTATCTTTGCTCCCTGCCTTATTCCCTCCCACTGACATACTGATAGCCCCTCCATGTAGCCTCCCCTCCCAGTTTACCGGCAGGCAGGCAGGCTGAGGTGCGGCTCCTGCCTGGTATTATTTACTACCTCTAGTCTATCTCTTTCTCTCTGACCTGCCGTAACCTCCACATGTCAACAGAGTGAGGGCAGGACATCTGTTTGGTCACGGGACAGCACACGCCTGCCACTTCAGCTTTTGATTCGCACACACATGCACACATGTACATAGACCCACTCATACCCCCCCCCCCCCAACACAAAGGCACTCACGCTCCACCCCAGCCCACACCACTCACATATGCATGCTTGCATGCATACACACACACACACACACACACACACATACACTCACTCTCTTTCTCTCTCTCCCTCCCACACAAATGCACACACACACACACTCTCTCTCTCTCCCTTTCTCTTTTTCCATTTCTTATCCCACACACATATATATACTCTCTCTCTCTGTCTCTCTCCCCTCCTCTCTCTCTTTCAAATTCAAATTCAAAATGCTGCTTTCTCTCGCTCTCACTCATTCATTTTAATGCACACACATTTTCACAAGCAGCCAACCCCTTTCCACCTTAAACCTACAGCATATCCCCTTGCCTTCTTACACTAAAACCCTCTCAATCTCTTGATGGGTGGTGTGATGGGACGTTCTCCTCCTTGTTCACCCATCATGGAGACCTGGAGTGCTGGTTTTAATTTGAAACGAGTGGGGGGAATCCATCTCTCTCTCTCTCCCTCTCTCTTCCTGGTTGCAGCGTGGCAAAGAAGTTTTTCAGCTCCCATGCACACAGCACGACCGCACGAGGAGAGAGGGGGAGAGGGGGAGGGGCTCAGAGGAGGAGCCTGCGAGACGAGCCCCTCTGACCTTTGACCTGGTAAAGGCAAGAGGCTGCTGTCACAGAGCAATGACGCGCCCGCTCAGGCACTTCCTGTGGACTACTGAGAGGCCCATACTTAAGCCCACTGTTCCCAGATCAGTGATTAGGAGCAGACACCCCAAAAACCGTGGAGATCCATTGGAAGGTTTAGATCCTTCCTGAAACATATAGACCATTTCAAGAGAGTTTGATTATTAGCGTCTTAGGTGTTCCCAGAAGGTTTGCGGTTTAACATTCCATATGTTATCTTAATGTAGTCGAGGTAGTTTGGGAACGAAGGTATTGTTGTTGTTTACATCACTTTATGGTCTATTCCGTCTCAGTCTGACTGTAAGAACTGTGTATTTATATGCAACATATTCAGTCTTGGTCTGACTGTGAGAGTTGTACATTTTACTGCAGCACTTCTTAGCTAAGATAAGATCACCCAGGATTGGTTGCACGATTGTTCCATGGTCATCTAATTAGTCCCAAATGGCTGAAGTGTTAGTGGGTTCTAGTAAAAGAAAATTGAGATTAGACCTGGAACATTGAAGTTAAGCCGTTCAGTGTCTTTTATGTCTTTTATGAAAGAAAATAAATGGAAGTAAACGATTATGTGATTGAGTGTGTGTCTATTTGTGGTTTTGCTCAGCTAGTGTGAACTTGCTGTTGTTTTAAATCTTGCAGAAGAAAAATAGTCGATTAATTGCTGTATATGCTATTGTACATATGGGACAAAAATATACTTGAATTAAAATATAAAGATGGTCACACTGTAATCAACTTTATTAAATAATGCATACAATTTCTATTTCATATTTTATATGGAAAGTGATGAATAAAGGAAAACATGTTTTTTGAAGTTAATACAAATTCTGAGAGATTGTTAACATTTATCTCTAATGGCCATGAGAAAAACTATAGCAAAAAACTATAGGAAGTCACATATAGACTAGTTGATATCACAGCTTTCCAGAAAGTCTGTCAATATATTGATGTAACAAACAACTTGAGATGATTGTCTCCTTCTCAAGGAAATTACCTCTCACAAAGCATGCGATGAGGCAGAAATTTGACTAACCAAAAGAAAATGCATTTTAAAGCATTGGTGTATTTGTATTTATCCTTGTTGACTACAGAATTACTGGGAATATAGAATGACTGTGTCTCCCCCTCAGTTGTTTATATTTATAACATATATATATATATATGTGTGGAAAGCTTCTGCCCCCCCTACACCCGCTCCCACCCCAACCCCTGATCCCCAGCACAGCCCATCCTGAACCAAAACACCCAACATGGCTGCTGCCAGAACTCCAGTCACAGTGGCCAAAGGAGGGAATGAGAAAAGTCTATATCAGTTACTCGTAAGGGGATTTATTTTTTGGAGTTCGGAGTTTAGAGCTTAGGTCTTCCTGTTTTACATTTTTTCCTAACTTTAATTAATTTCAAAAGGTTTTATTTTCAGACAGGAAAGTGAAAGGGTTCATGCAGTCAAGCTTTCCTGAAATTATGTTTTGTAACTCTTGGTATGTTTTAGTAATTCTACCACTGTAGGTTTAGGTCAGTTTTTGGCAGATCTACTTAAAAGACTTGAGATGGAAGTTTGCTTGTTGTTAGATTTACTAAGTAAAGTTCAGAAGATTGCCCAAATTATTTAACTTAATATAACAATTTTAAGGGAAATTATTTGTTTAGAAAACATGATACGTGCTTCTTGAGGAGATAGAGGTTTGTTAGTTGGTTGTTTTTTTTCTAGCCTCACCTGAGATCCCCTCAAACAAATAAATACAGAGTAAAGTAAAGTAAAATTTAAAATATGTTTCATAGAAGCATGATTAATTAATTGAAATGGAGGATGAAAGGACATGTTAGAGGTAAAGGTATGCATTTTAATATATAGAGACAGCTAGAGACCAAGTTATTCAAGCCAGAGAATGAACAATAATTATTAAAAAAAAACAATTGATAAAAATATTTGTTGGTCAGTGAATGTGCGTAATTGTGTTGAAATGGTATCTGGTGATTTTGAACTGATTTGACCATATTGACATCTTGAGACAACATACATCACTAGTACCACAATGTAATGTGTTTTGTGCATTCTAAATGTAGGTACACTTTATACTGTTTTAATGAATACTTCAGTAAGAATGAAAGGTTGAGTGAAATTGTTATTTCTTTACAAATTAAGTATTGATTCCTTATCCTTGTGTTGAATGCATAAGGTCTGGCACACTGCTACCAGGGTGATGCAACATATTTGTGTTGTTCATCTAGCCTATATTTTGTGGACAACTTCATCAAAACAAGTAAAATCTATTGACTCTTCTGACACAATTATGATCTTGTTTTCGTCTTTCGACACATTGATAATCTACTTTAGGCCCCTACTCCCTTGTTATTCTGAATACATGATTTTCAGTAGAACTATACACTACGGAAGACTTCAGGTAAACCATGTCTACACTAAAATCCATTTTTGTTTGCACTTCTTTCTTTCTTTCTCTCTTTCTTTCTTTCTTTTTGAAGGGTGATGTTGAGGATATTAGTTGTCCTATTCTTGTCATTTACTTCATTGCTTGCATTGTTTTTCTCTTGTTATATATCTGTGCCTCATCAGAGCTTTTCTCTTGTTATATATCTGTGCCTCATCAGAGCTTTCAATGTGTGCTTCCAGTGTTAGGTCTATTCTTTAGATCTAAAGAATGAAAAGACAAGAATGGAAGACAAGAGCCCACACTCTTCCCTTCCTTATTCTTCTTGTGACCTATTTCCTCTCAATCTTTTTGTCTTAGGTTTTGTTCCATTTCCTGCCCTCTCGCTTTCTTATCTCTTGTGTCTTTTCTTCTTTTTCTCCTTTTTTCACTTTCTATTGCCATCTCTCTCTTTTTTTCCGATTCCAATTTCATACTCCTATTGCCTACATCTATTTATGTGTGTTTGAGATAGCAAACTGCTGAACAGGCCATTGTTTTTCATACTGATGTTCATTCTCCAACACAACCTTTCATGTATTGTCTTGATCCACCAGCTGCTTTGTAATAGTAGTAAATGCTTCTACAATAGGGCGTGGTTTCTTAACCAGTGTAGAACCCATGTTCGATCATGTAGTCATCCTTGAGTCTATAGTATGTGTTTGGTTTCTTCAGCAGAAAATCAATGAAGTTTAAACTGCAGATGAATCTGATTGGATGCTGGGGTTAGCAAGAAATGGCATGTATTGGGTGTTACAAAGAGAGGCTCCTGAGCTGTGCCTCATGTGAGAATGAATTGCTGAAACCTGTCATTAGCAAACAGATAGGTGAAAATGCATGTGAAATACTTGGAATTTTATTTTTCAATCAATCAGTAAATTACAGTTGTCATAATCGATCTTTTTTCCCCAAGATAATTACAGTGTTTCTCTCTTCCACTTTATTGTTTTTTCTTGATCTATTATTGGTTCTGAAATATTAGGCATGACTTTTTGGTACAGTAGTCTTTACTTGCTGTGCTCAGTGTACCACCATAGGATTACATTCTACTCACATTATAACTTCTCACATTATAATATCTCTGCATGTATGTAATAATAATAATAATATGTTTGGAACCATTTAAAAAACATTTTATGAGCAATCTGATGTGCTATTCAGGGCAGAAGTATTGCTTCGGAACGAGTCGAGATTTATTAATTGAAATGGATAAAATCATTCAAGTGTTGTGTCTTGTGTGAGGTGTTGATAAATGTGTTTGACTCATATTTTATATTCACTGCACCTGTGCCAAAATGGGGTATTACTGAAAATGGGGTATTACTGAAAATGATTATCATTTGTGTAAAAACATGGTCATCTATGTGAGAAGATGCCTCTTGAAATTAAAAATAGTTCTTTTCTTTTTTTCTTTCTTTCTTTCTTTCTTTCTTTCTTTCTTTCTTTCTCTCTCTCTGTCTCTCTCCCTCTCTCAGTATAGTATATGTAAAAGGTGATTGATTGATTGATTGTTTTGACATTAATTTAGTTTGTCTCATCAAAAGAGTCGGGTTACCAAGGGGGATGACCTTTGAAAAATCCTATTTTGATATAGAAATTATAGTTTGATACAGATATGATATTTTTCTAGCGTAGCCAAGCCATGATAGCAACACGATGTTTGTTTGTCCCACCAGAGCAAGCTGGTCATGGAAGGCTTCCGCAGCCTGCGTGAGGGGGAGCCAGTGGAGTTCACCTTCCAGAGGTCCAGCAAAGGTCTGGAGGCGTTACGGGTTACTGGACCAGGGGGCGGGCCCTGCTACGGTAGCGAGAGGCGGCCCAAAGGCAAGGCCCCTCCCCACAAACGAAAACCAAAGGGTGACCGGTGAGTGGTATGTGTGTGTATGTATGTGTGTGTGTGTGTGTGTGTGTTGGTGTGGTGAGTACTGTGAATGGGGGATGGTTGGGGTGCAGGTGAATGCTGAGGGAAATTTGAATTTTCGTCAAACTGATTTGTGGGTGTCATTTTGGTTGGTTTAAGTGTTAAGTGGTTTAAATGCAGTGCGTAGCTCATGAAAATGCTTGAGTCAAGGCGTTGGCATGGTTGCATGGGGTGAAAACTTTCTAAAAGCAGTCTGAAAGTTTGTGTTGCCACAGCTGATGTCTATTTCCATGGTTATGCTCAATGATCATGTCAGTGAGTGGTGTTATAATCAACTGTTTCTGATTTCGTTTAGCCTCATTATTTCATTATGTTTAACATTTATATTTATCCTCAAGAGGAGCTTGTGTTTTTGCAGTAACAATTTACATACATCAAAACAAAACCACTTACTACATGCAGGTCTGAGATTTTTGGTTCCTAAAATTCTGGATTCCCATATAATTTGGGAGATCTGTATGCAGGGTTTTAACAGTTTGTGGGTTTGAATGCAGGAGTTATTTCAGACACTGTTTCAAAACAATTTGTCAAAGAGTGTGTGAGTTTGTGAGAATGAAGTTGGCAGCTGCTCTGACAATGATTATGGGCTCAGTTTACACTTTATATCTGAAATAATGATTTTTAGTTGTTTTCTTTATTTTTTGCTGTTGCCGTTGTTGTTTTTTTGTGACTACTTGCATATTTTCTCACTAATTTCGCAAGTAGAGCTTTTGTTTTAACCTGGTTACACATGTGAAATGGAAGTTTGGCCACTGAGCACACAGCAGCTGTAGGAAATAGCTATTTTAAAATCTTTTCCTTTAAGACTAACACATCATTACTGTCTTTGGAGCCATACAGTAAATTATACACCTTGTAATGAAGTCATTGTGAAGATGACAGCAATGGTGGTGAAGTGCGTGTGTGTGTGTGTGTGTGTGTGTGTGTGTGTGTGTGTGTGCATTGCATGTCCCAGTGCGCATATGGTGTATATCTATGTCTATTAGATAGATAGATAGATAGATAGATAGATAGATAGATAGATAGATAGATAGATAGATAGATAGATAGATAGATATTATGTATGTCTTTTAGGTTACTAATTTGTTTGGTGTGGAAGTAATGTGGAATGTGCAGGAGGATGCTATGGTAACCTTAGTGGAAAAGTGTCAGTGCAAGTACATTTCCAGTGCAGATTCCTTTCCAGGCAGAGTATAAGTATGAGTAGGTTACACATTTAAATAATAATACAGTATAATAAATAAATAACAATATAAGCAGTTAGGAGAGCAGTACAAAAGCTTAGTCCAGTCCTTCACATACTGAAAAGACAGTGGACATTGTTATGTTTTTGACAGTGGTGTGTGTGTGTGTGTGTGTTTGTGTCTGAGTGGTGTCTTCACATCAAGACTGAAGCTGGATTGTGTGTTTCTATGTGTCTATGTGTGCATAATGTGGATGTCTGTGGATGTGAGAAGGCTATAAGGACAGTTGTGTGCATGTGTGTGTGTGCTTGATATGCGTGTGTCTGCGACTGTGAATGCTTAACCTGGGTAGTGATATGTGTGTATGTCTGTGTATTTCACATGTGAATACATGATCTGGAAGACGGTGTCTGTGTATGTGTGTGGGTGTGTGTCTTGTGCATTTTAAGAGGTTGCTCTGAATGACAGGAGGTCTTCCTCATCAGTGCCTATGTGGAATCATGTTGCCGAGTGATAATGTGTTCTCGGCTTGGAGCAGGAGTGCGTTTCCACGACGGCATTGATTGAGGCAATCACTTCACCCCAGCACATGACTGTTGCCATGGTTATGCAGCCAGCTGATTGCGGCACAGAAAGTGGAGGCTTTTTTTCACCCAGTACTATATTTAAAAGCTCTATTTATTTCAAATCTCATTTTCAAATTTCAAAGCTCATTTTCTATGCTTGAACCTGCCTGAAGGTGTGAAAAGGGAAAAAAGCCAGAGCTGCTACTCTAATTGCAATTTTTACACTGCCATTTAAATCCCAGTGTTTGCTTTTCTGTTATTGCTGAGGAGACGTGTCATATTGACCTTAACATGACTGATTCATCTACAAACAAATCCATGTGCAAAAGCTGTTCTATTGAAGCTGAGCTCCAAATGAAAGTGGAGCATGTGTAATTTTGGCCACAGCAAAATTATGTATTGGCATTGGAAGTGGATTAATAGTATTAAAATGGATTCATTGGACGTATCAAACTATAAAAATAATTGTAACAGTCAATCAAAAAGAAGGACAGTTGTATTACAGATCAGTAGAACAAGTTTTAGTGATGAATGGTTGGATCATGAGGATTGAAAGAAAAGGAAATGCACTACTGCACTATGCAGACTTTGACAGCCAGGTTTTGAATGATTTGAAGTATATTTATTTCTCCAAACAAGTGTAGTCTGACAATGTGAATACTCGGAGACCGGATGTAACCTAAATTGCACATTAGCTATACTGTATGGCAAGAGGAAAAGCCCTTGCTTCGCAACTTTCCATGCTACCTGAATGTTGTAATGGTGGTTATTTGTTCCATCATTAGGGGCTAAAGATTTCATAGTCAAAGCTACCATTTTTCAAGTAGTAGGAATTTGTCCCCTGGATTCGGAATTACACGCAGTACCTATCTTTTATCATTAATTATACTCTCAAATATTAGACGTGTAATGACATATCTAGCTCAGCTTTTATGTAGGCTAGGTGTGTGTGTGTGTCTGTGTGTGTGTGTGTGTGTGTGCGCGCGTGTATCTTTTGTAGTCGAGTAAGGGTATAGTTCTGATTTCTGCTGGAGTCAAAATTAACCATGGGGCTGAGAATATTTATTTGTTTTGTCATCAATCCATACAGTCTTATAGTTCAAAGATAAAATAATGATGAAAAATGCAAAATGAACACATGCAGATGAACACACTGGCATAACATTATGTTAGTCAAATAAAGCAAAACAATTCAACATAAAATTTGATATAAAAATTAGGTTATATATCTGTGTTTGTGTGTGTTAGTGTTTTTATGTAGGCATGTCTGCAGACAGAGTGTGGGAAGTGGACGGTGGTCTGAAACTGTTTCAACTCTGCATGTTTCTATATGAGGCTTTTGATGTTTTATTGAACCTGTACAGTCAATGGGATTTGTGCTTACTGGTGGACACATGAATTTGTTCATACAGTGATGTCCCATCATTTCTGGTACATCTCTGTGTACATACACACTATGAGCCTATGAAATCACTACATATAGACATCTCTGGACGAGGTGATATTCATGTGGTGCTCCAGCAGTACTTGATAGCTTGATAGAAGAGGGAAAAGATGGCCCTAAAAAAGAGACTTGAAGTGTGTGTCTGGAAGCTCGTCATGTATTTTCACTCTGTGATTGTGAATGTGTGTTTTTGGTGCATGTAGTAGAGTGAGTAATTGGTGCATGTACTGAGATGGATTGAGTTTGTGAATTTGTGAGAGTGTGATTTACTGTATCACCTTGCTCAATGTAACTCATGTCATTTGCTACTTAAAAAACGGCAAAATACATTTGGATTTTGAATGGTAAACTGCGTAAAATTATAGCCTATTAGGCAAGATGTTCCGTGTGATATTTTCATTGAAAGAAAATCGTAAACGTAACCAAAGTTGCACTGCAGTAGATAAGAGATTGCTGGGTTTAGTGCATGAAGCTGTTTGAGCCGCAAAATTATTATTATTATTATTATTAATTAACAAATATAAAGTTTAGTGATAATTCTTAAAGCCCCTTTACCACACATCCCTTTTTTTCAATTTTTTTAAAAATCGAATGAGTTTTGTCTAGTATTTCCTTTCACTTGTAAAACGACGATTCAAACTTTCTGCACTATTTATTAATTGAAATTCAAGTTGTTTAAGTATGTTATGTGTCTTGTGTGTTGGTAAATGTGTTTGACTCATATGGAACTGCACTTGTGCCAAAAGTTACTGAAAATGATTATCATTTATGTAAAAACATGGTCATTTATGTGAGAAGATGCCTCTTGAAAGTAAAAATAGTTATTACTGTTTTATTCTTTGTTTGTTTGTTTGTTTCTTTCTTTCTCAAATTGTAATAGAGTGTGAACAAAATCTTGTGTGCTATATGAGATATATTTGATGACATATGTGTCTTGTGTGTTATGAGATGTATTTGAGTTGATTGTCATTTGCAGATATTAGATGTGTTTCATAAGGGGAAAGATGTATGACAGAAGAAGTAGGAAATGCCCTGTCGTTGTATCTGAACTGAGATAGAGCCCGTATCATAGCCTGTATAGATGAGATGAGGTAGAGGTAAGATACTGAAGACAATTCTATGGCCCTGATAGCCACAAGAGCTAAAAGGTTCCTGAGTGCTCCATGTGTTGGGTTCTTTAATCTTCCATGGTCCCTCATCTGGGTTTTACTTATTTGAAGACCACCATTGGAAATAGGCTATTGCCTCATAGTCTTTGTACATGATCTTGAATCAGGTGTGTGAATCGACTTCAGCAGTGTAGACTTCGGCAAGCTGTTCCTAGGTCAGACCACCATTTACTACTCCATACCTCCTGCCCTCAGGGCCCCATTGCTCAGCAGTGCCACCCAGTGTTCAGTCACTTTACCAGTCATGACACAGGTAGCAGTTGCCATGTTTTTCCCATCCATGGAGAAAGGTAAAGGTGGTCTTTATAGTACAGATGGTTGGTTGTTACTGTCACTGTGTATTTATGTCCTGGGTCCCCAGCTTCAACCTAAGGAATGTTTTGAGATGTGATCTGTTGCCACCCCCCTATAAAAAATGCTTGCCTTCTAGCACAGAGAGCCATGTTGCTATGAGGGGGACTAAACATGTTCAGTCCAAATACACAGTGCTACGTGCACACGCACACAAACACACACACATACACACACTCAGAATGATCCATGACTTCATGTCCCATGTGTTAGAGAAAAATTAGACCCTCTATATTTAGGAACAACTTAATGTCATCCAACCAGTCTGCTACCATGTTCACAGGTCACCATAGCAACGGACAGCTCCTTGGTTACCCACAAGGTCTGTACATAAGTCTGGCGCAAAGATAATTAACAAAATGAAGATATTGTCACCAGCACTTTACAGAATTGAGTAAACATTTCAATCCAGCTGCAGAATTAAACCTCTAGCAGTCAGAGACTGAATCACAATCCTCCCCTAATCCCTAAACCCTGAGCCATCAAACATTTAAATGGCCCAAGTTGAATTTGTGATTAGCTGACTCATACCAGTTACGTCTTATTGGGTCCGTGGTTCAATCTGGGAGGACATTGGAATTTAGCCAGTAGCTAAAGAGCTACTTGGAATTTTCATGTCCACCGTCATGGGGCTCTCTAAAACACCGCTGACAGCCTGAAAGTGTTTTACAGACCTGGGGGAATGTTTCAGTATAGTTGCAGGGCTGAATAGAAGCTTGTAATGGGCATACCGACCCTTCCCCTGTCCTCTTCTTAACCCAGTGACTTCTGCCGTGTGGCACGGCACAGTTTCCAGCTCCAATAGGCCACTGGCATCAGGAAATGCCTTGGTATTGAAAGTGCAGGGTCTGCAGTGTGTCAGTAGATTGCACACACACATGTCAAATGTCATTGCCTATAGCTAAAGGTTTCCCAGCAGAATATTACCCAGTGCCTTTACTTGCTGGCCTTCTTCCTATAATGCATGAATGTTGTGCATGCACAGTGAGCTTAGTTAGAGCAGGTCACCTTCCTTCGTTGCCTAGTTTTTAGAATCACGTAATCTCTGTTGTAACACATTTTTAATGGCATGGCCATGGCCATTCTAACTGGTGTGCAGCTGCTTTGTGTACTGTATTTTTCAGACAACATTCGGCCAATAACCACCCTAAAGTTTCCAGAAATGTGTGGCATTATAGCGTAGGATCAGACCACATAGCCTATTAGGGAACCTCCAGTGCCAAGGAAATGTAATGAGAATTTCGAAAATACTGTCCTGTGCACAGATGTATGAGAAGGCTTGTCTTTCACAAAACTAGAAAACAGCAGGGCACAGGCCTGTTTCTTAAAGGTCAAATAGAAAAGAGGGGGCCCTTAGAAATCGTGACAACATACTCTTATATTCTAATATATAATCTTACCAAGTCTGCAAAGTAGTACAGACCACTATTATTTAAATGGCCTTGTTAGTCTGGAGGAGAATGAAAACTATAGTCCACCGTTGTAGCAAGAGATAAGTAAGGCATGCCACCTGCAGGAGACAAGTCTAAGGCCTCATAGTCACACAAAGAAAGTGTTCAGCTTGATTTGGGTGGATCTTTTAACCCAGTTTGAATTACTGAATGAATTACCGCTTTTAATCATATTTGGTATCATTGTGTTCCATGTCACAACATGTCCAGTACATTATATATGATGTTTTCTGTACATCTGTCTTCAAAAATATATGGATGCTCTGATCTAAGGAAAAATGAATGGAGTGTCTGAGCCAATTAGGAAACTCCAGAAGACAGAACACATGATCTATGTGTTAGAAATTACTAACCAAAGGGGTTCAGGGAAGATCCAACGCCATTGAGAGAATCTAATTTTAATTGTGGTTGAACAGCTCCATCATTTGGCAGAATGTTGTAAGGACTTTTGCTGGCTGTGACATCATACCATTAATTATTCATGAGCACAGGTATTTGGTTGAGATGCATATTGACTATTTGTTTGTCATATTTTTGTTAACTGATAAGGTTAAGACATGAATTGGTCATATACAAACAGGATGCCATACAAAATATAAGTGCATCCCTACAGATTTCAGACACCAGAGCTAATTTGACACTCTGCTTCCCCCAGTGACATTTCTGTGTTACTGAAATAAAGTTAACCTCAGCATTATTTCCTGGTGTGGACTTCGACTTCTTCGAAGAAGGTAGCAACAGAACAGAAACACAAGATGGTTGTGTGCAGTGAAAATCTCATGTTTCTGCACTCGTACTGCCACTACTCCCATCCTATAGTCTAAACATTTTGTCACATCACATTGCCAAAGGGAAACCCTGACACATCTTTTGGGTTTTGATGTCTTGCTTTGAACTCACCAGTGTCAAGAAATGCCTGTTCAAATACTGTCTATGTCCCATATCATGACAGGTGCCATTACAACACAGTAGATTGATCACTTATTATTGGTGATTTTAATGTTATGGCTGGTCAGTGTAATGTTTAATGTTATGGCTTGTCAGTGTGGTGTCTGCAAATGAAAAGCTGACCATGGGCTTTGTGTTGATCATGCATATGGTCATGTAGACCCCTGCACCTGATACTGTGTGCCCCATACCACAATGGTCTTTCTGTCCTGTTGAGATGAGACTCTCCAGTGTCTGGATGTGTCCTGAAGACTACAACTGCATCCCACTTTATTCTTATGCGCATCATGGGGCTTCAACTATTCCTCTGACTTTACTTGTGTTGTACTGCCACCTAGTGGATTGGCTTGAATACTGCAGAGTAAAAATCTGTGTAATTGAGTGTGTAATAGTGAAGTGGGCCTTGTTCTTATTATGGATAAAGTGAACTCACGTCAATTGATTTTCACCAACTTTATCTTTACTTTGATAACTTGTATGATAACTTCATCATTTCTGCTAGTCTAAATCTGCCCAGCCAACTTGGAAACACCTCACCACTAGTGATTTATGAATTTGTTGTCATGCACTGTTAACTAACCCTTGTGTCTGCCTTTCATGCAGATGTTATAACTGTGGCGGTCTGGATCACCACGCCAAGGAGTGCGGTCTACCCCCCCAGCCAAAGAAATGCCACTTCTGCCAGTGCATAACTCACATGGTCGCTCAGTGCCCCTACAAAGCCTCGTCCAGCTCACAGGATCCGCAGACCTCCCCTGAGTCCCAGGGCCACGAGGAGGGGGGCCGCAGCAGCTCCTCGCCCCAGGAAGGGAGCTCCTCGGCCGGGGATGAGCCACCACACCGTGGGCCGTCCTCCCAGCACCGACGGAGGAAGCCCTGAAACAGCATTAGGGGTGTAGGGGAGGCAGCCTTTGATTCTCAGCACATCACAAAGGGTTAAACCTCAAACTTCTCTCTCCCCACCTCTCTTCATCCTCCTCCTGTTTCCTCTGTCTTTCTCTTCTCATATTACCCTAACCCCCCATTCCCCACCTCAAAGTCTGGACCAGCAGAATCTACCTCAGTCACATTTTTTGGAGACTGCTTCTCCACAGCCAATTGAGCTATGGGCCCCACCCACCATTTTTTGGGGAGGAATGACCCCTTCCCCCTCTCCTTCATACGGTTCCATAGTGTTCACTTGGCATCTCCATGGTAACTTGTCGTCAGGGTAACTGGCTGGCTGTTATAGGTGTCCTGTGTCACCTAAAGTGCAGCTCTCATAGACTACAGTGCTTAAAAGGAAGTGTACGGTTTGAGTAGGGTTAAAAGGCCTTTAAAGTATGCGTGCATGTGTGGAGGGCTGACTTGAATCGAAACCAAACTGTTCATTGTTAAAGTCTGCCTCACCCCACATGCTCTTTCAGGAAAATGAAAACCTCAATTGTTTCTCTGTGTCTCAGAGGAATGTTTTATGTCTTCAGACCAGCAGTCAACCGCAAAATTATTGCCATCATTTGCCATATTGACTATTTCCAAAAATGTCCCTCTTTCATCTGAAAATAGGCAATATGGCTAACAACCACTAAAATCCCCACCATCAATAATGTGTCATTATTTTACGCATATTGTATTTCAGTTTTTTTGTAACCCTGCATTCATGACTATAAGAGACCACTCGATTGTTCTCATTTTTGTTTTTTTTGTCTGTGTGTTTCAGGCATGAGTTCAGACAGAATATCTTGGGTGGAAAACCCGTTGACTATGGTTGGTTGACGAACAAATACGCCTCTGCAAATGTCCCAAATCCTTACAACACCAAGTAGGAAGTAGGGATGACAGTAGATGCCTCTGTATGCCTGAGAAAAACAACAAAAAAAACATGTATCAATCCATTATGATTTAGGAATAGAAAATGTAGTTGCATATTTGCATATTATCTTATATAATATTATTATATAAGGAAATATCTTATTACACCAGCCAAAGAAGAATGATAATGGCCTCCGTAATGGCTTTGGTGTAACAATATTTTTTTTGTAATTTCTTGCATTTATGCAGGATGCCAGTACTTTTGCGTATGACTGCAACCTCCATCATTATTCCATTTGTGTCAGTCACTATGTGCCTCCAACTTTCCTTGTTGTTATCAGCCTCTGGGGAAAAACAGAACTAAGCGTGAGATCCAATCAGCAGCCCCAAAGCAGTTTTTTGCTGCAACTTGATTTTTATCTTTTGCGCCTGGTGCCGCTGTTTTGTGGTGGCACAACAGGGTACTGTGAAGCTGTCTTAAGAGAAATCTGTTTTCTCATGGTTTAATGCCCAAAACACGTGAGGCAAAACTAGATCTGTTTACGAAGGCATTATGAACAAGGCTGTACGTCAGGTGCTTTATGTGTTTATGTGGTTGAGACTACCTGACATCAAGAATGTCATGGGGGGGTGGGGGGGGGGTACAAGTCCATACTCCGTACTTCTGTGTCCCTGCAAACAACAGCTTAACCACTTTTAAACATTAGCTTCACTGTTTTAATATAGTCCTAGAGACCTGAAATGAAGATGTATATTATCCAGTTAGAGCTGCAAAAATTAACCACAGATGGACTAAAACATTTGCTGTTTTATTCTTATTATATTTTTAAAGAAGTTGTTGCATCTTTACATAGGTTTGGGTTCGTTGGCCTTTTTATGTAGTCACAGGCAGTGCCACAGTTGAAAGTTATAATATAAGTCTTTAATATATGTGTATAAAATAGCCTATTATGAAAAAAATATGATCAAGTATAAGAAAAAAGATGTTTTTTTTTCTTTGTAGTTAGTAAAATGCACTGACTGGTGCAAACTGTAGGATTCTTTATCGTTGAGCGGACACAGCGTCAATTTGAGACCATCGTTGTGGTATGTCCCTCTCTCCCCCTTCTGCAGTAATCCCCTCTGTCTTTTTATTGACTAAAATGACCATCACTGCTCTCTCTCTTTCTCTCCCTCTCTCCATCTATCTGCCAGGCTGTCTTTTTATGAGTTGTTTAACCAAGTCCTCAAGACTGCAGTAGTGTGACAGTGCATTTGCTCTACAGCATGCACTGTTGACTAAAGTGGTCTTCAAACGACTCATGTCTGTCTGTAGCCATGCTTTACCCTCATACATGACTTTATATCTCTTCACAAAATATTGAAAGTGATCTTCTCTCTTCTGGATATGACCTTAAATAATTTCCCCTCAGAGTAAGTGGAGGGTTGAAATGAGATCATGGGCCTTTAGTCAGTCAAGCCCTCTAATCCAATGACTATTTACCACCTCTAGTATCCACCCAATGGCTACTTTTGTGTATTCAGTGTCATTGTTATAATCCCATGTTGTACTAGTGTTTCAGAGAAGTTATTTTGATTTCCTTTTCTTTGAAAAGAGAGGGAGAATCAAGGAGACCAAGCTGCTTTGCATTAAGACTTGAATCTGCGTGGGACTTCCTCAAGAGGTTACTATTGATGTGACAACTCTTCTCTGACGATATTGAATGTGAAAATGAAAAAAAAAAAAAAGAAAGAAGTTAAAAGAAATGAGAGAGAGCTTACATAGAGGCTAAAGCACATGGTTTAGCGATCACTCGCCTTTGTGGTGTCCAGTGTGTTGACAAATCATAGAAACAATGCCTTGCAACAATTTAACGCCTGGTTGGTTCTCTGAGAGTGATTTTTTGAGTAGTATCATTTATTTGGTATACATTTCACACACCAAAGATGATGGTTGTGGAGATTAGTTTGTGAACTCCCTCTGCTTTTCTCATCAAACTGCAGAGGAAATCATTGCTAAAAGTGAAACACTGATTTGAGAAGATGTATATTTTTAAAGTGTTTTGAATGTGCATGTGCCTGTGTCTATGTGTATGCAGGACATTTTCTTTTTATCTGACCAAGTGCACAAATAAGAAAAAAAAACACAAATGGGAGAGGAAGACTTTTTTTAAAAAAGACCAAACTGTAAAGAGCACAAATTAATTAGTTGATCAGATGAGTTATCAATCGATCGATCAATCAATCACCCAGTAATGAATCTTATATACCTCATCCAGGACCAGTTTTTATGAAGCATTTTTTTAAGGATACAGATGATCATTAATACCCACAATTCTCTCAGGATGAATGTCTCTCAGGGAATGAACCAAAAAAAAAGTTTAGACTTGTCTGGGAATCATCCGACAACCTCCTGTGAAATTTAAGCTTCTCTCTTGAAATATCCTCATGTACTGATGTTAGGAACTACCTCCTGAGTTATACATAGTTGTGCAGTTTTTTTTGTTGTTGCTTTTTAAGAAATATCATAACAATTATTTTTGTATTTTGAGTTTTCTTTTTAAAGAGTGAACATATCTAGACCATGCTTTTGCTGTTCCTGATAAACAACAGCTTTCCTCAAATGTTCTTCAAACTCAACACTTTTTTTGCTGTTTTTTACAAGCACCTACCTCATTTCCCCTTCAGTTTTCAGCCATCAGTTCTCTTTTTGTGTTTTGTCAAAGTACAATGCAGTCTAATATTGATTTCTAAACACACACACACACACACACACACACACACACACACACACACACACACATACACACACACACACTTTCACCTTATTAAGTGCTATGACAGGGTTGTCATTGGATAGACATGTTTGAATACTTTCTGCACCTCTACCACAGCTAGGATCTGGGTGAGGATCCATGTGAAAATATGGTCATGTTTGCTTGTTTAATCAAAGCAAAGTTGCGAATACTCAGTCGCAAGTGTGGTTAAATCTCACTAATGTGCATATTTACATGTTGCCCTATACACTTTTCCTGTTCCAGATAATAACCATAATTGTTTTTTAATTCTAATATTGTGTTTAAGTTTTGACAATAAATGCATCCTTTTAATTGTGACAAAAATCAAGGCCTTGCCTGCTTCGGAGTACTGTCAGAGGATCAGGTGTTTACCTGACTGGCCACTAGTTTGAGACATTTGACAACAGGAAAAACATATTTCATGACAAAGTATTTTTTAAGGTTACATTTTTATGTGTACTTGTGTATTGCAAAATTTGAGTTGGTTGGCAGCCCAATGTTTGCTGAGGATTCATTTTAAAGGAAAAAAATATCAAGACAATTAGGCCTAGAACAAAATAGTTGGTGGAAATGGTGGACTATTGTATTACCAGTATTTTTCTACTACTAGAGGAATTAAATATTATAGGTCTTAATCCAGACTTCCTGTAGTATAACATTCCTCTGCCATTTCAGCAGCAAATTGGAAGAAATTGCCTAATTTAGTAATAGCTGTACCCAGTGGAAGCACTGATTATTCATAGCAGTGACCAATCAAAGCACTTATTTATCAAGCGAGTAACCAATCAAAGCACTGATTCTTCATGGCAGTAACCAATCAAAGCACTGTTTCCTTATGTAATGTAAGTAAAGAAAGCACTGACTCTCCAGTGTGGAACAGTTCACACTAAGCACAAGCCTCTGCCGAGATTATGAGAAATCTATTGTATCCCACAAACAGTACACTTCCAAACCACTGACAGAAGATTTTTTTTTAATTATAACTAGCTGATATGTACTTCATGTCTGTTTTTTTCCTGTTGTAGAACATTGAGGAAAAAATACTGTTTACTCACTTAATAATGTGCTCTTGATTTGTATCAGTATATGATCAGTATATACATTTTAAACATGTTGCCGTTTATGTTTTTGATGCTGTCTTTAAAGGCATTTTTAGGGGCTAGGAATGTGGTCCTCAATAGCCCATGTGACATGACAGAAAGTGATGGTTCAAAAAGTTGATGTCAGACGTGTTGCGATGTCCTTCATGCTGGTAATGGCTCTCAGATCGTTTTCTGCACAATTAATTAATCAAACTTGAGATACTGACGATCACCAGTCTTGACATACCACAGTATTTTTGCTGGTTGTTGTTTGTTTCTGTGCTTTTATGACAAACATCTTGTAGCAACAGGTAGCATACAGCAATCATGTCTTATTTTTTTGTATGACTAACAGAGTGAGGTCAATTTGATTTGAAAAGGATTTCTTAATTAGTCACGGTTGTCAATAATATCAAGTTATACATACTAAACCCTAAGTCGCTCTGCCTCGTATCAGTAATTGTTCCAAGACGAAGCACTGATCGCTTTGTATGTTTGTTTGTTTTTTTATCCATGTCATCCACTCTGTAGTAGTCTGTATAAGTAAATGTTCTGCCTTTTCGTGGGATCACCAGAGTTTTTACATTTTAAATACCTCTTACATGTTTAAATGGATGGACATTAAACATATTGTATCAAAATTTTAAATGTCTGTCTCCTGTCTTCCTTTGAAACTCTCTGTTAATCTACAACCAGACGTGGTACAGGAAAATCTAATAATAGATTGGTATCTGCATTACATGATATCAAAGAACATACTGGCTGAATTCCTAAGACAACAATTAAACTGATTCGTGGCAGTTAAGTCTTTTGAGGGTTCAGGTCTTAGGGCTTATAGGAGACACTGGAGGACTCCAAAATGTCCTGTTGAGATTTCATTCATTCATCCATCTGTCCAGTTTTCAGTTAATTTTACCATTCAGGCAGTAATTACTCCTGTAGGGTTAGTAGGTCATCTCACAGCAGGACTCCTGATGACTCGATGATTACAACAATGGTTAGAGAGAAAGTGACAATGAAAATTCCTGAAAAACAAACTGAAGAATTTCTGAAGAAACTGTACTAAATGTACTTGTACACTGACAAAATCCTTAGTTACCTATAACCAGTGTATTCATTGTTTAGTCTTAGCGTAGCCGTAGCCGTTGGTAGGCAGCTGCTTGCTTTTACATTTTCACAGAAGAGTTTACAGTTTAAGAGTTTGTTTAAATTAATTAATTTGTGTGCTGGTGTGTGCTAGTATTTGTTTAGTAATTTATACAAAAGCATATTTTTGTAGATATATATTTTTTTACATTTTCTAATAATAATCAACCTATATTTCCCAGCAAAGTGTTCAAATACTGTACAGGTAGGTCTCAAAAAATTTGATTACTGTCAAAAAATACATTCATTTCAATAATCCAAAGTAAGAGTGAAACTTGTATATTATACACATTCATTACACATGAAGTGAAATATTTCAAACATTTATTTGTGTTAACTTTGATGACTTGATGGCTTACAACCAATGAAAACCCCCAAATTTGTATCTTCTTGTAGGTTCTTTAATATATTCATGCAGAAGTACGCCCAACCAAGTATTTAGTATATACATGAACACAGTTTTCAGAACTCCGGCGTTTCTCTATTAAAAACCCTTGACTGATAATATATATATATATTTTTTTAGATCTAACTGTATTAATGACATACCGTGCTTAGGTGGCAGTAGTGGACTGTAACAAAGTACAAATACTTAATTAACTGTACTTAAGTAAATTTTTCACAAATCTGTACTTGAGTAGAAATAATGATGAATGTGTACTTCACTACATTTTGCAGCCATTATCCATTCTCTCTACTCCACTACATTTCTAAAATGCATTCTGTTGCATTTTATTAGGCTATCACTTTTTTGCTGAAGTCACCTAGGATGCAAAGCTGTCTCGAAAGTTTACAGATCAGATACATTGTTTTGTGTGATGCCTTTGTTAGCTGAATAAAGCTTGTGACCTGCTAGGTCACTTTGCAGCAGTTTACGTACAGATGCACCTTACCTGATGTGTTTATCCTGTGTAACTATTGGCCTTTTCATATCAATATATATTCTCATGTTGTTGTGAGACATGTAGCTCCGTTCATATAAATTTGCGTCCCAGTTTGACTAGTGTTATTTTCAATACGTAGGACTAATGTCACCTAAGCATCTGTTAGGGTGTAGCTATTCCACTTTACAAACTTTTAAGACTGCTGTTAATAATTATGAAGATGGAACATTTAGATGTGATGTAACAGCTTTCCATGGAGGAATGAACCATGATCTCTCTAGAGATATGTGCCTATCTATTTAGGATCTAAAATAACAGGTTATTATCCATTTTGAGACCAAAAACATATACCATTAACTGAATTAGCGGACGTTTAGTTTTTTGTGGAGTTTGAAGACAATTCACCTGTCATCCAAAAGCCTTCTTCAGTTCTGACCTGATGGTAGAGAACCAGGAGATATTTCTCTGGACCACTGTTGGTGGAGCTGTGATCTGTAGACCACACCCCTCATCATATGACAATGGGTCACATGAATCATTATGATCACAGGATCCAGAGTGTGAACTGCTCTGATGGTGAAGAGCAGTTAAACTTCCTGGGATGGGATCTCAGGGCAGAATAGTATGTAGCAGACAGATGATGACGCAGCCCCCCTCCTCTGTTCAAAATTGGTTGTTCCAGATGAACCTTCTTCACTTCTTCACAAGATTGTTGATATTGTTGTTTTACTTTTACTTCAGTATATATTTTGCTGGTTATTGGTACTTTTAACTAAGCGCTGACTGTCAGTATTTATACCACCACTGTCAGGTGGTAATCCCATCTTGTCATGGAAAAAAAAACAGACTCTCACAGTCCTCCACAATCTCATCTGTCCAGTACTCCATTTCTACTTCTTTCTTGACAGCTGCCCAACTGTGTTGGCTTTGCCACCAAAAGCCATTTAGAGTCATACCACCAAAAGTCAATCAGAATGCTGAATGCCTTCAGGTCAGAGGGTCAGTAGGTTACTGGGGTTGCTCTCCTCTCTGGTAAAGCTGTTAATTTTCAGATGTACAGTGTATCTCAATAGTATGATGCTCTGAAGTAATGCTGGAGACTGTCCATGTTGAATACCGTGGTAATAGCATAGCCATAAACATAGGCCTAAGTGTTATTCCCTCTACTCCATTTGTTTTGGTTCCATCTCCAAATCATTGGATGGCTATACTCATAGCCATACAATGTCTCATTGAGCTTACCTCTGCATCAGGGATCTGTCCGTAAGCTTATAGCGCATTCCATTTGTCTCGAGATACGGAGGTTATGTCCGCTACAAACACAACAAAAACTGAGCTGGATCTGTTCCATTTGCCAAACTCGGACTGAAGCATTTTAAAAAAAAGTGTTCGCTGAATAGGCGGTTTTATATAATGTGTGTTGCGAACTTTCTGTCTCTGGCCCTAAGGGAACTTATTTTGTTGAATTATGATTGGGGTTCTGCATTAATTACAGCGACTACATAGATATTTTTTAAGCAGGCTGACTACAGGGCGCAGTGTTGTGCTGTGGGCGCATTATAACACAAAAACGGTATAAGCGTTTGGATATTAGTAAAGGCAAATCGTTCATCTTCAGCCGGGATGGTTGGTATTTGTGTAGGCTGAAATATAATCAACACGTTGTGACATTTTGTCTCAATGCATCACCAAAAATATTGCTTCGAAAGAATGGCATGATATTTTATAACGCCTGTCTCATAGGCAACTTTTGCATAACAGCAGTGCATCAACTAAATCAAACAGCAACGCGTGGGATTACACATTGTTTAAGTGCAACAATATTTTTTCTGTGGTCAGATATAATCGCCTGAAGTAAACAGAAACTTCACTAACGATATGTGCTTTAGGCTAACACTTACAATGTAACGAAGTTTTTTTTTTTTTAAGTAGGCAGCTCAAGTCCACTAACATGAAATACATTTTTAAGTAACGCGATGACTAGTAACTCAGCCGTCTAACAAGCCGTAACTAGCATGTTGATCTAGCTATTGCTACTTTCTGACACAAATGAAGTTTACTGCGTGAATGGATTCATTGGATGACAAAGGTAAGATAGCTTGGTTTAATTAGCTGTGCTCGCCCTTGCAAATTGCACAATGGAACATAATGGTAACTTGCTATCAAGTAAGCTGATTTGCCGTCCGTAAAGGGGCATTACGCTACTACATATTTATAGCTAACACCACAGCTAAGGTGTCACGTTAAGTTAGGGACTGCTTGGTTAAAACACTTTAATTGTGAACTCTGCGTCCTCGCTGCTCTAAGTTTGTAAGTCGGACGTCCGTTTGGTGCTGTTATACTCACATGTAGGGTGGATAAACACAAGTGTTCAGCCATCCAGGATATAGTTCGGTGGAGGGTAGGAAACATCACAAAATAAAAGAAAAGGATGTAGCCTACAGCATGACATTTCTAGATGTATTTCCATCAAAAAACAATCTTGGGACAGGTCAACTACCAGGTGAAGTGCTAGCGTTAGGCAAAGGTCAGTGGAACTTTCATGGCACAACAGCTGAAAGGCACAGTGTTAGGCTTTCTCTGTGGATTGACAGGATACCAAGACAAGTTTGTCTGCTAATGGTCAGGTCAAGCTTTATTAGCTCAAACTCAGATGCAGTAGTAAGAATGCATCTCAAGTCAACAGTATGGCAGTGAAACCTTGTTCAAACCCTCAAACCGCAGGATAGGTGTCTTTCTATCATTACAGCAGTCATGGATGATTATCTCACAATGTCTTATATAAGTGTCCATTTTTGCACTCAAGTGGAATCCTGGGGCAATATCTCAGGCCCTTGAACACTACACCATCCCCTCACAAGTCATTGCTGTCCTCTGCAATATACCCACAGGCCAACACAGATGAGCCAAGGGTGGCAGAAAGAGTCCCTTTGCTGCTTACCACCGATGAGACTAAGACCCGGGTGCAGATTAAAAGTCCACCTGCAGCGCACATCTTCAGACGTCCTCAGACCTCTGTCCACCAGCCTGTCCTGGCTAGCTGTGTCAGCTCTACGGCTGTCCTCCAGTCACCAGCCTAACCCTCAGGGGATATTGACCCCAGCATCATCTCCTCTTTGCAGTCACCTGTGAAGTACCATGAAGGTTACCTTCTCTACAAAGGGCTCCAGCAGCCATCACACCCAACATCATCACACCAGCATGAAAACAAGCCTCCCCACCCCTCCCCTATACACAGGTTGGTCATAATACAGACATTCTACCCACATTCCCAGGCAAAAACACGGGCACAGTGGTGATTAGAATGGGCAGGGGTGCCAATAGAAGTTTTTGGCCCTATGACAGATAATAATATTGGGCCCCCCAAACATTGATTATAATATTAAAATGTTCTGTGGGGTCCCCTGTTAGTACAACAAGTGACCCCCCCCCAAACCCCAAGGCAGCACCCCTGAGAATGGGCGTGTTTCAGAAGCAAACAAACAGCAAATATTTTGCTTTTCACTACCTTAGCTCATTGGTCCTCAAACTGGGGTCTGGGGATATCCAGGGTTACACAGTAGTATGAAAAAGTTTGCTTCAAAGCATAAGCTTGTCTTATGGGTAGAAAAATACTAGAGATCAGTCCAATTGCATTGTGCTTATTACTCCCACCAGCATAACATTAGTGACAAATTATCCTATGATACAATCTGTGACAACACTTTCCTTAGGCATTAACATTAACTGCGAGCAAAATGAATATTAGTTATTATTACGGATGTGAAACAAACAGTATTTTTTAACCCAGTAGGCCTAGATTTAACAATGCAAAATCAATCTTTTTAAAACTATACAGGCGTGTTGTTAGACCTTGGTATTTGAGGCTATAGCCCTGGATCTTCTGGGAAAAGCCATGGATCTCTGTGCTGTAAACCTCGTAATAAAACCAGCCCCTCGTTCTCCACTTTGTTTTGTACAGAGGGTCTGGACATTCGGTAGTGAGATTCGATTGCTTGCTGGAGGTGTTTAAAGTTTTAAAAGATTGGATCAGGCCTTGAGTGATAGCCTACCTTGACTAATAGCACTCTAGCTCTGCATTCACAACCCCACCCTCTGTTTGCTGATTGGACAGGTTAAAATGCTTCCTGAGACAACAATCTCAACGGGATCAAATCCAGACCAGCACTGGGAGATGATAATCCAGCAGAAGTGCGTAGGAAGGCATGGCCAGGCTACTGTGCCGTCAAACTAAATAAACAAAGAAATAAATATATATAAAACAATGATAATAATTATGTTTAAAATACCCAAGAATATACTATAAATTAAAGCATGATATCATGTTAATTAATAGTACGCTACCATATGAATGATAATTTTCCATGAAATTGCAAACAATACAGTATAACCTGTCTACCAGGCAGAAAACCATATGCATTACCCTTAGAGGTCTGCATAGAGGCAACAGCCTTGCGTGTCAAAGGAGGGAGTTGGCTCTGACTGTGACACTCAGACATAACAGTGATTCGCTTCTCTCATTTCCACCACACAGTAACTGATTTTCAACCTTTATTTGCAACGGTAAGAGGTGTTGGCATGTTGAAAAACACTGATGTTTGCTCAGCTTTGCATATCTGTATGAGTGAGTTTTTCTTAGTTTGATCATAGACTATTGCTGAAAAGACAGCTTCTCCTCAAAACCACGCAGGCACAGAGCAAGACTCATTCAGTCATGCAGTCACAGTCCATTGCGTTGCAGTGGAGACTTCTGTATCCCTAATTTGACTGGATATGAAGTGACGGCTTTGTGCACATTTAAACACCGCATCCCAAATATGATCAACACAGAGTCAAGGGATACTGAAGTGCATGTAAACCCAGTTATTCTTAATTTTGAATTTGTTCAAGCCAATCTCTTACCTCTCCAGTGTGTGTGGCACTTGCAGCCCAATGAGATGCTGCCAGTTTAACACAAACATTTTTTCACTATTCGAATATAAGACTGTAAATACTTTTTTCAGAAGTATTTACAGGACAAAAATATTGTCTTATATTCGGGGTTGTACGGTACATTAAATTGCCTGTTCATCAGCCTGATTTTCAAAATTTCTCAGGGGAGAACCCCCCAAACCATTTTCATTTATAGTTATGCATTTAGCAGATGCTTTTATCCACTTGCATAAAAGAGGATTAACATTCAAGCTACAGAACAATTAAAAACCTTTCTGAGTGCAACTTGCCAACATGAAATTGGCAGGAGATGAAAGTGCAGGAGTGTGATAAAAAGGTCAGTAGAGAGAGAGTGGGGCTGCATTGTAAGTGCATTTCAGGTAGTTAAGCCAAGAGATACTCTCAGAAGAGCTGCGTCTTCAAGAATTTAGTGAAGGTGGAGAGGGTATCCGGTGTTCTAGTAGCACTTGGAAGGTCATACCACCAGCATGGAACAACAGATGAGAATAGTCTGGATTGACCTGTGTGAAGTTTTGGCGGTGCTAGATGATGTTCCTTGGAGGAGCCAGGGGGTAACATATGGCTTGTAGAGGGTATTAAGGTAGATGGGAGCACAACCATTAATCATCCTGCAGGTCAACATCAGTGCTTTGAATTTGATGTGAGCGGCTAAGGTTAGCCAGTGGAGCTCAATGAACAGAGGTGTGACGTGCTCTTTTGGCTGGTTGAAAACCAGCCGTGCAGCTGCATTCTGGATCATCTGTAGCGGTCTCACAGCATAGGCTGGGAGACCTGATAGGAGGGCCTTCTAATAGCCAAGACAAGAGATAACCAAGGTCTGTACCAGGAGCTGGGTTGACGTCCTGATCTTCCTTATGTTGAGTAGAGAAAGGTGGCAAGACCGAGCTACAGTGACAACGTGATCAGCAAAGGTCAGCTCGTCATCAATCATGATGCCCAGATTGCTTGCAACCTTGGTGGGAGCAACAGATAGGGAATCTATTGTAATGTTGATGTTGTGATTGATGTATGGGACCAGCAGTTCAGTTTTGGAGAGGTTTATCCCCCACATAAAAAGTAATGTTTTAAATAGCTAGCGACGCCCCTGCCATACAACAACTAACTAGCACATTTCCGAAGAAGGCTATACTGAGGTTTTGGCCTTGAGGCTATTTCAGCCCAATAATATTTTATAGGCCTAGCATGGGGAAATCCATCCAAGTCCCTACACCTGCTTGTCAGGTGTAGCAAAGTCTTTTGGTCCATAGGCCTTTTCAAATTTATAGACAGGAAGTGTACCTGTCCTTCTGCTTGACTACCACGAGGGGGAGTTGTATTCCAGGAAATGCCATTACTTGAAATATGAAAATGCACATGCACCCTCAAAGTGCCATACTCCAACATTCCCAATGTTGGAAGAAAACATTTGATCTGGAAGTGTAATTTTACACCCGTTCACCATATCACAACATTCAGTCTAAAGAGCTAGTTTCAATAAAACACCATAATGCTGTACCATAATTGAAGGGTCTTTTAAGTATATATAACAAGTGGGACATTGGTGATTTACACCAACAAATAATTGGCTGTTGTATCATAGATGTTTCATATACAGAACATAGTTCTCCAATAACCAATGGTAATCCACTTAACACCTTGTGTTCTCCTTTCTTCTCCTCCTTTTTTCTCCTTTCCTCTCTTTCTCAAAAACAAAAAATGTTTGGTGTTATATTGATGGAACTGTCATGCAAGTCACTTGGTTTGGCTGACAGGTACAAATCACAGAAGCATCAAACATCAAAGTAGACTGAAAGGGCTCAATTTGTCATTACAAGTTCAGTGAAATATGTTCAAGAGCTTTACACAAATACCATAATGCTTGTTTAACTCAGCAATAGTTACAGTAAAGTAGTCAACTACTGTAGTATGATTACAGGAGGCGACTGAAGGTGTAGAGGTATGTGACAGCCTGGTTGTGCAAGCACACAATTTATGCATTTTAGACAGTCAAGGCTCCCATTCATGTTACATGGTGCTGTGAAGATATTTTGAGCCTCTTAGCAGAATATGGTGGTCTGACATGAACATAAGGCACAGAAGCTCCCCTTGAGTTATCTCCCACAGGATACCACTCCACTCTCCCATCTCAAAATGTTTACAATTTAACCACTAGGTGTCAGTATGCATCTACCTTCCTCACAGACCTGAACGGCCACACTGACTCAGGCCAAGTGAGGGTGGCTAAGATCAGTTGTTCCAACTCCTGCCAATTACACTCATGTACACACACACACACACGCAGACGCATGCACACACACACACACACACACATACAGAAAGAGAGAGAAAGAGAGAGAGAGAGACCTATGCTACCCCTGAAATAGCCAGTCAGATGGAACTACATGAGGAACATGCAATGGAAAGAATTCTTTGTAGACCTTTCAGTGAACAAGTAACAACTGAACACGACTGTTACTGTGTTACAATTTGAGGGAATCAGATGCAAAATATGAAGCAAAAAAATATATATATTAATACTGTACACTGCACAAAACATAAAAAGCCCAGTTTCCTGAGACTTTTATTAGTCTAATGTACTACTTAAAAAATACAAAAAATATGCAAGATGTTTTTTGCGGTAATATATCAGCTGCAAATCATTTTAATGGCTAACTAACTTGTAATAGGGAGAACAGTTACATTCACACCCATAACCATGCTCTCTTACCAAAACACAGGTAGGAAACTTGAGTGTTGTTTGTTGAAAACGGAACCAAAAAAATTGATACATCAGACTAAACAGCAAACCAACAACTAACATTAACTGACTGTAGCAAGAGAAAATGAAACCAAAAGTGAGTTCCTGTGCCCAATTCAGTTAGTATTAGCTGCCCATTCGCCATTTGCTTTATGTTTATGTTTCCTACCGACAGCAGTCTATGATGGATTGACTCACACTGGATTTCTCCTGTAAAGGTTATATCCAGTGCTAAACAGGTGAGTTTTGGAGAGTTTATTTGAATTGGTCGGTACATTATTGGATGTGTCTGGTAAGGAAAGGAATAGGCATTGCCACCCCAAGTCTGCTGTTAGGTCCTGAGGGTTATGGAGAAGAGTGTGGCACCAGAGGAACAGAGACTGCAGGAGGGAGTACATTTTACATGCCCTCTTCTTTTATTCAATACTGACCTGGAGTCAGTCAGTCATCTGCTATACTACACAGTAGTACATGAGGGGAGATGGAGGGTTGTACATGAGGGGAGATGATATAAAATTGACATACCTGTAAAATATTTGTTAAGAAAATAAATCTACATTTATCAGACACTTTTATCCAAAGTGACTTACATTTGTCAATTATCAATTACTTCAGGGCCAGTGTCCCCTAGAGCAACTTAGGGTTAAGTGCCTTGCTAAAAGGCACAACAGTGGCAACCAGGATTCGAACCCACAATTTTCAGGCTACTAACATGCTTCAGGCTACTAACAGGTTCCTTAACCACTATGCTACCATCACCCAGAGTATGGTTATGGAGTGTATATTGGTGAGATAGCAAATGTATGGCTAATGGTGGGCTTTGTGGGTGAATTGTATCCATTGAGCTAAAGGCAACCAGTGGAGGTTTTGAAGGACACGGGTGAGTTGGTCGTGGAAGTGAGCTAACAGACATGTAGCAGAAAGATGGATGTTATTGAGGACTTTAAATGATGCACCATATAGGGTGCTGTAGTAGTAGTCCAGTCAGGATGTGATGAGGCCAACCAGAGAGAGATTTGAAAAGCATGTGAAGAACGGAGACCTACTGAATGTTTTTTTTATGAATAAGTTGTTATGCTGGTTTGATTGATATGGTGTTCAAAAGTGAGGTTACAACCAAAAGTGTTGAGGGAGAAGTTATGGATGTTTTTTAGTGAGTGACTTTGGGCCAGTGATTAGCATGTCCGTTTTGTCATAGTTGAGATTTAGGATGATGGCTTCCATCCATGAGCTGATTTATGTGATGAGCCTTGATGGAGATGCAGAGCTGGATGTTGTTAACATAACAGTGAAAATGGAGTCCATAGTGGTGTATGATGGTGAGAGAGATGGTTGAAAAAAACACTGTATTTCATACTCATAAAAATGGCCATAATTGCCAGTGATATCAAAAGAGGTTTGATGGAATAGTTTTTGTGATGCCATTTGTCTAAGTTTATCTTTTATGAAAAAAAGAAAAGTGATTGAAGCACATGTAGTTTAGCCTAGGTGTCATAGGCTGAAAAAAGTGCACATAGTTCCTCACTATCTTACTCAGCCCTTTTCTCATCCTCACATTTCCTCTGATGCCTCAAACCACGTTTGGGCCAGCTGTAGACTCCATACTATGAGACATCTATAAGTGAAAGAGGATACATTATATCAGACGTCTCGTAGGCTAAACCTAGTACGTCCCCAGCTCATTCAACAGTCAGTATAAATTTTTTTTTATTTTTTATTTTAATTAAGTAGCATCATTTATGTATGTGTGTGTCATATAGGCATACCAGAGGATGGATTATCCAGTTTGTCAATTAACATGATGAGCGTTTGGAGTTTAAATGGCAGCTGTGATATAACATCACCTGACCACTAAATAAGGGGACAGTTTTGCACTGCTGATAGTTCTCCTCTAAAGAGTAGTATATGCCAGCTCACACCATGACCATGTTTGGATAATGCATTGGAAGAAAGCACAAATTAATGACAGCCATTGACTCATAAGCACTAAGATACATTGCTATTGGGAAATGGGAAACATGGCACATTAAACTAGCATAGCTACAACTGTACGTATATAGTGGCTAAACCTAAGAATGGAAATCTGACTTTAACTGTGATAGTAAGTTAAAAGGTACTGCAGATCACACAATAGCAGCCACAAAGCTACAA
>JAIFZK010000001.1:6295000-6307500 GCA_027481765.1 Tenualosa thibaudeaui | reverse complement strand
CCCCATTGTGCTGGCTGAGTTGCGCATTTCACGCTTAGGCTGTTTGAGGTGCAGCTGCCTGACAACAGACACGTGTGTGTATGTGTGTGTATGTGTGTGTGAGTGTGTTTGTGTGAATGTGAGACTTACAATGAGTATGGCTGTGTGTGTGTATGTGTGCGTTTGTGTGAGTGAGAATGAGCATGCGTGTGCGTACATGCATGTGTGTGTATGTGTGTGTGTGTGTGTATCAGACAGAGACTCTCTTCAAGTGTAATTGACTTTCATTGCTATGAAGTTGCTTAAGTAGGCTACTCTGAATGGGATTGAATTAGTAGTTCCAATTAATCCAAGAAATTGACACTTTACTGAAATCAGTGGCCACTAAACCATCCATCATGCCCTAAGAAGTTATCCCAGACATTAGTGCACACTGCGTGATTCCCAGACAAAGCTGTATTGTTTTCCCAACAGTTTATTTAATTCAGGATTCGAATCCCTCTTGTATTGCATCTGTATATTCCATAGAAGAGAGACTAAGATCAGATCTACTATTGTGCAAAAATGACCATTTTGCCATTATGTCTATCAGTGGGGTTCCACCTGGCACTTCTCTGGGACCAGTCATGATTTCTAAGTGAGGTGCTTTTCAAACTTCTCCATCACTACTCATTGTCAGGCAAAAAGCTTTGCGGCAGTTTAGCGCAACGAAAATTGGTTGACTTTGGAAGTGATGAGGCCCGCGGGCACTCTCTCACTTACCCTTTCTCCCTCTCTCTTTCTCTCTTCTCTTTCTCTTTCTCTCTCTGTCTCTCATGTGGCCCAACATTAGTGTAATCTGTCATAATGCGCCAGTAATGGTAGAGGTTCCCCATAATTGAACAGGCTCCAGAGACACTGGAGGCCCTGATGGGAGAGCGCTCCTTAAGCTAATGACAGCCGTCATCACTCATTGGTCGCCCCTTCGCTCAGGACGTCAGAAGCCTTCCTCACAGTTGGTGTGTCTGTTGTATGTGTGTGTGTGTGTCGATGTGTGTGTGTGTATATGTGTGTACGTGCACGCAGCTGCAATGAGTGTGTGTGGGTGCTGTCTGTGTCTTTGCTGTGTCTCATATACGACAAGTGAATCTCATAATTCAATGACCTTCAGTGTAATTCTGACACAAGGATGCTGGTATTCAAATTTAACAAGTCAGAAGTTGATCAAGTTGATGAAGTCATAGAGCAAGCAAACTTGAGAGGGACATTTACTCTACAATTTGTTTTCAGTGCAGTTCACAGGGAGATGTGTTCACTGAACATACTTAGCAGATAGATCAGATGATAAGATGAAAGTGTTTTGGAGTCATAGTCTAGAATCTTTGACAACAAAGCATAAGTATTCCTAAATATCCCTCTCACACACACACACACGCACTTGCCCGAGTGTGCAGAGCGAGAGAGAAAACTCTCTGGTCTGTAAGTACTTGACTCATTAGTGGCTGTTCTCTGGAAGCTCTTTGATAGAGAAAGAATCAAACACAAGAGGGGGAACTTCAGAGGCACTAAACACGTGAATTATTTAGAGGAGGTTTAATGTAAGAATAAAAACAGCTATACCACAAGGCCTCATCTCATTTTTGAAGCCTCCTTGCTCTCTCTCTCTCTCTCTAACACTCACACAAACACACACACACGAAGAAGCACTGAAATATATTGGCTATCAGTTGTAATCAGTGGGATAGTCAGAGGAACGGAGATTACTGTAAGAACAGCTGTAGAAATTCTGCAACAATAATACAGTAAATGTCTAAATAAAATGCATATTAAACACACACATACACAAAATATACTGTTTTTCATATAATAAGTAGAGAGTATGTAAGTGACTACAGTTCTGACACACACACAAATGCACAATAACACACACACACGCACACTAACACACACACATACACATTAACACACACACGCACACACCCTAAAACACATACACGCATACACACACAGAAACACACACACACAAACCAGTGTAAAACTATGTGCATGACACCAGACTAAAAGAAATGTGATGTGCATGTCTTTTCCATTTGAGGGTATGACTTAAAATAACTAAACACTCTACCCTTAAAGATACACACACATGCACACACACACACACTCACTGACACACACACAGACATGGCCCTAAGCTAAAGCCCTCAGGCAGTCCCCTTCAGTTAGCCAGCGGCGATAGCTGTGATACACTAACTGCAGTCTGTCAGAAAACATTAGAGCGCAAAACCGCAGCCTGGAGTCACATTACACAGGGTAATCTCTCTCACACACACACACACACACATGCGCGCACACACACACACAAACACACACACACACACACACACACACTCTAACACATACACATACACAAACACACACAAACTCTTTTTTGTACACTAAAATTCACTCTTTCTCACAAATACCCAAACACACACACAGATGCAAACGTACATATACATAAACGTACATATACATAAACGTACATATACATATGAATAGGTTTCACCATAAACACAAACGAAAACAATGAATTGTGGCATGCAGCAGTGCAAATATGTAAATGCACTACACCTATTCTCAATACACGCTTAGAGGAAGACAAGGAAAAAAACCACTGGTGTGGCAGATTCAAGAACTCAGATTCTCAAGAACATTGCCAGTAGCAAGAGCAAGTGTGCGTGTGTGTGTGAGAGAGAGAGAATGGGATATGGGGTCCATTTCCTTGTGAATGTTTTAACGAGCTGTTAAGTGACTTTCTGTTTGTCCCTGTGTTCTTACACCATTAACTTGTCGCGTGCTGTGTGTGTGTGTGCGTGTGTGTTTGTGTGTGTGACAGAGAGAGAGAGGGAGATGCAACTCTGTTTTTGTGTGTGTGTGTGTGTGTGTGTGTGACACCCTGAAGTATTTTCATAGAGCCTTCTTATCACCTGTTCACACCTCTGCCTCCAGCTGTATAAGAAGAAGCATCCTTGACACACACACACAGACACACACACACACACACACACACACACACACATACACATACACACATACACACACACACACACACACACAGAGATAGAGAGAAAAAGAGAAGGGTTTCTTCATCTCTCAGATGTTTGGAGCTGGAGACAGAGTGGCCCTGGTGTTTTAATAAAAGATCTGGGTGGATTTAGGAGGCTCTCAGCTACAATATTTCCTGCATCAAAGCAATAAAGTGAGTCTTTCCCTTGTAAACGGAGCCAGAGTAACACACACACACTCACTCACACACACACAGACAGACACACATACATATTGTGCTTTCTGCAACATATATTGTACAGCATGTATACATGAACTTCCACACATATACGTAACAGACAATCTCACGTACAAATATGCAATCAACTTATAGAAACCAATCACAATAAGTATAGACAGTGATTTACACACACAAACACATGTTTGTATTCCAGTTGCATTGAATACATGCACATATGAATGTGGACGCATGTGGGCGTGTGCACACACACACACACAGGGACGGCAGATATTAGGCTTTAATCAAAGGCACATTCCGGGCATTTATCTTGAATAAGAGCCAAATCTGCTGGATCGTAACTGGGCCGATGTTTAGATTTGTGCCTTAGAACACTGTTTTCTTTTCATTCATCTGCTTCTTCCAGCCTGCTTCAAACACTACCTACAGGAGCCCCATGCATGCCACTAGCCTGACACGAGGCACAGTCTGTGTGTGTGTGTGTGTGTGTGTGTGTGTGTGTGTGTGTGTGTTTGAGTGTGTGTGTGTGAAATAGAAAGAGCACAATCTATGTGTGTGTGTGTGTGAAATAGAAAGAGCACAATCTATGTGTGTGTGTGTGTTTGAGTGTGTTTGTTAAATAGAAAGAGCAGGACAGAAGTGTGTGTGTGTGTGTGTGTGTATGTTTGAGTGTGTTTGTGAAATAGAAAGAGCAGGACAGAAGAGTGTGTGTGTGTGTGTGTGTGTATGTTTGAGTGTGTTTGTGAAATAGCAAGAGCACAATCTATGTGTGTGTGTGTGTGTGTGTATGTTTGAGTGTGTGTCTGAAATAGAAAGAGCACAATCTGTGTGTGTGTGTGTATGTTTGAGTGTGTGTGTGAAATAGAAAGAGCACAATCTATGTGTGTGTGTGTATGTTTGAATGTGTGTGTGAAATAGAAAGAGCAGGACAGAAGAGTGTGTGTGTGCGTGAGTGAGTGTGTGAGTGTGTTTTGTAGAGCATGTTGACAGTTAAGTGTGTGTTTACTTCACATATAATAGCGTAGAAGCGTAGAAGTGTGTGTGTGTGTGTGTGTGTATGTTTGAGTGTGTTTGTGAAATAGAAAGAGCAGGACAGAAGAGTGTGTGTGTGTGTGTGTGTGTATGTTTGAGTGTGTTTGTGAAATAGCAAGAGCACAATCTATGTGTGTGTGTGTGTGTGTGTATGTTTGAGTGTGTGTCTGAAATAGAAAGAGCACAATCTGTGTGTGTGTGTGTATGTTTGAGTGTGTGTGTGAAATAGAAAGAGCACAATCTATGTGTGTGTGTGTATGTTTGAATGTGTGTGTGAAATAGAAAGAGCAGGACAGAAGAGTGTGTGTGTGCGTGAGTGAGTGTGTGAGTGTGTTTTGTAGAGCATGTTGACAGTTAAGTGTGTGTTTACTTCACATATAATAGCGTAGGCCTTCTTTGTCTGAATGGGCATCATTGAGGAGATCAAGGCCAAATTTTAGACGCCTTTTCACTCTCCAGATGACTATGGATTAATGAATGTACTAATCAACAGCATGGAAATGCAGACTAGACTCTGCAGACCTCTATACAGTAAAGAACTGTGTTGTTTGGTGAACTGTGTATAATAGTTTGTTGTGTGTGTGTGTGTGGATTAGTCTCTAATTGGCAGATGTTTGTAATAACATAAATTGTATCAATGAGATTTCATCGTTACTGAAGAGGTGTGTGACTTACACAGTTAATACACAACACATAAGGGAACAAACAAAAATGTTCATGTTCAAGAAAGCAGGAGGCACAAAAAAACACACAAACCTAATCAGTCGGTCAGTCAACATATTTAGCAGTATGCACAAGCAGACAGCCAGATAATCAGATAGATGACTATTGTCTGTCTCCCTTTTTGTAACAGATGCAGTGCCAAAAACGTTGCAATTGAATTGTGCAGTTGTGTGTGTGTGTGTGTGTGTGTCTATATACATGTGCACCCATAGATGGACAGGCACTGTGCAGTAACACACACATTACAGAGTGTGTTATGATGTTTGCTGTCAGCTCTGTTTATTTATGTGGAGCCTCAGGGCCTTGTCCGAGGCCATAGGCCGGTGGTGCTGTGTGTGTGCGTGCATGTGTGTATGTGTGTGTCTGTGTGTGTGTCTGTGTGTGTGTGTGTGTCTGTGTATGGAAGGTCAGTTGGTCCTGTGTGAAAGGAACTGACACAGGAAATGGACACATATGGCACAGATTTATTGTGTCAGCCACTTCCCATTCAAATCTCATTATGTCTCAGAGCCCAGGACTGCCTTTCATTCTCTCTCTCTCTCTCTCTGTCTCTTTCCTCTCTCTCTCTCTCTCTCTCTCTTTCTTCATTTCCCTTATTCTATCTATCTATCAGTTTCTTGCCTCTGCTTCCTCTCCCTTCCATCCTTCTCCCTCTTTCTCTGTCTCTCTCTCTTTCTCTTTCTCTTCCTCTTCCTCTCTTTAATTCAGTCGTTTCTAGTCTGGCTCAGCTCATCCTAATCTGCAGAGGAGACAGTGAAGTGATCTGGTAGCACACATCCGATCTAAGACAAGACCCCAACCCCACCCCCCACCCTCTGCTCCAATATGTCGATGTGTTCTGTCAGTCAAGTCAAGTCATATCAGCTGGATTGGTATTGCACTTTTTTTTCAAAACAACAGGATTTGCCCCAAAGAGCTTGACTTGTCATGATAAATCAGGTGAAGGCACTAGGCCTGTTCTAAGGCCTGCTCTGGCGTTATTGTACGTCTCTATAGCTGTGGGGCGTTCTTTGAGATGGCCATGCAGGCTAGCGCGGCTAAGCTACATTCAGTCCCATTAAATGTTACTTGTTTTCATACACAATCACATTGTAGGAGGATCCCAAAGCCCATTACATATGTCCTGTATTTGTGTGTGGATGCTGATATGGCTCCCTCGGGCGCTTTGTTTTGCTCTATAGTTCTGTGTGTGTTGCTCTGGGAATGCTTTATTGATACATGCTATCTCAGTCCTGCTCTGATTTCTTTTTCGTGTTGTTAGATGAGCTTTGAACTTCAAAAGGACCACTGAAGAGGCAACCTGTGTGTTCATGCGCACACCGCGCTGTTTGGCCTCTTCGTTTCAGCGCCTAAATTCATGCCTCATGGGTAAAAATCATGAGCACATATCACAGTGTGTGCATTTGAAAAATATAGATAAAAAGAGATAGCATATCTTGAAGAGGACCCACTGATTTTTGTTTGTGTGCGTGTCTTTGTGCGTATGTCTATGTCTGTTCGTAGGTGTGTGTATGTGTGTGTGTGAGAGAGAGATTTTGTATGTGTGTTTGTGTGTGTATCTTGTGTGTGTGTGTTTCTTTGTATGAGTGTGTTTGTGTGTGTAACATGCACTGTGAGTAGTCGCTGCATGAAGCAGTGACAGACAGGAGCGTGAGAGAGAGCAGAGCGGACAGTGATGGTGGCAGCAAGTGTGTTTTCGGAAGGGAAGGAGCCTCTCCAGGAAAAGCTCTGTCCCTGAGGCACTGGTGGCCGTCAGTGGGGAGAGGTCACTCCAGGTCACTCCAGGGTCCCGTCCATGAGGAGGGACCTGAGGAGAGGCCTCTGCAGGTGTCTGCCCTTGCCTTCCAGAAATAAACCCTCAGAGAACACAAAGACTGTTTACAGAGTCATATGGTGTGGAACATTGTATGTTCCATAAATAGACCTGGCCCAAATATTGTATGGTAAATGTACATTTATATTTACATTTATGCATTTAGCAGACTGTTGAGTTAGAATGGCTGGCTCTTCAGAATCTAGTTGCAGAACTCTTTGGACTCATTTCATACTGTATGTTTGGTATCATTTTAGCTATAAGGCATCACCTAAACTCTGTGAGCATCCAGTTGAGGTTCAGTGGGTACATGGGTAAATGATCACCTGAATGAAATGATTTCTCTGAACCTTATCAAGTCTGTATGATTGTTCTGTATGATTGTACATCAAACTAAGGACTTTACTTTTTAACATTGTATATATTTATATTTATTCCTGTGGCTGACACAATTATCTGAAGCGACTCCTAACTCATACCACAGTGACTCCTGAGAGTCGTCGTATTGTTTTTTGACAAAGTGATTTTGGTTGGGTGGATACAGCCAGGGTGGAGCTGGATGAAGTCAAGTAAGGGGTGATGTGTCTGTGTCTGTGTTTGTTAGCGCCCATGTCCCAGCAGTATCAGAGAGCCCAGAGGATCGCCCCCTGCTGGCCCGGCCTCTAATTGGCGCGTGGGTCCTCAGCCGTCCTTAATGATAATGGAGAGGCATTGAAGTGGGGCTTCATTAAGTCATTAAAGGGCCATTTCACCATCTAAAAGCCCTGCACAAGCCTCCATACACAAATGCACACACAGTAACCAACCACCCAACCCCCCCAATACATGCACACACACACACACACACAAAAACATATTGATACACACACACACACACAAACATATTGACACACACACACATACATTCATATAGCTTACTTTGCCTGATGTAATGTGTGTAATATAAATAAAATTTCAATTGGTCTAATATTCACTACATCTAAATCTCTTTTTCTGTCTTTTTACTCTCTCCCTCTACCACTGTATTCCAATCGATCACTCCATCTCTCTTCTCTTCTCCCTTCACTACCAGTCTTCCTAATCTCTCTGTCTGTATCTCTCTGTCTTTCTCTCTCTGTCTCTGTCCATCTCTTTGTTTCTCTTCTCCCTTCTTTTGTTGTCTTCCCTGCTGTCTCGCACTTCCCGCTAATGACACTAACGAGCGTCGCTTGTACCACTCCCGGTGGCCGGTGGGTGCAAAGTGTTGCATGGCCGCATTAGCGTGCTAACACGTTAGCGTTAGCGGCTCATTTGATGGCTAATCCCCCTCTGTACTCGCTACGGGGGGGTCGTCTGGGCAACGCTCAGCAGGGATGGGCGGAAAAAGTGCTGTTTAATGGTCTCTTGTTTGTCTGGGGTTATTTTGAGAGAAGCGAGGTGTAAAATTATGATTCTTTGTCTCAGTTGACAACGACACCACGGCAATGGCTTCTCCAGCAGGCTGTCATCCAGTCCTTGGTCTCCTGAGTGGCTTGGCTGTCTGAAGTTTCAAAAGTTAAACTTTGTTTTGATTCTGATGCCTAACTCTCAGTTGGCAGTAATTAGATGTGATAATTATGAGAAATGATTAGTGAGGAGAGTGATAATTATCATTTTGGCCATCATTAAAAAAAACAGTGCATGAGTCTAATGACAAATATGTAGGAACGAAAGCAGACCTGGATTGTGTGTGTGTGTGTGTGTAAATGGCTTGGGCACCAAAACAAAAGACCTGGATGTGTGTATGTGTGTGTGTTTGGACTTGCAGCTTCCTGTGTGTGGGGGTTTATGTGTTTGTATATGGGCACACTTGTGTGTATCCGAACGTTTGTGTGTGTGCATGTGTGTGTGTGTGTGTGTCGGCCTGGGGCCAGCTGTGCATTAGGGGGGTGTAAATAAGATAATGAGACACAATGACAAATCCCACCGCTGCGCAATAAAGCTCTGATGGCCGTGTTTAATATAGCTTCCGTGGTAACCAGGTTTGGACAGCACCACTGGGGCTGCCCATGTCACCGCGACAACACTCCCCGGAATCTAATATGGCTGCCAACTCTGCCGCTACCCAATAACCTTAGATTGAGGCGTTTTGTCTGTGCGTGTATATCTGTATGTGTGTGTGTGTCTATGTGTATGTATGTGTATGTATGTGTGTGAGCTTGGCTATGTGAGTGAGCATGATACCATCCTTAACACCACCTAGGACAACGGCAATCAATTAGCCCACGCTAATTTGGCAACGTTGTGATCTATCGCCATGGCGCCCATCTCTACCAGCGCTGCGAGAGACCATAACTCAGAGGCGGAACGAGCCGGGGCGTGGCACCGGCGTTTAATTGGCTGTCGCATGGTGCTGAGGCACGGATGAGTGACACTCCTGGCTGCCATTGACCTATACCAGGGATAGCAGCGCTGCCCTTTTCAAACCGCCACTCAACCCAGCCCGCCAGTTTGCTCTGTCGCCCGTTGGCGTGATTGATTCCGGAACATTCATTTGCACACCTGTCACCTGATGGCAGTGGATTGAAACGATGACCACCCCCCTCCACCCACCTCATCCTACCCCCCAACCTTTCCGTACGGTCGTTAGCAAGACCTGCGGAGGGTTGCTGGGGGCGGGGGGGATTCTTTATGATGACTTTCTGGAAAAGGCCACAGAGATTTGATTCCCGCCCTGGTGGATTTATGGCCCTGTTTCAACACATTGTGAAAAGATTGTGAGGCTTCAGGGCCTGCGAGGCCAGGCCAGAGGTTCCAAACGAAGCAGCACTGACTAGATGAACGACAAGTGTGTGTGTGTGTGTATGTGTGTGTGTGTGTGTCAGCAAAGTGCATGAGGAGGGCATCTGTAGAGATAATGGAGCATGTGTTTGGAGTGCGGTGTGTGTGTATGTGTGTGTGTGTGTGTGTGTGTGTGTGTGTGTGTGTGAGAGAGAGAGGGGGAGAGAGATGAGCAAATGAAGAATGAACGAATCTAACCATAATTAAGGAGGTAAGAATTAAACTGAGGAAGACAATAGTAGAGAGGTTAAAAGGAAGATGGTTTTAGACTTGCTTTATATATTGGTTATTTGTGTGTGTGTGTGTGTGTGTGTCTATATATGTGCGTGTCTGTGTGTGACTAGGCAGGTGGGAGAGGAGGTGGCGGTGAGGCTGTGTGAGTGTATGCCTGTCTGTGTGTGCATGTACATTTTCCAGACACACACCTGAGTTGTTTACCTGCTGGAGATGGTGCTGATGCAGTGTTTTTGCTGTGGTCCCACACTCTGTTCTGCTGATAGGGGGGTTGTTGTTCAGCGATAACAGCCAATGTGGAGGTGTGAGGGGCTCTCTCTCTCTCATCCCCCATTCCTTACTCTCTCTGCACACATTTACCTCCATACATTGTCAGCCCGGGCTCTTGGACTAGCGTTGCCTCGGGTTACACATCCATGCTAAATTAATGTACATTTGGAGGATTTCTCCTTCGACAGATGCTTCCCATGGTGAGGCACAGATCAAAGGAGCCTGTGTTGTCTGATATGTGTGTGTGTGTGTGTAAGAGAGAGAGAGAGAGAGTGTGTGTGTGTGTATGCATTTGTGTGTGTATGTGTAAGAGAGAGCGAGGGAGAGTATGTGTATGCATGTCTGTATGTGTGTGCGTGTGTGATGTTTACTCTGACATGTGCAGGAACACAGCGGGAAGAATGCAGTATGTCAGCTCACACTCGATGCTTCATAAATAATAAATCTTCACAACCCTGCTCGCCATACAGGGATTAAAAGAAGAGCCAGTCAGAGTGAGAGAGACAGATATAGCAAGTGAACGAGTAAAGGATAGAGTGTGAGATAAAGAAAGGGACAGAGAGAGAGAGAGAGAGAAAGAGGATAATGAGAAAGAGAACAGAAAAGACAGTAATTTTGCTGAAATGAATGTTGAATACTGTAACGTGCTACATATTTCATACAAGAAATGGAAAAGCAGCCGAGAAAGACAGCGTACAGAAAAGAACAGAAGAGAATGATACAAAGAATGATATAAAGACAAGTAAAAGGGAAGGAAAAACGGATGCTAGAATGATGGAGGGAGGTAGACTCATCATCACCATGTTATTGTACCTGTATTGTGAATGTTGGTTCTATACATGTTTTTCTATATGTGTTTTTCCTCTGGCAAAAAGTAATATTTGTCCATCTAACTCCATCACACTTCTTGTTATTTAAGTCAGTGTTCTCACTCTCACTCTCTCCCTCTCACTCTCTTTTTCGCTCTCTCTCTCCCTCTCTTTCTCCCTCCCTCTCTCTCGCTCTTGTATGATTTCCTCTCCTCAGGTGCGGCCCAGCCTGCTAAGTGACTTAATTGGACTCTATCCATTTAAACACACACACACATACAGTCCGCAGGGCACCTGGTGTAATCACAGCAGAAACACACACACACACACACACACACACACACACACATAGACTGTATACCCACACATGTACACTATTATGTTTCCCATCACATACAGAAATATGCACACACACACACACACAGAAAGACACATACATACATACACACACAGAGAGACTGTATACACACACACTTAAGGAGAAAAATAGTTTCAAGTCAAACAATAATCAAATACCTTTATTGTCACCTCATTGTATGAGACTGGCAGTTACCATGGAAACTATGACAACCTGTCAAACTGTTAGCCTAAGCTAATGAGTGAGTGAAAATTGTGGGTTTGAATCCCTGCCACCATTGATCAAGCCACTTAACCCTAAATTGCTCTAGGGGCAGTGGTGAAAGAAGTACAGGAACAAGTACAATTACAAATAACCAGCAAAATATATGCTCAAGTAAATTAGAACTATAACATCAACAATCCTACTGAAGTAAAAGTACTTATTTTTAAATGTACTCAAAATACTAAAGGTAAAAGTACTGGTGCAATATTACATTTACATTTAGGCATTTAGCAGACGCTTTTATCCAAAGCGACTTACAAAAGAGGATAACATTTAAGCTACAACACAATGAAAGAACAAACAAGGGGTGCATATTGCTAACATAGAAACTGCACCATTTTAAGTTGAAAGTGCAATAGTGCGGAGAAATTAAATTGTTAAGTGCATTCTCAAAGTTTACGCCAGGAGATATTCTTGGAAGAGCTGGGTCTTCACGAGTTTCTTGAAGGTGGAGAGGGTATCAGTTGATCTGGTATCATTTGGAAGTTCATTCCAATATTCAGTTCAGTTCAGAGTTCATTCAATATGTTGTTTCCTAATCTATATTTTAATTAAAAAATTAGGCCAGTAGAATTAGCTCCCATATGAAATTGCAAAAATTTTCCCATGGAAGTGCTGATAACCAAAACTGAACGAAAAGACTAAAAAGACAAGGGAGTAACAAAGGAAAAAGACAAAATGTCCTCTAATTCTGATTCGGTCTCAAAATGGACAACAACCTGTCCATCTCCTTACTAGATAGGCTGAGAGATCATGGTTTGTTTTACCATGGGCTGCTCCATCGCACCCAAATTCTCCATCTCCATCCTCATAATTGTACAGCAGTGTACAGCATAATTGTACAGCAGTGTTGAAAGTGAAATAGGCTACACACAGTCACTTATGTAACATTAGGCTTACCTACTGAAGATAACACTAGTCAAACTAGGACGCAAATTCATACAAGTGGAGTAGCAT
>JAIFZK010000001.1:6262500-6290000 GCA_027481765.1 Tenualosa thibaudeaui | reverse complement strand
GACCAATCCATGGCTCTCAATATAAAGCCTCATTTGCATAATCAGGAAGCTTTGGGCAAACTATGTCTGACCCCTGAGCACAGATGCACACACTCCATAAACTATTAGATGCCTCTTGGTTTCACATACACACACACACTTTCTCTCTCTCTCTATTTCTCTCTTTCTCTCACACAGACACACACACACTTACACTCTATAAAACAGTGTTTTTATACGTTGGGGTCAGGTTTAATTTCCACTACATCACACACAGATATACACATACACACTCACACACATAAAAGCAGCATTCTTGTTCACACTAAGCATCAGTAAATTGACAACAGTAATATTACAGCCTTTGTGACCTAATAGTTTGGCCATGATAATGTAGTCTTCCCTGGCTGTGCTCTGCTATTAAGTGTGCAATACTGTCCATGGTCAGTACTTGCTGTAATGAACATTGCTCTGTATATTCAAAAGATCTGTGCTAGTTGGTAAAATAGAGGTCTCATCCATGGCCTATTGGGATGGCTTCTCAGGAGAAGTAACGTTATTCCAACTCCAAACAAAGACTCCAAGACTCCAAACTAAATCTAATCAAAAAAAGCACAGCAGTAAAGCTAAAACAGATGATCTTGTTTGTTGTGTGCAGATGACTTTGTCTGCTTGTGAGCTAAACAAGGCAGGGAGCATGCAGGTTGAATATGGGGGTCCTACACACCAACCTGACCATTCTGAGGTGTCACAACTCAAAAATGCTACTATAATCTGATAGATTAACTGTTACTTACCTCAGTCTCTCAGTGTTTCACATACAAGCACACTCACTGAGACACATACACACACAGATACACACACACACAGTCGCAATAAACTGTTTCTTCCCTCAGTGTCTCTCAATGTTTCACACACAAACACATTCTTTCAGAGACACATACTGTACACATATAGACATACACACACGAACGCACACACACACACAGACACACACACACACACACACATCAATGCAAATATGCAGTCAGCCTTATGGCCACAGACTTAATGTTCATGTCTGTTTTATTGTAAAATGATCTGAATCTATGCATCTGTGGCCAGTCGTGGGTTTCATTCGATTTCATTTTGTGTGGCACCTTACCACATTGTCTGGGTTTCACCATCTTTCCAAAGGGACTTTACTGATGAACCTATGCTGATTTCACTTTACATTCACAGATGAGTTCAAATGCTCAATACTTTTCTCCAAAGAGGCAGTCCGTCTTTGAAGTACCTCTACCTTAGAGTCCAGATGTGTGTGTGTGTTTGTGTGTGTGTGTTTGATTGTGTCTTTCTCTCTGTATGTTTATTTGCATGTCACAACATTTGTATTTATGTGCACATGCATCAGCATTTGTGTGACTTGTATGACTCACACTTGCGCTCTCTCTCTCTCATTCCATCTCTCTCTGTCACTTGTGCTTCTACCCACAGACGCCATTTGCCTGTTTGATTGAGCGTCTCTCCTGTGGTTAGTGTTTTATTGAAACATGTCTTTAATAAAACACGCGCTGTATCAATCTGAACTCAGTGGCGCCCTCATGAAAATCAATCATCGTTCTTTAAGCAGCTGTCAGCTGAGAAGCCGTCTGAAAGAGCATAATCTGATTTGCACTTCCTCTTCCCGCACCCCCCCCCCACACACACACACATACTCTCTCTCTCTGTCATACACACAATCTCTCTCTCTCACACACACACACACACACACATTCTCTCTCTCTTTCTCTCTCACAGACACACACACATTCTCTCTCATACCTTCTCTCTTTCTATTAAACACACTCTCTCACACACACTTACACACTCAAACATATTTTTTCGTTTAAGTAATTCACACACTGAAACAGACACAGTGCTGTACTAATGCTGTGTTTGTGTGTGTGTGTGTGTGCGGGGGGGGGGGGGTATGTAGGTGTGTGTGTGTGTATAGGTGTCTCTGTGTGTGTGTGTGTGTGGGGGGGGGGGGGTTGAGTAGTTGATTTGAGCAGTGGCAGTTAAGCGCTCTTCTTTCAAAGCTGCTGGTGGCACTGATGTGGTGGCTGCTGACTGGATGGGTCAACACACACGCACACACACACACATACATGTCTTTTCCGTTCCTTGTTTGTGAAAGCAAGTGATGGAAGAGAAGATCTAATTTCTCCATCTTTGGCACACATCTTCTCTATGCCTTCCACCCTCCTGGTCTTTCTGTAGAAGTTTCTATGGATTTCAGGGGTTAATTCTATCTTTATGTATCTCTCTGTACCCTAACCTTCCCCCCACTCCCAGCAACAAAAAAGATCTTAGGCTACGTGGGAACCAAAACATCTGTGTTCACACACATCCTCTCAAACCGGGATGCCAAACACATACACACATACACACACTACTCTCTCTTTCTCTCTTTCACACACACACACACTAAATAAATATTCCCTTACACATCCACAGCACCTTATCCAGGCCCCTACACAACATGGAATCTCAGTAAGCTGATTTACTTTCTTTCAGTCAGTTACTAAATCATTCTTCTACTGATGCATATGTGTACATACAAGTAAACTCTCTCTCTCTCTCTCTCTTCCTCTGTGTGTGTGTGTGTGTGAGAGAGAGAGAGAGAGAGAGAGAGAGACACTGTGTGTGTGCTTTCAGTGTATGGTGCATTGATTGTGCATGTTTTTATGTGTGTGTGTGTGTGTGTGTGTGTGTGTGTGTGTGTGTGTGTGTGTGTATGTTTGTGTATGTCTGTGTGAAGGACAGGCATGTAGCTTCAGGGCAGTGGCTCCTGAGTTAATTGGGAGAATGCAGGCGTTGATACTGGGCACGCTCAGTGTGCCTGATAATCAAAAACTATTCAAGCGCAACACAGGTGCCTGGCCAATAATCTCCACAGAGATAGCACAAACACACACACACACACATTGAGGGGGGGTTATTTGGTATTTATTATTTTATCAGTAAGCACAATGTTGTCTCACCTCTGTTTGTGTCCAGAGAATAATAATGAGGATGATGAAGAGAAACTGATTGCATGTGTGTGTGTGTGTCTGTGTGTGTGTGTGTGTCTGTATGTGTGCGTGTTTTGATGTATGTGTTGTGAAATGATAGATATGAAAAATGAAAGTCTATCTGATTTTAATGGATGGGATTCTGTTTTTCAGTCATTACTCAAGCACACAATCCATATCTACAACCAAAAGTGCACACACTAACACACAGACACACACACACACACACTAGAAAAACACATACCAGCACTTGGTAACATTTGCTTACCCATATATACCCACAACCATGCTGATCTCTCTGAGTCTCAGCCGCTCTGACACATGCCGGTGAATAAATATCACTCATCTCTTAATGAACATCCCAAATTTAATTACACTGAGCAGATGTGGAAAAATCAACTTGCAACGACAGAGAGGCAGAGAGATAGAGAGAGAAAGAGACAAAAGAGAGAGGGAGAAAGAGAGAAAAGCTGACAGCTGTTCTCTTATAACTGCATGTGAGTGAGTGAGGGTTTTTTTGGTATTAAAACTACAGACTCCAGTGAATAGATTTTTGATGATGGGAATGAAAATCTGGAGAATCAGTTCCCATCCGTGTGGATGGCTGGGCAATGCTGAATGGTGCTTTGATACATGTCTACTGGAGATTATGATGTTGATGCCAGTATTGTTCTTTAATGAGTTACAGGCATCACAGTGGTGGATGTGTGTTTGACCCAGGGTAAATACAACCTGGAAGTGCTGGGTTGTGGGTAAGGAATATGCTGCATATGCTGTGATATTATGTCCAGTGTAGGCCTCTGTGTGTGTGTGTGTGTGTGTGAGAGAGAGAGAGAGAGATACAGGAAGAGTGAAAGAGAAAGTAAGAGAGAAGGAGAGAGTGAGAGAGGAAGCATATGTCAGGGGTACTGAGTTATTCTGCTATAGTGCATGTCTGCTTGTATTGTGAGTCTGAAACAACCTTGTTACTGCCTGTGAGTGCTACTGTGTGTGATTGTGGTCATTTACATGAGTCGGAGTGTGTGTGTGTGTTGCTATTCAGTGGGCGCCCTGGGTTTGGGGATATCTGTCTGCTGTAGTGTGTCTGAGGCTTGTGTCCTTTCTCTGTGCCCTCTGGGTATCTCTCACCCTCCTCCCACACACATACACACACACACACACACAGAGAGAGAGAGAAAGAGAGCCTAGTTGTATTTGTTCTTTCTCTGTCTCATTTTTTACATTTTCTCATAACATCTGCCCTTCTTTCTCTTTCTCCCGAGACTCTTGGCATCTTTCTCTGTGTCTCTATCCTCTCTCTATACTCTCACTAACTGTGGTCAAAGAGGCAATAGAGCGACTATCAGGAAAAGTAATAGGGAAGTTGGGATTGAAAAAAAAAAACATGTAAATGAAAATGTATATGTATGAAACAGGAGAAACAGTAGAAACTACACAATCAGATTAAGATATAAATGACACTAGAGACTAAGGTCTTTAAACACAAAGGTGGGTGAATAAAACAGGAATAGTTTCCTCGGGCAGTTCACTCTTAAGATGCACTGAAGCAAGGGCTTGTCCTTCTAGTTTGTTTTCAATACCCTACAGGTTTTTAACCAATCCCATAAAATAACACTTGAATGTGAATTCAACAACTTCAAATGACTACTACGAGCACACTGCATCTGGGGTAAAGCATGGAAGAATTGATATATGTCCTTTGGCGTCAATGTTCAACTTAATTTACTACTAAGATGGTACCCAGTTGATAAAAATAAGACTACGTACCATGATTCCACCCAGTCAACAACATTACACAGCATAAGTTTTCCAGACACGGACTATCAGTGTGATATCTCATTCTCTGTAAGTCAATGCGTTGCGTCAGTTTGAAGCCTTTATCTGAACAGTGCTGTAAGGGTAAAATGAGAGTAAACTATGAATCCAGTGATCACTGTAAAGTTGGCTGTTGCATAGTTGCATCAACTATTTAAAAAAGACATAGAGAACATCTTTGATGATGGAAGGATTTTGTCCAGTGTTAGTATTTACAATATCAGTGGTTTTAACAGGTACATGTTCCACGGGCACTGCTACAGCATGCAGCCAGCTGCTCCAGGTTAGTGTGTACTTCACGTTACTGTGTGCTGTGTGTGTGTGTATGTACGTTTCACTAACTCACAATTGGGACTCAATTTCCCTCACAGGATCAAAAGAGTATAGATTATTATTATTATTATTATTATACATGTGGATAGTGCAGTAGGATTTTGAATCTTAACGCCTGAATGTAGTGCATAAACTCTATTAATAGGTGGATAAACTCTGATATTCGAGAGGTGGGTAAACTCTGTTTACTTGTGTTTGGCCTCCACTACAGCCCTGTGAAGACACAGACATAATTTCACATTATGCTTATGGTTAGTCATTAGTCATGCCAAAATTCACACTGTCTAACATCTTGCATTGTTTTACTTGGCTCTGATTGATCACAAGTGATCATCAATCCTCATGTAAGCTGATTAGCCTAGCTCAGTGTTATGTGTTTGCTAATTGGTTATGTTGTGATGTTTACCTCGACAGATGATGTAAATGGCATTTTTGTGGTCGCGGCTAAATCACAACTCTGGTGATATTTTGGCCGTAATTATTGAGTTTAGCCAAGTGTAATTTTCCACCGCGGTTACGGTTAATGAAAGACGAACTCTGGGAAAATGACCCTCCATTCATTCCCTCACTGATTGGAAATGAGCAGCGTTTGCCTGAGGAGATCACAGAGCCAGCCAACTGTTTCATCATCTCTCTCTCTCTCTCTCTCTCTCTCTCTGTCTCTCTCTGCCTTGCTGTCATTATTATTTATTTTGTGTATCTGTTTGTTTGTTATTTACTTTTGTCTTTTTCATTTACAGATTGTCTCATTGTTGTTTTGTTGTTATTTCAAAGTAGACAGCTAATTATAGAGTTAATATGGAGGTCTTGTGATGGCTGTTGATGCTTGACTTGTTGACAGCTCATGCTTTGAAGAAGTGAGTTTTTGATAGCTTCAAGTCAATGTAATCCAAAGCCTCCACAATTTAGTATTTGAGAGAAAACACCATGGAAACTGTTAACTCACACTAGCTCAGAGCCTATAAGAACTTATGAAGATAATGGAAGAGACCTATGATCCTATGATTTGTAATGGTATTACCAAGAGATGAAAAGTCTATTGTTCACAGCATAGGAGTCCCTGCACTGTATATTTGAAAGCATTTAGTGGTTCATCTTCAACAGCGCAGAGGTGTGTGACAGTTACGTCTGATGAACAATGAAGTGGAGGAAGATATGATGTAATGCAAGAGCCATTTTGGGGTTTGTTTCTTTAAACACAGTGGAGATCTCTTCCTGACAGATCTGATCTGAGAATCTGATAGCCAGCAAAACTATCTGAGCTGCTTCCTCCGACTGTTTTTTTTTCTCTTTGGTCTTTTTCTTCTTTCAAGTGATTTCATCAGAGATTTCCACATACTTTTTCTGTGGGTTCATCTTCATAATGACTGTGTCATGTTTTCTCATTCACAGGGACACATATGTGTGTGCACTCACTAACACACACACACACACACACACACACACACCTGTACCTTTGAGTGCACACAAAGCGGACTGTAACCACAGAGATCAGAGCACCACACTAGGTCATTAGACATGCTAATTTCACAATCGCAGGGAAACTCCGCCCTCGCCTCCGCTCACTGCCCGATGTCTGCTCTGTGTCCCTCCCTCCTCTCTTTCTCTCTCTATCTCTCTCTCCCTCCCCTTTTTCTGTCTTTCACTCTCTCTCTCTCTCTCCACCTCCCCGTATCTCTAAAATGAAAGACAGCATCCTCGCTACTTTTGTGGATATTTAGCTGCTTGTTCATTTAACCTGAGTGAACCTGCGGCCCCAAGCCTCCTGCTCTTCATCTGACCTGTGTGCCGCCGATCAATTCTTCCTTTTCTCTTATTCTCTCTTCTCTCTCTCTCTCGCTCCCCCCTTACCCCTTTCTTCTTTATCTATCTCTCTCTCTCTCCTCCCCATGTTGTTTTCCCTTCCTCTCTCTCTCTTCTCTTCCCTTCTTCTCCCTTCTCCTCCCAGTCTTACACTACCTGGGGCAAAGTCTTATGTAAAACACATTTATTTTTAATGGATTTTTTAATGAATTTTTTAGTTGGCCTATTAATAATGCCATTAATTATAGGCTGTGTGGTAGCGGGGCTGTGGCTGGGCTCTAATCCTGTCCCCCAGCCATCGGCCTTCAGCTCGGCTCGGCTCGGCTCAGACAAACAGGGGAGCAAACAGCGGGTGCTCCTGTGCTGGTGCTGGTGAGCAACCTCAAAAACACACACACACACATACATGTGCACAGATTAACACATGCAAGCACACACATATAAATGTGCATACACCAACACACATGCAAACACACACACGCACAAACACGCACACTCACATACACACCTTCATATATACACATATTAATACACACACACAGTGTACAGGCTTACAAAGAAAACAGATACAAAGATATTCACGGACACACAGGAGATGTGCTACCCTCCTCCCACACACACACACACACACACACACACACACACTCAGTACCACCACTGCCTTAGGGTGGCCACTTTAAAGCCAGATGAATAGTGGTGTGTATGGGGTGGGGGGGGGGTGCTGGTCTGTGTGTGTGTGTGTGGAGAGGGGATAATCCTGGCAATGCAGTGCAGAGCAGAGCAGGCACTCCTCCAGCCGCCCTGGGGGCCTGGCCTTGGCTGCCGAATCCACAGCAGAGCAGCCAGAGAGCCTGCCACTACCACTCCACAGGGCTCAGGAGGAACGGACTGTGTGTGTGTGTGTGTGTGTGTGTACTTTGCTGTTGGGATGTTTTAAATATATTACTGTGTGTGTGTGTGTGTATATGTGTGTGTGTGTGTGTATTTGTGTGTGTAGGTTTGTGTGTATGTGTTTGTAGTGTGGTGTAGTGTAGGTTTGTGTGTGCTTGCACGTGGATTTGTTTTTACCTTAATGTATGTCATGTGTATTTGTTTTTATGCACCTTGTGAGTCTGGAGGTTGTGTGTTCCTGTAATTGTTTGTCAGTGTGTGTCTATGTATTTGTGTTTATGTATGTGTTTGTGTGTATTCAGACTATTCATCTGAGTGTTCCAGTAAGTGTGTGCAATAGTGTGAATGTGTGTGTGTGTGTATTTCACAATCTACTTTTTAGAGTGCATGTGTGTGTATGTGTACATTGTGTGTGTGTGTGTGTGTATGTGTGTTTTTATGTGTGTGTACTTTTTAATGCGGTGATTCTGATGCGTGGTGCACTGCTTCTTACCTCAGGGCACCAACAATCTCTCTGGCCAGAGAAGACCTAAAAAAGAAAGAAGGAGCGAAAGAAAGAAACTGAGGGAAAGGAGAGAAGGGAAAAAAGAGAGAAAGAAAGGCGCTTAAAAGGCTCCCTAATAGATTTTCTCCCTTTCTACAGCAGTTCAGAGTTGGAGCCAGGAAAAGGTGTTAATTACCGCTGGTTTCGGAATGCTAATTAAATGTTTCAATTAATGATGTGTTTGTTGCCAAAGTCGGCCCGTTAATTGGTGAAAGGGGAGAAAAGAAGGGATGACGGGGAACAGACAAGAGTGTTCCCTGGCTGAGGAGTGTGAAATCGTCACGGTGAGGCTTAAAGAGAGGCACCATGGGAGATTTCATTCATGGCGATGTGGTGTGACAAATAAAGAAAGGAATAGAGAAAGCCAAAAGAGAAAGGGAGAGAAACTACAAAATGAGATGGAAGGATGACAGAAAAAAATGACGTGATGAAATATACAAGAAAAAAGGACAAGAGGATCCTCCTTTAGAAACATCACCAACATTTGCAGTCAGCAGATAAACACTAGCATGTTTAATTAGATGGCAAATTACATGAGAAACTTTCTTCCCTAGGCATGGCATGGATCCACGCTATCTGGTATAATACTTCCTCGTCATATTACTGTGCTGTAGTAATTAGAGTTGCTTTGGATAATTCTCCCCAGATTGCACTAGGCTAATATGAGTATGTAATAACACTCATAAATAAGACTTGAGGCTTGAAATGTAAAACACTTTGACTTTTTTTATGATTGGAGCGGAAGGAAAATGCAGTGCATATATCATTAACCGTAAATAACTTAACTACTGTAGTATGAGGTCAATCTTTAATAACTTACCATACAGGGTTATATTTTTTAAAGATTGCATAGACTACATAGACTACTTCCTCAATAAGGACTGTTTACCAACAGGTTATAAAGAGGAGATATTCAGCAGTTATGGATAAATGCCACAGGGCAGTCCACTAAGTAGAAGTGTTTTGGGTTATTTTTAAAATGAAGCAAAAAAAAAAATGCCCTCCTCCTTAACAGAAGTATAATATCAGTGCTCAGTTCTCTCTCTCTCCCTCTCTCTCTCTCTCTCTCTCTCTCTCTATGTCCCTGGCTACAGTCCATGCATAAATCAGGCATATCATGTAAAGTGAATTGTCATATATGTGTTTCTGAGGACTTTGGGTTGGCCACACTGATAAATATTTGAGCTTCCGCATTGCCCCGAGCTTCAGCTTTTCCCAGGCTGAATAGGGTAAAATTATATGCTAATCGACACCTGAGTGCTGAGGCTCTGGGGTAGTGGTGGAAGTTGATGGGGTAGGGTGGTGGTTTTTTTTTTTTTGTTTGGGGGGGGTGGGGGCTGGGGGGGGTTTGTCTCTGAAGTACGGCAGCACAGAGGGATCATCTGTATGTACAAAAGACGAACTGGGAAAAAAGTCAACCCGTGGAGCCCTGTAAAAGGAAAAGAACCTCCTGTGAAATAGAGATTCAAAGAAGAGTCAGAGCCTCGATTGGAGACTTTTGATCAGCAAGTGAGGAAATAGAGACCTGAAAAAGCTGTGACTCTATCAGAAGTTGGTGACAAAGCATTTGAATTGCCCTGATTCTTTGACAGCAAAAAGAGAGGTTAAATTGGATTGTGAATCTGTGACATAACATACAGTACTGTTGGCTTTATATTGTTAAGAGTTGAATTCTAGTCAAAACTGAAAATAATTCTAAATTCTAAATAATTTTTCATGGTTGAAGAAAATTGTGTGACCATACTGTGACCAGAGAACTGACTGTGAGTTATTTTTTTGTCTATGCATGTGCTTTTGTGTTATCAGTTGGTTTGATGTGAATGGCTTTTGAATATTTGAACGCACACTCTTCTTACTCTGGTTCTAGGTTCATCATTATCTCTTTAAATTGGAATAAATAATTTCTCATTTCACACAAGAAAACACAAAATTCAAGGAAACTTCTGTCTGCATCAGACATGGTGTTGCTACAAGAGGGATGGAACTTATCTTTGAATGAGCTGTCTGATGCAGTGTAGGCCTACTTTTTCACAATCGATTAAGTCTGCTATTTTGATTTTGTTTTTTAAATTAAAATACTAATAATAATAATAACAAATCTTTTTTCTGTGTTTATCAGCAAATAACATTGTTAATCTGCGAACTGAAAATACTTCTCTGGGTTGCAATTTCTACAAAATTGATTGAGTCATCCATACTCAATTGATGCTTCAACTCAGTATAGAAATGAACACCACTTCTGATATCAATTGATGAGTTGAAATAGTGTTGGTTACAGCTGTAGTCTAACAGAAACAATCACAAGAAAGAGACAATATAAACAACTTACAGCCTACACTCTAGAGTTAATGGTGTAGGTCCCCATCTACAGCAAATGGCCGGAAGATGTCAGGGCCTCCTGACAGAAGAGTTTACTAGCCAGACATCAAGGCAGGGGCTGACTGGTGGCATTAAGGTGGTGGAAATAAGGCTTCCAGGCCGAGTTTTAGCTCAGGCCGGTCTCACTGTCATTTTTGTTGTAGCTATGAAGCATCAGACTACCGTAATTCCTTAAATAAAGGTGGGGGCCTTCATTTACTTCATTTGCAACAGAGACAGGCTTTTATTTTAGGCGGGCTTTTAATATATATGATATCCTTTGGTAGATGTGGTATTTGTGTGTGCTGTGTATGGTGCACCTGTGCAGCCTTTCCAGTTTTCTTAGTTACATCAAATTAATCCCAACAGACTTTTCTGTATTGACTAATGTCTATACCAATGCATACCTTGCTGAAGTGGAAAACTAATTATGAATGAAAGTAGCTTTAATAGTCAAAGAATTGTCTTCTTGTATATTATGTAGGGAGCCTAATCCAGGCAACTTGATAGGAAGATTAACCTTATTGTTGACAGATGTTTTTACAACAGGAAAACAAGTGACATGACTTTTCTTAAAGACAGCAACAGAGATGCATTGCGGATGGCTCTGCTCAAATGCAATGCTGTGCTGTCAGCAGGACCTACTATTTCGGCCTGCATCAGTCAGGCACAAGGAACACAAGTGTTAAAAGTAGCCTGTAAATAAATAATAATTCATTTATAATGCTGAAGCGGTAGAGATGTAGGCTATATCATGTTCTGCAATATTGTGAGAAATTTCCAACTGTGTTTTGTGTTTTAGGACCAGCCTTTATTTTCTCACATTGACCATGGACCCCATTCTGATTAATTTCTTTGCAATTTTATTCTGTCACAAGAATCTATGCCAACACAGTGTTGCTGATTATTTTATTAAATGTGGTGGACGGATGGAAGAAACTAGTTTAACAAACAACATTGGACAGGCTGCCTAGCACAGTAGTTGATTCCTAGCATGCAGTGTCACGCAGTCTTGACACTTTGTTTATGCTGAGAGCATTGTGGAGACTCTGGATAGATGAGAACCACAGAGTTGTCGTTTGAACCCACTGGACAGTGAGCTCATGACCTGGCTGGCAGCCATGTTAGCTCCCAGGGGCTTGTGGGTAAAATCTGCTCATGCCCCATGGCTAGAGACCTCTGTCCGCTCAGCCAGAAAGAGAGATGGTTAAACTGTCTTTCTAAAAAAATATAAAGGAAAACAAAAGTCACGATTTCAGATAATAAATGAATACAATAAACAGTGCCTTTTTAGCAATGCTGTTTGTGTGTGTGTGTGTGTGTGCTTGTGGATACATATTTTTGTGAGTGTATGTGTATATGTGTGACTGTTTTTGCATGCACACATGTGTTTGTGTGTGCCTAGTTGTGGGTAATTTTGTTTGTGTGCTTTGTCTGACTTGATGATGGTGTGTGCACACATACATGTGTTTGTGTGTGTGCATGTGTGTGATGGACATGCCCCTATCTGAGGGGATATGCAAATGAGCCTGTGATGGAGCGGTGTTAATCCCGCCCCTGAGGCTGTTTCCTGTCGGGATCAGGAAGTGAAAAAAAGGAAAGTGGGGATCAGCGATTCTGCTGCCGAGCCCACAGGCCTGTCTGTGTCAGCTCCACTGACACACACACACACTCACACACATGCATAAAGTCTGTCTTTTGCTCGCTCTATTACTCTCACATACTCTCTTGCTGTCTGCATCATTTTCCTTACTCCCTGTTACACACACACACAACCGTTTATCCTTCTATCTGTCTTGTACATTTTATCTTTTGCTGTGTGTGTCTTCTCTCATACACATACACACATGAACACACACACACACACACACACACACACAACTATGGTACACATACTGGAGACAGTATTCACTTCATTTAGAATCCCGTTCAGCTGCTGTATTGCCTACGAACAGCACAGGCCATACTCACACCCTCTCCAATTTTACCCCCCCCCCCACACACACACACACACACTTACATACACGCAGACACTAACTGAAAGCTAGTCAAATCACTGCCCTGCCCCCCCCAAACACCCCCCACCCTGTTCTGAGCAGTGGTAGCTATAGATGAGAGCTGCTCCTCTCTCTCCATCACTCTTAGCTCGTCTTGTCTCCCCTGGCAGTGAGGAGGGCAGACCTAATTAATCGCTCATCTGCCCTTCCCTCCACCCATACATCACCATGGCAGCTGGGACTGCCTCTGCTGCCACGGCGATAGCTCATGCCAGACACTCATCTGTTTTCCAATAATATTACCACAGGTGCTGCGCTGTGATTGGAGCGCGGATGACACCCACAAGCCCCCTTTGGGTATGAAAGAGGAGAAAAAAAATACCAAGGATTCCATGAGAGTGAAAAGAAAAGGAATGGGAGCAAGACAGAAAGAGAGAGCGAGTAAGGGAGGGAGAGAGAAAGAGGAGGGATCATCTTGTTTGTACAGATAGCTCTGGGTGTCTAATTGAAGTTACTGTGATATTACACCAAGGTGTTTTATAACTGTTGCCCGCTTGGTTGTTTTAGACTGATATGAGGTCAGATATACTAAGGTTGCAAGCATAACCTTAACCTAGTTACACCAGGAAGCACCAGCAGGGAGGGACTGTTAACTGAAATATATTTATATGTTTTACCCAACTGCCCCAAACTGAATAGACTAACTTAATTTTGTGGTGCACCTCCAAAGGCCACATTTTGGGATATTTCTTTGTCTGTCCAATTTTCAGTTTTCTTTGAGAGGTTCTCAGCTCCTTAAGGTGGCCCTTCTCAGAACTGTCTGGGACTTACTACACTACTTTACGGTCTCTCTTCTGCAGAAAGTCTAATACCCAGACTACATTTAAAGCTGTAATTAAGTTTTTATTCAGGTAAATATAGCATCTGTAATTTAAGATTTGGTTGGTCTATTGGTGGAATTGTAAATAGCCTTCAGAACAGGGTAAATATATGTATTTACAGTAATGGGACTGTAGCCAATACACTGCTTCGGGACAGCCCTACTGCAACTCAGTGGGTGTCTGTTAAATAAGTCATGGTTTCCGTGGGGAGTAGTCGTAGTTACGGAGCACTCGATAAAAAACACTGGTGATGTCATAAAGAGGTGTGGCTATGGGCGTATAATTGAATGGGATGGGGATAGACCAATCCTTAGGGCCACTGGGAACTCAAGCCTTCAGTTTTCCTCTTTTTCAAATATTCATACACAACCAAGCACACATGCTTAAGTGCATGCACCTTCACACACATGAATTGCTCATGTGCACACACAGACACATGCAGACTCCTTCACATGGATGTCATTACTTACATCCTGTGGCCTGATCCACATCGGCAGTGGTGGACCAATCCCAATTGCAAGTGTTCCTTTTGTATACGCAAATGCATTAGCATTGAATCTGTGTGTGTGTGTGTGTGTGTGAATGCAATGTGTGTGTATGTGCATTGGTGTGCATGTGTGTGTGTGTGTGTGTGTGTGTTGTGTCTGTGGGGACACATATGCATGCAAGTGTGTGGGCATGTGTGTTTGGTTGGCGTGCGTGTGCGTTGAAGTTCTTTGTTCTTTAGAATGCTGATATGATGGCACACCCTCAGGCAGTTGATCTGAACCGCAGAAATTCCTCAGCCAAGCACTTCACACACACACACACACACACACACACTCAAATGGCTTGCATCAAAAAAGCCAGGGTAAGCACTTCCTATATGAAGAAAAGCGGTGAAGAACAGGGTAAATCCCTATTCTCCTGCCCCAAAAAACAACAGCGGGGTGATTGTGTTCATAATTGAAAAAAGGGCAAAGTGCTTTGAAGTCCTTTCCTGCATTCATGCAGGAAACAATGGAGTCTCTCCTTTAGTGAGTCTATAGAACATAATAACACAACCAACCACTGCGGCATGTCTGTTGGCTGAAAGAAGAAGAGAAAAGAAAAAATGAGGGGAAAAAAGACAGAAAAGAGATGAAGAAAGATGGATTTGCCAAAGCAAAGGCCAGTCTGGAGAATCAGCAACATTTTCAAAGTTCTTCAAAGTCAAAGTTGTAGGGGGATATCATATAAACAGCCTCTCTCTCTCTCTCTCTCTCTCTCTCTCTCTCTCTCTCTCTCACTCTCTCTGTTTCCCATTTGCCTTGTCTTTGGATACATTAAATCCTACATAGGACAGAGCACACAAAAAGAGCCTTCACCCATCATCACACAATACAGGGTAATTTCAGGACAAAGCTGTGCTGTCATCTATCAACATCACAGATTCAGTAAATATGCCTCAACAACTCTGGACTTAATATGACCTATGTTGTGTCTGGTTTGGTTTTACAGTAATGCATGTGGTCTCAACATTTGCTAAACATCATGCTATTGATTCATAAATGAAATAATAAAAGCCTCCTGTGTATTCAAGTGTATCATCACTAAAAATGTATGACAGAGACGTATAGCTTGCCGTGTAGGACACGGCAGTCAAAACTTAATCATTTGTTGTAGATGTCACACACTGCGTGGACAGCTGGAGACACCAGGCACAGCTGCAGGCCAGGTGTGTGTGTGTGTGTGTGTGTATGTGTGTCTGCATGTGCGTATGTGTTTGTGTGTGTACATGCATGTGACTGTGCGTGTGTCTATGTGGGTGCATGCCTGTATGTGTGTGTGTGTGTGTGCATGCCTGCATGTTTGTCTGTGTGTGTGTGTGTGTGTGTGTGTGTGTGTGTTTGCCGAGAGAGAGAGTTAGCCTTCACACACCATAGCATAACATAAAGTCTGAGTCTGTAAGTGGAAGACTCACTTGACTTGCACTCATAAACCACAGGAGATCTGGAGCCCAAGTGAGGGGAGATGCTGGCCTGTCAAGAGATAAACTCCTAATGGGACAGCTGGATTAAAGGGAGATTTAGCTTCAGGTGAAAAGGAAGTGATGTGTGTGTGTGTGTGTGTGTGTAAGGAAGAAGGGATAGTATACCTGTGTTTTTTGTCTAAATCACTCTCATGGTGAGTTTAAATAGGCTGTTTGCGCTCAGTGAGACACAAACCACTTCCCTTAAACACAAATTGAATCAGTGGAAAGGTCACACACACACACACACACACACACACACCTCTCCAGCACTGACTGGACTAAACCTTTTCCCCTCTCAGAACACTTGCTTCTGTTTATCTTGTGCTATCTTCTCATCATCTTTTTCTTATATATAATGACTATTGTTTCATACTCCACACCATAACCATAACCCAAAATCCACAATAATGCAGTCAGGAATAATAAAAATAGTAATGAGATATGATGGATAATCTGTTGTTTATAACAACATAATAACTGTGTAATAACACATTGGGCTGACACCAACTATGCCATGGATAGGCTTGGCTAATGATCATTTTCGTTTTCACTGAAATTTTCATTTTCATCCACTTTTGTACAGAAACACTTGTTTGTGAGAGTCTGTTGGAGAGGCTGGTAACTCAGGATAGGCAGGTAAATGTGTAGTGACCTCAAGATAACTCCAGACCAGTTGTAACACAGCAAATGTGGTCTGGGAAGTAGGAGGCTCTGTTGGCTACGCACCAGAAGCCCAGCAGCTCTGGGAAGGGAATTTAACACCTGTGTCTGAAGTTTCTCCCACCAAACACAAGCTCATATTCAATGGGCCTCATTCGCCAATATCTTTCTATAAAAGACTTCTAATATTTCTTCTTAAGGTCTCACCTGTGGGTTTTTAGAAGAAATTTTCTACGTAAGAATGGTTGGTAAATAAGGCCTAGTGTCTTTCCACATTTAGTTCCAATAGTTCCTCATGAAATAATGACATATGCACCAGACCTACACCTCTTCTACTGCCTTATGTTTATACATTTACAACAAGTGAACCACATCAAAGGAAATGGCAAAATCCCTGGACCAACATTAGGTGCTCCAGATAGCTCTTTTAGAAACAACTGCCATATATATTTATTTTGGTATGTCTTGGCTCTTGGTTGAATTGGATTGGGTCACAGACAGAGGCATTATTTGGGAATAGCTTTTATTTGCGTGTCTGGTCAAAAAATAAACCTTCACATCAACACAGTTTTTTTGCTCGAAGGAAATATAAGAATTTTTTTGAGAGTTGACTAAAAACATTTCAAGACATATGTGGTATTCAATTGCATAGATGCAAAAGGTATTTTTCATATTGCATTTCACATAGCATAGGAAATGAAACATGCAACTCTCTAAATTAAACATTACTTTATTACATGTAATGCCATCATTACATAAAGCCATTCTGAGGATGCAGTGAGTATTTATGAGTTCAAAGCTGCAATACAGATCACTTTTTGGCCATCTAGTGCACCATTGCCCTGTCTGGCAGCCACACTGATACAGCCTCTCTACTCTCTCTCTCCACTCCAACCTGTGAATCCAGACCCACACCCCGAGGCCAGCACTTCTCCACACTAGTTAGCGGGATTCCTGTTGGAGCCCCCTTTGGATTTTTTGGAATCCCTGTGTCAGGGCAAGATCACAGAGGCCTGAAGGACACCCCCCGACCACGCTTCCCCCTCCACCCCTAACACTACCACTACTCACATACCACCTCTCTGTGGACAGCCAGCCAATCAGAAACCTGCGCAACTACCTGCGATCTCAGTGGAAACCACCCTGAAGCCACCTTTTAATGAAACCCCAGAGAAAGGATTCACACAGCACTCTCCCCCTCTTTCTCTCTCTCTATCTCTCTCTTTCTCCACCTCTTCTCCCTCTTTCCTCTCTCTTTCTCTCCTTCACCCCTCCCTCTTCCCCTCTGTCTCCTCTCTGTCTCTCCATCTCTTCCAAAACTTCTCCTCACACCACCTCTCCCTCATGAGCTGACCACTCTTATCTGCTCTCCAACTAGTCAACACAACTAACAGGGAGACTAACAGTGAGGAGAGCCAGAGAACCGGATAAAGAAATTGAGAGAAAGAAAGAAAGAAAGAATGGAGAAGGACAGGGGGAAGCATTGTATCTTCACTTATCTATCACCAATGACTCTCCCTATAGCAGCTTAGCACTACAATCAACAGACAACATTCATACGAGTTTGTAAGAAAGAAAGAAAGAGGGCACAACACCACTTTTATAAAAAAAAAAAAAAAAAAACATTTAGACAAACTGGCCTCCGACTCACTGAGCAGCTGCTCCTCCATGTCTGTGGCTCCATGCAGACATCATTCATGGGCGCCCCAGCACTTAAAGCACCATCCACATTCCTCTCTGGCGTGCGGGCGGATGTGGGGTGTGTCGGAGGCCGTGAGGTTTGACCTTAAATACAGCATTTCATCTTCTTCCTTCATTGTGGTTACAAATGATGACTTTCTCTCTCTTTCTTTCTCTCCCTCTGTCTGTTTCTCTGCAGGTGAATACCCTCAGGTGTGGGTGGAAAAACATCCATTTACTCCAATTAACCTGTCATTGATCCACCTGCATGTCAGAGAAGGAGAGAGAGAGAACTTTTTATGTGTGTATGTGTGTCGATGAGTGTAAGTCAGTAAATATACAATGCAATCATCACTAGCTTTCGTAATCTATCTGTCAAATACATTAGATCTCTAGATTTCTAGCATTTTACTAGAAAAAAATGTTGGTTACATTATAGATGGGAGTAATTCTGGGATGAAAAGCAGATTATCTGAAGATCTTTAGATCTTTTTTGTATTGAGCTTACAACCCTTCTGACATGGGCAGCTGGTTTTGATGCTGGTATTGATGCTACTCAGGGGCTTTGATAGCTGACTCAGGTGTGTTGAATTAGGAATGTTAAGTGAACAGAATTGACACTTGAAACAGGGATGTACACACCTGAGGGTCAGTAACACAACTCATACAGGTGTCAAATTACCAAGAAATACATTACATATATGTATATGTTTGTGTTTTTGAGAGAGAGAGAGTGTGTGTGTGTGTGTGTGTAAAAAGCATTTTCCGGACAGTCTCATCTCTTAGCACCACTCTGCCATTGCTCTGTCTAAAAGCATCCTGAATCGCCCTGAGACCAATCACGTAATTACCCCTTAATGAGCCAGACCTAAACCCCTTTGTCCTCATCTTTCTCTGTCATTCACTGACATGCACACACACACGTATGCATGTGCTCATACACACACACACACACACACACACACACACACTCCCCCACCCCTCTCTCTTTCTCTCTCACACACACACACATACACACACACACACACACACACATACACTCACACAGTTTAAGCTCTAGGGCTCTGCACATACATGCCCAAAAAATAGATGGAGGAGTGGAGGCAGCTTCCATGCAGGCAACAGTTAATTTCAAATCCACAGGTGAATTGCACGTGATTTGATCTGGAATGCATAGAGTGCAGATCTAGAAATTATTTCTCTATAATACAAATATAGACAAATGTGCAATATTAGCTTATTAAATTCAATTAATTAAGGGCTTTGTGTAATATTATGTGAGTCATCATCTTAAATTTAAGCATGGTTAGTTTGGGCTTTTAACGAATGGTGAGGCGTCCCTTTGCGGACTAAAATCACAACCATCAGTTTTACGCAATATATTTTCTTCCTTTCGTCATTAAAATCAATTTACAGAGGTTAGCCTGTTTTATACAAATACCAATCAGAAAAAATATGATTCAGAAATCATTTTTTATTCCACATGTACACAGTGGGAAAATAAGGACATGATAAGTGACTGTCATCACCCCTCCCGTAAACACAAACATAAACACAAGATAAAAGCATTCCACGTGAAAGTCTATCGCTTTAAGAAAACAGTTACAGAAATGAAAAAAAGACTTTAGCAGCAAAAACTAATAATTGCAAAGCAGCCAATTAAATTGTGAAAGAGAGATGAAACCCTTCTTATTTCCCCTGGTGATTTCATGCTCCAAACCCGCTTCCGCTCGCACATGAAAAGAAGAGAGAAAATATAATTTCAGAAGCTGACAGAACTCATTGTTCGTGGAATTTTAAATTCAAAAAAGTTAATAAAGCGGCAGTAGAAGATGAAGGGAATTTGCATTTCTCAGATTAACAACATGTACAGCAGCAAAGGCGATCCGCCTCGCCCGGGGTGATCATTTAAGAAACCTTTGCATATTTTATTTAAAAGTGGGCCCGGGTTGGCGGGGTAATAAGACAGACAGATAATGATTGGAAGGTCGGGCCTGCGGGGCACGACACACACACACACACACACACACAAGCACGCACACACGCACAGGCACACACGCACACACTGCAGCTGAGGTAGCAAACAAGCATCTAGCGGCCTGTCGAGGCGCAGATTATACTAATTGCCCGCTAATAGTTTATGAAATGTTTTCCAAAGGTTTTATTATTGTTGTTGTTGTTTCTCTGCCTTATTACTTTCATTACTGCAATTAACGTTGCTCTGCTTCTGCACAGACAGCTCTCTCTCTCTCGCACGCGCGCGTTGTCGCGCTCTCTCTCTCGTTTTGTCTCGCCCTCTGTGAATATGTCAGAACTTTGCTTGTAAGCGCTCGCAGGTCTCTACATTTCTCATAATAAGAGAAGCTTCCAGACCAGAATAATGAGGAAAAATCACTCTAATTTGACTCACACGGGTCCGCTGCCTGCTTGTTTCCTTCCTGTTAGAGTCCGCGTGAATGATGGCCACAAACAAGCAGTTAATATCTATTAGTAAAATAACAATTTGGATGTTGACTTGACTTTTTTGCCCTAGAAATACTACATCTCCCAGTTGTAGGCTATGTTCGTTGCCGTAGATAGACTACATGTTGATATTGGGACACAAAGGCCGAATCATTTCATTGGATTATTATAAGGGTCAATCAGAGATTACACATTATGGCATTATGAGTGTTGGGTACTTTGTGATCAGGAACCTACGTGGCAAAAATCCAGCAAGAAAATTTAAAATCAATACTCACTTCGGGTGTTTGAATTCAAATACTGATCCTCTGGTTGACCTTTGATTCCAGCAGAGAGTAGGGGTCTATTGTGCACAAACACGCGGACAAACAAAAACGTCTCTAAAGGGCAAATTTGACATACACCCATACACATGCAAGTTACTGTTACTGTTATTGCTGATACTGTTATTACACACCAAAATGGCAAAAGATAAAAAATACATTAACATTTTACAATATTATAACCTACTGTTAGCCCATGTCTTTCGAAAAATATTTGAAAAATGTTGGATTTAATCTCACGTAGTAGCTATGATTTCGACAGTTTATTAGCATCACTATGAAATGACATCAGCATAAAATGAAAACTGAGAAGCTCACACATCAAATCCTCATTGCTGGTAAAGGTAACAGGTACAGTAATATGTCTCTCCAGATATCCCTCATGAATATAAATTAAATCTGTTGCCTGTCATGTTCTGGCAGCTATGATTCAGTCAGGGAGCAGCATCTGACAAACATTACAGCATGGCTCCCATAATAAGCAGCTGCATGGTAAAACCTAGAAAAAAAAATCCTGTCATGGAAATTTCACATTTTGAAGTACAGAGCATCATCACCATGTTAAAATACCTAAACAGGGAGAGAAAGAGGTAGAGGTAGAGAGAGAGAGAGAGAGAGAGAGAGAATAGTGTGACATAATGATCTCCCGACAGCATCAGTCAGTTAAAATCAAAATTCAGTGGGATCACACAGTTAGAGCCAGTGGCAAGAGAAGATTCACACACAGCAAACCCACACCCTATCACTGTCTTTGTCATTCTCTCTCTCTTTTTCCTCTCTCTATCACAGTCACACACACACACACACACACACACACACACACACACACACACACACACACACACACACACACACATACACACACACACACACACACACATACACGCACCCAGGCGCACAGACACAATCAAACAAACACACACGCACACACACACACACACACTGACATACACTGGCTGACACAGACTCTCTGTTTAGCTTTCAGACTCTGGCCCTTGGGCTGTCCCCCTTGTCCTCTGGGGCCAGTGACAGGGCAACTCTGTTTGCAGTTTACTGTTTGGGAGCAGGGGAGAGAGAGAGAGAGAGAGAGAGAGAGAGAGAGAGAGAGAGAGAGAGAGAGAGATTATTGGACACTGATATGAGAGAGATGAGCTGTGAACTATACTGTCTGGGTCAGAAGAGGTGAAGAAATTTAATAAAAAGATTAAAAATTATGGGGTGGAAATCTACAAAATAAAAAAGGTGTAAAATGGTACAATGGTGCGTTAGGCTGTTAGCCCCACTGTATTACATGTATAAGAAAATGAAGAACGAAATGATATTATGTTATTAAGAGTAATTTAGCAAAGTGCTGATAAATAATTATCATTATGTTTGATATTGATAAGTTTGTTTGCTAAATAATATATTGCCAATAGTCCAATCTTTGACTAGGATTTATCATCAAAAACATTCTACCATACTTTACTGTAGATTACTACAAACCATAGTAACCGTGGTGCTGGTTCAAAATGTCTGTTTATTTCTGTTCAAACACATTACCATCTAATATTTTATATTCGAGTTGCAGTAGAACGTGTCCTGTGTTTAAATGTTTGGGAGATAGCTGTAGACATGGCTAGTATATCTGTTGCGTCTGTTGATTTTATAGGATCCATGGAATCCTGTGTGTGTGTGTGTGTGTGTGTGTGTGTGTGTGTGTGTGTGTGTGTGTGTGTGTGTGTGTGTTTGTGTGTGTGTGTGTGTGTGTGTGTGTGTGTTTGTGTGTGTGTGTGTTTGTGTGTGTGTGTGTGTGTGTGTGTGTGTGTGATGATTTGCAATGTCAACACTAAGTGCACTTTAACTTGTCTTTCTGATCATGATTTTTCATGTGTTCCTCACTGTCCTTTTTATGGGTTTCTCTGTCTTTTCCTCTCTGTCTCTCACTCTCTCTCTCTCTCACCCTCCCTTAGTCTCTCTCTCTCTCTGTGTGTATGTGCATGTGTGTGTGTGTGTGTATGTGTGTGTGCAGGCGTGTGTACACCCAGAGGCCTGTAGGAGATCCTATCACTCAGCTTTTCATTCGTTTCGCTACCTTCATCAGAGAATGTGTGTGTGTGTGTGTGAGAGAGAGAGAGAGAGATGCTTGAGTGTGTGTGTGTGAGAGAGATGCTTGAGTGTGTGAGAGTGTGTGAGTGTGTGTGTCTCCATTAGTCAGAGACAGAGATGATAGCAGAGACTCAGCCACCCAGACCCACTCACGTCCCACGCCTCTTAAATGGGCTTCATTAAGAGACTGTGCCACTGAGAGTCGGTGGTTAAAGGGGCTTTGTGCTGAATCTCCACTCAGTACCTTTCATTAGGATCTGGGCTTCAGCTGTTTCGTTAAGGTTCGATGAACATGTTCTGCTCTTTAAGGTGAACACTGGGTCGCCATAGGGCAAAAACTTCCCCTTTAATTAATGTAAAGGCATGTTCAGGACTATGGCTCTATGGTATATTAGTATAGCATCCACAGAAATTGTGTTCATGATAGTAATAATGTCTATCCATGCCAATGACAATGTGAAAAACAGTAAAAAAAAAAAAGTAGTAAAAAAGTAGAAAAAGTATAAAATTATCCAAATACATGATGATGTCTTGTATCAGTAGTTTATCTGATCTATTTTGTTGAGGATATTTTTTAACTGACAAGGTACTTGGAAATGGGCAAGAGATAAAACAATTCAGTACTCTTTCAATGGTGAATATATGTCTAACATTTTCAGTCAGCGTCTCTAGTGCATTTCTGTACCCTTAAGAGTGTGTGTGTAATGTATGAGAACTACTTCTGCCCAAACTTTTTGATTTTTCCCCTCCATCCCCCTCTTCTCTTTTTAGTGCACTTCACATGAAGCCGGAGGTCAAACTCATCTTGGCCATAAAAATCACCCGCAATCATCAGAAATCATTAAAAAATTATTCCCTGCCCCCCCCCCCCCACACACACACACACATACACACTCTCCCCACCACACATACACACACACACACCACCCTCATTCTCACTCTCTCCCAACCACCACCCCCCTCCCCACCACAGACAGAAATAAATCATTATCAGTGAGTAGAGCAGAGGACCAAGAGATAATCAGCACTGACCACGGGGCAACTCAGCCAGGCTGAGGATTAGACTACAGCACACTCTGACCTTCCTCCCAGCCAACACATGCTTCACACACACACACACACACACACACATACACACACACACACACACACACATGCACCACACACACACACACACTTACGCAAAACACACACATACACACAACACACATGCACACACAACACACACACAACACACACACATACACACACACACACACATACTATATGTGCACACAAAGATATGCATATACACTACACACACACATGCACATAGGCACACTACACACGCACATGCACACAGACCGAGAACATGAGAATGAACAAGAGAGAGAGAGAAGAAGAAGAAGAGAGAGAATATGTGGAGAAAAAGAACACACAGGCTCTGGCACTCGGCCTCATTAGAATATCTGCCTTGCGTTCATTTGCATAAAGTCCCAGCTCTCTTAATTAGGACTCCATCTCTCCCACCACTTATTTTTCAGCAAAGTTCTCTCTCTCTCTCTCTCTCTCTCTCTGTCTCTCTCTCTCTCTCTGTCTCTCTCGCTCTCTTCTTCTTTTCTCTCCTGTCCTCTTCTATAACTGCTGATAGCAGAGAAAGCCTCAGCCAATTAACCTAGTGCTTATTAGCCAATTAACTCTTCACTGGCCCCTCCGATCAGTTAGCAGCATTGCTAATGTACCACATTGGTGATAGGATAGATGAAACACACACACACACACAAATGGATATGGGGGGGGGGGTTATGACCAAAACCCCCTAACAGTTTGAAATAATCACCCAAACAGAGTGACACCATGTCCAGTGGGTCATGTGTTAATCCTGCATAAACCTCTGAGATATCCCTCTGCTTGACTGGGAATGCCGCTGTGCTGTTCTATCCAAGTGAAATGTACCCCAATCCAAAAGTTGGATTTACGGTCTTACTGATCAAGGCCAAAAAGTGCCTTTCTGGGGGGGTTTAACCTCATGTTAATGCTCCCCTTGCAAGGGATGCCCAAAAGCATGGCATTAGTTGCAATGAATAAATGTTCAGATCAGAGCTACCTCACAATAACCCCATTTACATGGATAGATTTTTGCCATTCTGATGTTTCTGGGATGTCTGTATTCATACAGCAACATTCTATTCTGACAAGACGTTAGTGGTCATGTAATGAAGACGCACATTTAGCCTGATTTTAAAATCCCCTCAAAATAGTAATCAAAGACGATTTTCAGTGTGGCTAGGAGGTAACCAAAGGAGGAACTCATCACACAAGTAGACAAATCTTGGATAAGAGGTGACCACAGTAAAGTGCTGTCAGTTGTCTCAGAAAACTATTGTTACCACCAGCCTTATCACCAACCTACATGATCCCATAGTTGTCCTGAGCATAAGCAAAATGTTGTGGATGATCACAGCAACAGTGATCAGAGCTATCAGAGGCTTTATTTCCACAAAATACAGGCTTGTGCATGTTGAAGAATAAGCAGTGAGCATGCACAAAAAGTGTTTACATGACTAATCAGAATAGCAACGGAATAAACCACCTCTTTCACTCTAATTAGAATTTTAATCAGATCAGAAATTCTAATTCCAATCAGGGTGTTTACATGGATCATTTCTATTCTGATTGAGCCATTTTTCTGTTTCTATTCTGATTAAAAGTGTCTATGTAAATGGGGCTAATGATATAGTTCGTTCTTGTTAGCCTTGAATGTTGAGTGCCTTTACGTAAGTTCACTTCAGATGTAAAATTTCATTTTTAATGACATCCAAGGTTTATGACATCCAAGTTCTGGAGACATTTTTTCCACTTCACAAAGCTAAAGTGCTGGAGGGTGAGTTGTTTTTGTATTTGTAGTATTTGTATCTCGATCTACAGTCTGATTTACAGTTTTCCCATGGGAATGCTTGATTGGCCGTGGTCCATTGAGATTGTGTGTGCATGTGTAAGTGATGTCCATTCAGCTGACATGCCTATGGATAATGTCATTTGCACTGTTAGCAGATGCTTTTATCCAAAACTACTTTTTTATAACAATTACTTTTTTATAATAAGTGAGTAATCTTTTGAGCTACATGGAGAAAAAGTGGAAGGAGATAAAGTGTGACAGGAGACTGATGAAGAGTACTTCTGCCACAAGCAGTGGTGGAAGAATTTTAGTAAAAGTACAAATAACCAGCAAAATATCTACTTAAGTGAAAGTAGAACTACATCAACAATCCTACTGAAGTAAAAGTAATAAGTACTTGTTTTTAAATGTTCAAAATACTAAAAGTAAAAGTACTGGTGCAGTATGTTGTCTCTTAATGGTCTATATTTCAATACAAAAATAGGTCTATAGAATTAGCTCCCATATGAAATTGTACAAAACCATGGAATTGCTGATAACCAAAACTGCTCCCTGAAGGAAAAAGACAAAACGTCCACTAATTCTGATTCGATATTTTAATGATAATCGATAAGAACTGGAAGGACATAAACTAGAGCATGTGACACAGCAGACTGATGAAGAGGGTTTAAATCTCCCACAAGTGATTGCTGTCAGTCATCAATACATCCTCTTGATACTCCTTCAGAAAAAAATGTAAGATCTCTTAAAATAACAAAATGAAACCATGGCTACCCTTTCCTGGCTCAAAGTAAACTCCAGTTCTCTTCTGCAAAAAATCACATTTAGGAGTTGGACATCAAATTATTCTGTTCTAGACCACACAATCTATGCTATCTAAATTAAATTGGAGTTAATCCAACTAAATTCTTTCTCTCTCTCCACTTTCAAGGAACAATCTGTTCATTTGAAGAGTGATACCCTCTCCACTTTCAAGAAACTCGTGAAGACCCAGCTCTTCCAAGAATATCTCCTGGCGAGAATACACTTAACAATTTAATTTCTCAGCACTATTCCACTTTCAACTTAAAATAGTGCAGTTTCTATGTTAACAATATGCACCCCTTGTTTGTTCTTTCATTGTGTTGTAGCTTGAATGTTATCCTCTTTTGTAAGTCGCTTTGGATAAAAGCGTCTGCTAAATGCCTAAATGTAAATGTAAATGTAATAATCTTTTCTGAAAACTTTTCAACCAATGTTTGTCAGTGCAAAGAAGAGGTTGAACTCTGTCTGGGCATGATACACTTTTGTTATGGACCCACACACATGTGATTTTAATATGGCCAATTATCCTCTTCTAGATAACTCTGGAACCATCACTCACTAAAAACGTGGATGTCTTGGATACAATGACAAAGTATTTACCAGCAGAATCTTTTCAAACTAATATGGTGGTAAGAGAAGAGTAGATCAGTAAAGCCTCAGAGATGAGTAGGTACCTCACACACACACAGTTGGAGCTGAGTAGAGGACACATGAACATCAGTGTGTCAAAGATTGTGGGAGAAAATTATGACCTTAATTGTTATGGATGCAAGACAGCACAAGAACACATCAGCTTCAACTTAAGAAGGAAATCTTATCCATATATATCAATCTTTCCAAGCAGGGTGGAGTGATCATCAAAACATTAGTTCACCATTGAGGCATCACACATCCCTCTGAATCATGTTTGCACGGAAGAAGAATCAGGAGAAGCTCTCCAGAGTAGTCCACAGCGGACTGCATATCTTAAAACAG
>JAIFZK010000001.1:6202500-6255000 GCA_027481765.1 Tenualosa thibaudeaui | reverse complement strand
TCAAGCTTGCCTTAACAGCCATTACAGAAACCCTGAGTGTGTGTACGTGTCAGTGTATCTGTGTGTTTGTGTGTGTCTATGTGTGTGTGTGTGTGTGCGGGTGTGGGTGGGTGTGTGTGGGTGGATGGGTAGGCCTGCAAACCCATCTGATATGCTCATGGCGTGGTCAGTTCATGAGTCATCCAACCACATTTAGAACACAGGTCCCCCTCACTGAGGCAAACCTGGGCACATCTGCTCCGTAGGTCCTACATAACACCATCCATTTAGGATGACCAGAAGCCCCCATCCCCCTATCCCCGCCCCCAGAACCATATTGACCAGGCTTCTACTAGCCTCTATCAGCCATACATGCATTGGCCCAGGCAGCGTGCAGGTGGAGGAGCTCAGTCACTATGAAGTTCCCCGATAGACAGGCAAGCCGCTAACCAACCCCCAGCACAAAACAACACAGGGGAAGCAGAGCCCAGAGAACAGGCACCAGGGTGGGGGCCTAGGCAGAGGCCGGCCTCCTCGGGGAGCCTGGGATAGCTCCAGGGGTCGGGGAGAGCAGCCGAGCGTAAAATGGAAGAGGAGAGTAACTTATGGAGTCCGAGGCAGCGGCATGTTATTAGAGAAAATATGGGAAGTAAGCGGATAAGTCATATATATCTCATATTACTACTATAGAAGTCAGGGACGGAGCGGAGAAGAGCTGTGTAAGGTGGGGTGGAGTGGGATGGTGGAGCACAGGGGGAGATTAAACTTGGCCTACTCTCAGAACTAGGGAGTGGCTTCATGCTGTTTTAAACAATGATATGCAACATGTAGTCAATGCAAGAGAGGAAATGAGGTAGAGGCACACAGTTGCACACACTCATGAGACAGAGGGAGAGAGAGAAAAACTGAATGCATGAGAGTGAGTGAGAGAGAGAGTGAGTGAAAAAGTGGGAGAGAGAGTGAGACAGAGAGAGAGAGTTTTAAAATATGAATGAATGAAACAGTGAAAGAGAAAATGGAAAAGTGAGAAGACATAGGCTACTGCAAGGGGGAAAGCAATTAAAGGCCTGAGACAGATTTTGCTGAAAGTGAAATGGACAGATTTGAGGAAACATGAAGGATAGAAAAACAGAAAGGATACAGAGACAGAAGGCATGAGAATGTAGAGTGTACATGAGAGAGTGAGAAAGAGAGATAGAGAGAGAGGTGGGGGTGGTAAAGCATTTGGTTTGTGAGAATGGAAAAGAGCATATGTAAAGCCCCAGGCACTGAGCTCCTCTATCAGCATACAGGACAACTCCTGTTCTCTCTCTCTCTCTCCCTCCCTTCCTCCCTCCCTCTCTCTCTGTAAATGTGTGTGTATCTGTGTTACAAGAGCCAACTGGAGATAGGAAGAGGGTGAATACTGTATGTGAAATATCAGCACGCTCAATTATTCTGATAACTTTGAATTTACGAAAGAAATTCGCCCTCATGCTCTTCTTCTGTCTTAATCACACAGACATACACAGACACCTCATGTGTAAAATCTAATGAATCAATGCGTCTTTGTATGCGGTTATTTGTAATTTGATTTAAACTGTTTGTATATACCATTTAAGTTTCATATATGATTATACAATTCACCTGCTGTATGTGTTTACGGTTGTATTTATCTATAGAGGAGTCAACTGCGGGTTAAGGTCAGATCCCCGATTAAAAAAAACAGCCTCATGTGGTGTCACGCTCCCCGGATCAGACTACCCGCGCTGTTTATTATTCATAGGGATCTCGCGCAGCGCGCGGCGTTTGACGGAAAAAAATAAAAAAGTGAAACAGCCGCGGATCAAATAGGCCAATTCTCCACGCCTGACACCAACTGCAGCCGAGCGACGCGCCCTGCCAGGCACTCCCGCGATAATGAGCGGGATTTGTTAAACAGTAAATTAATGAATAATGAAATATCCAGGTTGATCAGTTAAGGGAGCCGGCTTGGGCCCGCCCGCGGCCATGTGCCTCGAGCCAGAATTACGCTCACCCAGCGCTTGGCTGTCTGCAAGGCGGGATAACCATTTTTACAGCCCATTGCCTGACAGCGCACAAGAGGAGTTTGTTCTTTAACGCACGCGTGTGTGTGTGTGTGTGTGTGGCCGGGAGACGCACCGAGCTCATTCCTCACAGGGAGAAGATTATGGAGGCCAAGAAAATCTTTAAGTCGGTGGGTTCCACCCGCAGAATCGCTGTCATTCTGGTTCAGTCCGTTTCCCAGAGATTTGTCCCATTCTGTTCGTCCTTTCATCCGTTCTTTCCAAATTACTGTGGTAGGAATTGGCCCGTCAGTTAAAGCGTCAAATTAAAGTGATGAAAATACCGTTTCCCCTTTTTAATGGGGGTGATGTCGGTGGATTAATGTTTTGGCCATCAGAAAAGCGAGCGTGACATTTGGTGTTCTCGTTGCTCTCAGACATGGCGGGAAAGTTATAGAGGCCTCTTCTCAAGGAGACTGGCGGACCTAAAAGCAGATCTTTCCCCTTCTTTACTCTGAAGTTCATCCCTTAGACGACCCAAGACCTGTCCATCAAAAGAGCTTAGCAGGACAACAGGGTTTCCCCCCATCGAACAGAGCAAGGAAACAAAGTAATTCAACACTCCTGTTATGATGATGCTAATTGTTTATTATCTGTTATCAGTTTTCCAGACATTTTGTGAATAGCAAATATTTGTCCTCCCTGGTGGAAATGATATTTGTATTTGTAAGACGCCTCGACCTATGTTGTGTGTTGTTTGCCATGCCTTGACTTTAGCTTTTAGCTTTTAGATGCGATGAGAACACTTCGACGGTGTTTTTTTTTCACTATTATTTTATTTTTGTGTGGGGTGAGGGTTGCGTTATAGAGGGCGAATCTTGTCTTTTGTTGCCGCAGTGAAATCTCTGACTCTCCCAGAGATGCCGTCCCTCGCGGACATGCGGGTGCTGCACCTGGGTCACAATACTTTCTGCATGATGAGTCACGCGACGGAACCCGCAGGCCACGCGCTCGCTCTCCCTGCATTAAATACACCAGCGCGAGCTTTCATTCAGTGTGCCGGTGCAAAGGGAAAAGCACGAGCTAATAAAGAGGCCGCAGACAGGCTCTTGAGATGCAAACCTCACTGGGAAACTTATGAACTCAGAATATCTGCGAAATATAGATTTGTAACTTACATTTGATTTCGCATTTTCTTTACATTTCTTTACAGCTTACCAATCAAATGTTGGAAATGTATCATACAGAAAAAAATAAATACCCAAATATTGTCTTTCAAATGTCACAATCAGGACTGCAATACTTTTTGCTGAGAATTCATCTCAGACCCTTGGATATGTGAAAGTAGAGATTTTTGCCATTTTTAATCTTTATTGTGCGCTGTAATATTTTATGCATATTTAATATCTGCTGCATTAATCCTGCATTAACATGTGGAAAATATCAGGGCCATATGAGATGAGATTTTTATGATATTTAGACCTACATGCAAGTCTCAGAACGTAATCCAGGCTGCTGCTTTCATGTGTCCATACGGCCAGACAGACGTGGGCAACTGAATGTGTTTTAAACGCTCCCTATTCTTCTGTAACCACATTTAGTAGGCTTTTTAGTGGTGTCGAAATCGTCGCCAAAGTTTTAGTGGACATCTGTTTTAGGCTACTGCCGCTTAATACGCCTACAGGACTCAGATTGCATTTAGGCTACAGTCTACAGTTGAAACTATTAAATCATAAACAATGTATTATTAGTGTTATTATTATTTATTATTATTATTTTCCTATTCTCATTATTGTTGTTGTTATTAGGCTATTATTACTATTATTATCATCAAACATAAAATACTAAAACTAAAACTAACAGTCAGACAAAACCTGACAAAACTCCTCTATCCATCAAATTTAGCATAGGCCTATGTGTTTGTGTGGATGCATACAGTCTATGCGAATGGAACTACAAAAGAGAAACAGTTTTACAATAAAACACAAGATTTATTCTTTTTTATATAAATGAATTCACTGGACAAAACCAACTTCTACCCATCACCATAACAGCTTGTTTAAGAAACAGAAAAAAATACAAGATGCTACCTAAACCAAGCGTTCACCCACGCACAGAAGTACAGTCACAGAAGTTCTTATGTACAAACTCCCATTAAATTATGCATAAATAAATATATACAAACATAAATATAAGTAGTCCCCCTCCCTTCAACTTCACATCCAGCAAACGAAGATCAGGTTGCTCTGGGATATCACCTCCCGTGCATTAAAGAGGCGCGACCCCTGACAGAAGGTCACAAGCTCGCCTCTTGCTCTCCTTCCCCTACGATCGGGTGCTCACTTTCGAAAGCCCGAGGGGGTTGAGTCGTGTCGGTGGAGCGTACCCGAGTGTATAGGCTACATCTCTTCACCGTTTCATGAGAGTGCACTTCATCAAGTGGCAGGTAAAGTTCAAGAGTCTGACACGACCCGCAGTGTGTTCATTCTCAGTACGCATCAATATCAATCTTCTTTGTCACAGATTACATAAAAAATGGATAAAAAAAGGTTGTCAAAAATTGCCATGCGGACATATTGGCCATTCATTTAGTTGCACAACTCACCCTGTAGTAAGAAATGATTAGAGTTTTTTTTTTCAAATAAATAACGCGCACACAAACTGAAGAATGTGTAACTCAATCATGTGCAATTTAACGCTCCTAGACTAACCTAACAGTGCAGTAAAGTTAGCATTGAGAGACTCCAAACAAACAACATACTTTACGTTTATCAAATAATTTAGAGGAAGGTATGATCTGACTATCAGTTATAGAAACTCTGATTAGCCTATTCCGTATTTCGACTCTACGTTCGATGTGGGCTAACTTCAGAATGGCAAAGAAATAACCGTTTCTATTTAGTTCTATGTGCTTTGAAAGTGAGAATTCAGGGATGTTTTTGCTGCAGTGATTGACCTTGTGGGTTGCTTCCCATTTCAAAACACTATACTGACAGACGCTGTCATTAATTGTATTGACAAGTGAAATGAAGTGGTTTTCCATTTGCGTGCTTCTGCCAGGCTACACGACTTCGTTTGAGCGATATGACGGTGGATATGGGACGCAACGCATCATGACTCGATGCCCTATTCGGGGCTATCTTTACCTTCCTACAACATGTCCTGCTCTAAGTCCTCTGACCTGCGCACTACCCTCCGTGGCGATTAGAAGTCTCTTGCTGAATCATTATCCCCCCAACATCATTAAACACTACTCCATAGAGACGGATGCCAAGGCTCAGAGTTATTCAGTATAAACCGTTGGCATATGAAGATGCGCCTTCACTCAAAGCAGACATGCACGCTGGCATGTGAGTCAACCCTTCTTTAGTCAGTAGGTCTGACTGCAGCCATGAAAAAAAAAAACATGAGAACATGCACAATCATCACTCTGTTATCAGCTCTTACTGTGTTTGTCTCTCTCATTCTCTCTGTATGTTGAAGTAGGTATTCTGAGGTCTCGATTCAGTTAGATTTATAACACTTCTGTTAGTCCAAAATCTGATAGAGACAGTCCATTTGTGGCACTGTGCACATAAACACACACACACACACACACGAACACACACACACACACAAACTCCTAGATGTAAAATCATAATCTCTGTCTCTGTGAGCAGTAGCACTGTGGTGTCAGTCCAGTAATATTCTCTCAAATCCATTTCCATGTTTGTATTCCGTCCTCTGGTCTTCTTGTCTTCTCTCTGGTCATCACCACCATCACGGTCCTCAACAGCCCCATCAACCAAACAATATAAATGCAACCATAAAGCTAAGAGCATAAAGGACTTTTAAAACATCTGAGTGGTTTGTGTAAGCTTCTCTCCTCCACACTCACTCTCTCTCTCTCGCTCACGTTCACTCTCATTCTCTCGTGCTCCACATTCTTCATTTCATCCACTTGTTTTCTGATTTTTTCCTCTTTTTTTCTTCTCTCCTCTTCTTCTCTCTCATTTTTTTCCTATAAATCTCTATTTCCTCTGTTTCTCCTCTTTGTCACTGGCACCTTTGTCGCCACCGCCAGTGCCCCCACCACCTCCGCCATGGCGACTGGCCGTCGGGTTGTTGAGGAACATCTTGTCCAGTCCCTTGAGCGCCTCGGTCAGGTAGTTCTGAAGGGCCGTGAGGGCAGCGCAGATTGCCGGCGAGCCGAAGCCATGCGTGATGAGGCTGAAGTGGGACAGGCAGCTCTGGATACCCGGCTCCAGGATGGGTGATGGCCGTGAGTTGCCCAGCGGTGTACGGTCCTGTGCCAGGAGGTCGGTAAACTCCTTACACAGCTGCCTATGGTGGTGGAATGGAGAGAGAGACAGAGAATTAGGGCTACTACAAGGCACGGTTAAAGGGACACATTTTCTCACACAGCATGTGTCCATTTTGGAGGTACAGAAAGAGAGAGAGCAAGAGAGAGAGAAAACCTACTAAGAAGTACAGTGAACTCCTGGTAGGTCTTGAATACTACAATACTGACCTTCCAAGGTCTTCAGTAATCTGATAAATGATCTAAAATATAATTCAGATGTAATGACAAACCGTCCAAATTTATCATCAGCATGCATCATCTCCTGTTAACTTATGTCCATGCTCATGAGGCTCTAATTTGAAACACACGCAAGAAAGTCTAAAGTCTAATTAATGCAACATATGCTAAATCCATTTGATAATTTCATGCTGTGTGGTTCTTCTCAATGCTTTTATACGCCACATGATATTTAGTTTATGCAGGAAGGCACTTCATCCATTGCACTTGGCCCAGAATTTAAATTAGGATACATAGACAGCTTTTCATGAATAAAATGAATAACGAAAGATATCATTCAATAAAAAGTCTGTAATACAAAATTTGGGTAAATTTGACTGACTATCTGAGTGACCAAAAGTAGATTCTAATACACAAGAACTTTCTCAGAATCTCGAAACCACAGCTGTATGCAGGGACCTGATCTACAATGTATAGAGACCAGTGATCTTGAGACTGAAATTAAAATGTTACTCCATAATTAAAATCACACTTCAATAGAGCTATGGCCTCTCAACAGAGCTATGGCCTAAGCAAGGTACAAATAAGTCAACCCATATATCAGTTGTTCCTCTCCATCTGTGCTAAAACAGCTTGTGTTCTATGGTAGGTAGGTAGATAGATAGATAGATAGATAGATAGATAGATAGATAGATAGATAGATAGATAGATAGATAGATAGATAGATAGATAGATAGATAGATAGCAAAAATTACAGTTACAGAATAAATTTATGACCTCATAAATGAAATTATTATTGCACTACAATGTGCTTTCAAACAAAATAAATAGCAAAGCATCACATCTCTCTTCTGTTATTTTCAGAATTCCAATGTATTACATCATGATGTGTTACATCATTAGCACTTCATGTATCTCCTCAATGAAAGCACAATGAAAATGCCAGGCAACATCATCATAAGCACTCAATATGGAAACCATGACTGACCTGAGCAAAGATTTATAGGCCGATATATATTTATTTATATATTTCTATGCAAAAGTCAAATAATCATCCAAAACAGCAATCATTTTTGGTGTCATTGCTGGGTTATGCACTGTTATTGATGAGTTCCTATATGATCGCATGCACACAATCACAATGGTTTTGTGGGCGGGATGAGATTGATAACTATTATTTAAAACAATTAATTAATTAATTAAAACATATTTCAGCCATACGGAGTAAAGGCCGACATCAGATTTGTGCTTGCGATCAAATTTCTAATTTCTAACCAATATCTAACAAACGCATCACGTTAGTTTAAGAGACTCTGAATAGTTTAAGAGATTCTGAATTTGGCCATTGACCACTGCACTCAGCATCTGTGAAATGATCACTGACTCTTAAGGTGAATAGATTAATACTGTCGTTCATACTTGACTCTGGGTCAAAGTGAAAAAAATAAACACTCAGATATTTGTAGATTTCACAAACAAAAGTGCATGTCTATTGTGTTGATGCAGCAAAGCCATCAGTTATCTCTCTGACTCTGACTCTAACATCTCTTTGTATTCTGAGGCTAGTTGGTTGGACATTCCAGGTCAATAGACTTTTTGTCAATGCTGTTAGCTCAGCAGGGGAGCTAACCGTGGTGCTGAAAGTAGGTAGCTGTGAAAGCTTTGGGGGGGGGGTGTTTTTGATATCCTTTTGACTTTTACTCACATCATTGCTTGATCCATTTGGGACAACTAGGCAGCTCTTGTGGTGTTAACTGACAACACAGCAAAACAACTGAGATTTTTTTCCCCCTCCTTATCGTTGTGGTTTCAGCATAATTTTGTTGTGTGGTGTATTTAAATTCATTTGTAATGAAGAGAAACGGATTATGCAATCCAATACAGTGCATTAGCAATAACACAGCAGCTCTAGAGTGATGCTTGCAATGTCAAATTAGAGAACACCAGAGGGCAAGCAGAATCACTAATAATATTTTATAACTTAAAATATGCTGTATAATCTCATTCACGTATATTAAGTAAGGTAGAAATTCTCTGCCTGTAGCTTACTTGCATAAGAGCAGTTTTCTCTCTCTCTCTCTCTCTCTCTTAAACAAACTGTGCAAAGTAGGTAGATAAATGACCTCTCTGAGATAGTGACATTGGCAAGTTATTAGTGAGGAACTGCTGTGTTAATGTGATATTAAAGATAATAAGCTGCTTGTTTTGACCCTAAGCAGTTACAATAAAAATCTTAGATGAAACTGTCTTTAAGAAATGTCTACAGACCTCACAATTGGCTATAATGTATGACCAACTTTTAAGGATGTGGAAAAATGCAAGGGGCTTCCACTCAGTTCTATTGTATTCCTTGATTCATTCTGACTGTACCATGAATGCTGAATTTGGTATGATGTTATTTGTGCATTTGATAGAAACAAATTATTACTCATCCACCTGGAACCAATTGTAGTCACATTAATGAACCCATACTGCAGTGTACCTGCCAACATTAAATGAAGACAATGGCTCTTCTTTTCTACAGAAAGAATACGTGCATTTCAAAGAACACTAAAGACCAGTATTTTTGTCAGCTTCCATCATTTTCTTCAGTGGTCAAATATTGCCACCATGAAGATAACTTGCTAAGCATGTGTGAGATTAGTATCTCAGTGAGTGTCCTGGCCTGTGCAAATTCTCCCAAAGGTTTAACACTCCATTTCCAGTCAGCAATGTTGACAATAGTTATACCAAGCACTTCCTATCACACTTACAGCTACAACTCACAGCTAGCATAACTAGTGTTGCCATCATGAGTCTCTCATCATATCTCCTCACCGCCACTACTGTGCACAATGCAACAATAGCAAAAATAACCTGAGATGCTTTGCTAAGGCCTAATTCAACTTATTTTTAAGGGGTACAGTGTGGTGTTTCACACAAGATTAAAGGTAAAATCACCAGCACCAGAAGGTATTTCTGCAGTGTAAAATCAAGTAAGAGGTGCAGTGAAGGAACTACAGTGTGTAAATCCAGTCAGAAAGCGATGAAGCCATCATGCGCTTAACTCACACTGAGAGTGCAGCGGTCTACTGGGAGTCTCTCTCTTTCTGTCTCTGTCTGCTCTGTGGATTCCCCTCCTCTACCAGAGAGACAGAGAGGGAGAGAGAGAGAGGAAGAACTCTAATGCAAGAGAGAGAGAGTCTCATGCATATGCATGAACCGTGTTGGTGGTGGAATTTGAGACTGGCAGGAAAACAGAGAAAACTCCCAATTCACATCACATCTACACCCCCAACACACATACTCACTCTGCACTCCCTCCTTTTTTCTTTACAAAAATATGGCCACCTAAAAAAAAAGACCCCTGAAGCCCTGTATGAGCTCTGACCTCTCTCTGTCTTTCAGGCTGTCTGCAAACAATTAAAGCACTCACATCACAGTCGGCCTTCTCCCAAGGAAACAGACAATTGAGATGCTATCATGACCACTAAATATCCAACACCACCAATCAAGCAAAAATAATTAACCTCTTGGGTTAAATCAATTTAGAGTTGATTAATTTAGCAGCTGAGATAGCCTATGTTTTTCACCAAAATGCCACATCTACTCACATTTCACTAAATGGGTTTTAAAAAAAACATGACAGCAAAACTGACAACCATTGTACTGTTATATATTTGTTCAAGTTGTGCGGATTCTAAACGGTGAAAAAACGCCCAGTGTTCGCAATTCTTGCTGTGTAATTTTAAGAAAAGGCTCTTTTAAGAAAGAGGCTGCTCAAATGTCTCCAGTTGCCAATATTATTGCGTTGCTCCGAAACATCTGCGGTTGTCTGGGCTTGTCAAATTTTGACCCACATTTTCTATCTAATGCTCAGAACCACAACAGACTTGTTGTCCGGTCTGGAACTGGAGCCATTCTCTCGCGTTCTCATTCCACAGCGACAGAACGCCAGAGCCCGAGGCGCGTATGGAAAGGGATGGAGGGGGGGGGGGGCGTCATGACGGGACTCTGACAGACAGACTGTGAAAAGTAGGGGAAGGCAGCGGAGGGGCGGGTGGATGGGTGATGACCCTAGGCGAAACTTCAAGGGGAAAGCTGGCACTTTTCGACTTGAAACATTTCACTTAAATATAATGAGTTTCTCGCTCAGTGCCAGACTCAGAGGGATAAGACAACGAATTTCCCGGCTTAGTGCGGCTCATTAGAGGGCGAGAGAGCGAGATGAAAAAAATTCGGCATGACTCCGTATAACCAATAGGATCACGTTTCATCACGGGAACCTTGAACCATCCGTTCTATTTGGCAGACCATGTATGCTACTTCAACACATGACGCTATAGTTTAATTAACCTGATAATGTTTAACACATTAAAATTGTATATTCTTTGGCGGATATACATACTTTGTAGCCAGCAACATGTTCTTCCGCGAGTGGAGCTCATTGGGATCAGTATGTTGTCTATTCAGGTATTCAGACACAGCTTTGGTGGGAAATTCCGTCTCACAGATGTAGCCGAAGTCCCGTGCTAAATGAACTGCTTCCCCTGTAACGCAGAAGGGAAATAATATTTCGATTTTTTGTGGCACACTACAGTTACATCACCTGAATTAGACTAGATTATTAAATAGTATACTCCATCAATATGGCAGCCATTTGAGAATAGACCTAGTCTAGAAAATATGCAGTTATATTTGCATTTTAGCGTGTTATATTTCACCAAATGCAACCCGAATCCTTTCGACTGAGTTATACACAATGCTATTGCTATTGTTTTTTTTTTTTTTTTTAAACCACTCTAAAAAATTAATAGAGTATTAGGCTACATTATATGTGCTTAGTTCTTTCATTCTTTCAGAAATCGATGAATACATAGATGAAAACACTGTGTGTGTGTGTGTGTTTGTGGTGGTGGCTTGTGGAGTGTTTTCAGGTTAACTCCTACCTTCAACTAATGACGTCAGTAAAGTGACATTGGCAGCCTTGCGTCTTCCAGCAGGTAGATTCAGGCCGATTTTCTCCAGCTTTTCTCTCAGTGATCTGCCTCCATTTTTTGACTTAGCTCTAAGGACACAACACAACACTTTTTATATTTCCACTTCCCAAGGCTGCAGGATAGGCCTGCGGGCTATGATATTGGTGGTATGTCAAAACTTTTATAATTTTGTAGAATCATGAATAATAGCATAAGAGAGTTTCAGCTACAATTTCATTTCATTACTCATTAGTGAAATCACCTACGGAGCCTCACCTACGGAGCACGCCGCCCAGCAGCGAAGCATTGAGGCACTCGGGCGGGGAAAGGCGCCGCTGAACTTCGCCCACGGTCACCTTGTACTTGGAGGTGGAGCTGAGTAGCGACAGGCGTCCCGGTACCGAGCAGAACACCTCGTTAACGTTGACGTTGACGCTGCCGATGAGGCCATCCTTGCTCATCATCAGAGACGCCACACTCTTATGTGGAACCGGAACTGCGCGCGAGAGAGGATATGCTACAGTTGAGAAGACGCATGAAGGTGTTAATACATTACATTGGTCCAGCCATGTGTTGGCTAACTATGATAGGCCTATGTTAAAAGTGCTAGTTCTAAAATTATGATGGTACACATTGTTTAATTTTGATGGAAACATGCACATATTTCTGTGTGTGTGTGTGTGTGTGTGTATGCGTGCGCGCGTCTTTTGTCCCTTGACATCCACGATTGGCTCACACAGTTTACAATCTGAATCTGAATTGCTTTAACCTCTGGCCCAAGGCTTTCTCTAACTGCCTGTGTCCCCAGGATCTGCGTAGCTAAGCGTTACAAAGTTCTGAATTGTTAATGGCGCGCGACGTTCTCATCATTACATTATCGATTGTTGATTGACTCGAGCCTTCAAATCACATTAACCACCCTCTGACAGATCTGAAAGCCTCCCGTCATTACCCACGTGCCGTACGTCAGACAATATGTACCCTTATACTGGTGCTAATGGAGGAACAGGCTCAAGCCTGCGGAGACAGCGCTCGACGGGGGATAATGCCCAAAATGAGCTCTAAACGAGCTCACGAGATCCCCTCGTGGAAAGCCATCTATCACATTGGCCACTTAAACTCTGTCCTGTGGGAACGCTGCGTGTCGCTTTACTAAATTACCGCTTCAAGTCCCTCAAACTGCAAAATATTAACACGAGCCCAGGGAGAGCTGCTCAAGCTATTACAGTCTAGCAAGTGTAAGCTAACCCAACTCGCTCACAATTTGACATGTAAATATTCGACAATGAGATAATCGTTCAGCGTTTGCCTTGGACTAATATTAAGCCTATTTTAACGCAAAGACCTTCCCAGATAACTCAATAATTCAATTAATGACTGAAAAAAGATTATGTACAAGATGCAGTCCATTTTAGAGAGGACTATTAAGATGTATTTTACAAATACACGCCGACATGCCGACAGCCTCAGGTTACCGCACGCCAGACATCAACTGGATTAATTTTGAGATTACCAAATTGGCAACTAAAACATCTACCCAGCCTTGTTATAAATTACTGAATCAAGTTATTATGTCCCACAAAAAATATAAAAGATTGGGTCTGACCATTTTATGGCTAAACTGAGAACTCGCTGGATTTTTTTAAACAAACATGTTCTTAATAAAACTTAATAATGCATTAGAACATCTAGGTACAGTAACTTTTCTTCTTGTGTGTTTTGAGGCTCAAATTCTCTCTCGTAAACCCAAAGACAAGCCACCTGGAACTCAAATGATGCATGACATCATTTGCATATCAAATGAGATACCTTATGTTCCCGATGGCGCACGCGCGCCTTTGACACCTTAACCTGTGGCGGTCATAATGCTCACACACAGTTCACTGATGACAAGCACTTTACTTGTTTATATCGGAACAGATCTGAATTCAACTGAATTAAAAGTAGGCCCGTCTTTATGTATGCAATTTTATGATTATCTCGTTATTTTCCCTTACCTTTCTTAATGACAGATTGGTCTAGTATGTTCATCCCGCTGTTGTTGGCATCCTCGACAGCCTGTGGAATTCAAGTGACAGTAAGAATAGTACAGTAGGCCTACTTCCGTTATGCGAGAGGCATGAAGCGGCCAACATCTGGATCAACAAGACGCTCACTGTGACAGTTTTGTAAGCAAGTTTCGTACGACGTTAAAATGACAGCAACACCACTTCACTCCACTCCAAATGCTAATAACAAAGTGTACGCAAATTGGTGTGTGTATAATTTTAGGACAGCTCCCTGAATGAACTTATTTTATATAGAATGTCAGTACAGTATGCACTGCTGCCCTTGCTCTATATAATCTGCATGACTGAAACCGATTTATAGAAAATGCAAGCCTTATGGTCAAAAACATAAATAGCCAATTCACAACTTAGCTACAATTGCAAAATGTAAATAATTAACGAGGGTATTTCAAAATATATTACTTGTAACGTGATATGGTAGCATGGCAGAAAATCTAAAGCAAATTATTTAGCCCAAAGAGACCATTTTAAGAATAATGGCAGACATTCGATTAGTAATAAGTCTACACTAAAATAAACTTTAGGGTACGAGTATTTTGGGTCTACTGCGCCCATATATATATATATAAAAAAACCAAAACATCCACATATCACCGCAAAATATAAGCAGCAGCAGAGGAAAAGTTCTAGATGCCGAGACACAAGACAGAATATGTTAATACATAAAAGCATTATATAAAAATTAAATAAAATAGGCTAGATTGAAAATGTAAAAACGTTGATAAAAACAAAATTTGTGAAACTCGAATGAAAGTCAAACCAGATGAAAGATACATAAAATGATATGTCACTACCCGGATGTTTCTGTCAGAATTGCCCACATTAAGTGGAATGAGTTTCTAGGGCAGACGGTAGAGTACAATCCTGACAGTGTAATTCAAAAAATAAGGATAACAAACATCATTCGCCAAAACTTTCAGTATGTCTTCATATTGAGAGTGCAGTAAAATGTTTTCTGCCAAATGTATGTAAATAAGTAAATAAATAAATAAATGTTATTTTTCATCATAATTAATCGGTTCATGTATAATTCAAACTATGTTGGCGGAGCACATGTCACCCCAAAGCTTTTTAGAGAAAACTATTTCACTATTTCATAAAAGCCTATATCGCACCCTGATCTTTAGATGAGCATTACGCATTAATACTTCCTGTCAAATATTAACCGTCTACACGAGATTTGACGAAATTATTCATGTTTAACACTGTATGTGAGCTGCTCTCATATCACTGTGTAACAGAATATTTAAGATTAAACTCCTCTTACTCAAATCCATTTCGGTAATCTGTTTTATCTGGGACAATTTAAGAACATTTCCACAGAAGGTTCTTCCATACACTTTGCCTTATTTGATTTTGTGATTAATTTCGTTACAATTGAGTGTTGCAATCAAGTAAAGAATAACATTCCGCCACAGTTTTGCATTCAGTTCATACTAGGGAAACGTTCACATCTCTGTTTACTTAAACCTCGCCAAACTCCCTGCAGGCATGAAATGGCAAACTCCTGACTCACCTGCACTTCCTCCATTCCATGCGCGAGCCCGTGCAGCGACAAGCTGTCTCCCATCCCGGCCTCAAGGCCATGGTGTGCAGAGTGGAGCAACACGTCTGGCCGGCGCACTGACGAGTAGTCTCGCCGCGGGTCGAGCCCGGAGAGCTGCGGCAGGGAGGCGCGAGGCTGGGGCAGGAGCGAGCCGCTCTCCCCGCCCACCTCCTGCCGCTGGCGCGAGCCCCATGGGTGTTGCTGTGGCTGGTGCAGCGCGTTGAGAGAGTAGGGGTCATTCACATGCGAGTACGGGTCCTGACTCTGGTGGTACGGAAGGGGCTGATAGGGAGGTGGGAAATAAGGTGGCTGGAAGTCCGAGGAAGGCGTGTGAGACAACGGTGGCGCACTGGAATACGGTCCCTGCGACACTGAACCCAGCTGGGACAGTCTGGAGCTGTGGCTCGAAACACCGTCATGACGGTCCTTCGGACGAAACAGAAAACAATGTCAGGCCACAGAGTTAAAAAAATAAATAAATAAACATTGGTTATATTTGGTTACTTTTGACTTGCTTATAGGATACTGAGATGATTGTGTGAAGCAGACGAATGTTAAAAAAACTTATTTACAAATCAAACACAGTTCTGCAAATATTTGCCTGTACGATGAACAGTTGTGGAAATTATTTTGAATATAAAAGAATTGGATACTTGGACAGATTAATGGCCCAGTTATCATTCTTAACACAATATACAGAGTGTTCTTTGTTAAAATGTGTTAAAGAAAATTTCATTAGAAGCTAAAGGAGAAAGACGCCAAATCCATATTAGAATAAATTGCTCAAAGCAATTTTTGGGGTGTCTTAGCCGATGAGTGTCTCACTGGCATCTGTCCAAACAAGACGAGCCAACACGTTCAATACTATGACAACGCAATCTTTTCTCACAAACTTTTTAAAAAGAAATCTCCAAACTAAAACCAGAGTGCCCGCCGACTCACCGTGGCTGAGTACGTATGGACTAACATCTGCGCGATGGGGTCTGTTCAACCCAAAAAAACACACATGCACGCACACACAAGCAAGAACACACTCTGCAAAGATCAGTCAAAAACCGTCGGTGGATCCCGTTCTTCCGCGTCTAGCTCCTCATAATAGCGAAAGATAACTTCACAAAAAAAAAGATGTATATAAAAATACTTTAAGCAGTGACGATCCTTGCAGATATCAGCCAAGCTAACCGATCCAATCCTCTTGCTTCGTTGCCAGAGTGAGTGAGTGTGGCTAGCGCTGTCTTTGCCTCAGTATACCTCCTCAGAATAATTGTTATTCATGACTCCTAATATTGCAGGAATACTTAAAGCACGGAGGGGCAGCGGCGCGTGAAGGCGCGGTTGGCGCTCGTGCTTCCTGCTGGTGTAAGTGACGTTCAGTCAGCGGAGAAATGGAAGAGGAGGAGGAGGAGGAGGACTCCAGTCAACAGGGAAACACGCGTGGACCAAGCTGCTCTTTTTTTGCCTACTGAGCCCACCTCGTTCAGACGACTATGTCCCTCTCTCTCTCTCTTGCTCTCTCTTTTTCGTAAGCTACGTCTCCCAGCTTGGGGTGTCCTGCTCAAGCTTGGCTTCTTGACGTTCCCTATTGTCTGATTTCTATGCTATTGTTCTGTAGCCCTATCCGTTTCTCTCCCCGGAACAAACAAAACTCTAAAGTCAGTCGTTTGGTGAGCAGCTGAAACAGGGCCCTGGCGCACACGGCTAGGATACACTCGGTCCCCCCAAGACAATCAGCACCATCACAAGAACAGTAACAACTATGACAACGACAGACACACACACACACACTAATATTTCAGAATCAAAACGGAGACAAAAACATTCATACTGTCTAGAATACAGAAACTTGATAAGAAACTGACTGAGGTAGAGTCTACTTAACAGACCCAAAACCAAAACAGCCCATGATGTCCATATAAGTTTATTTATTAGCCTATCTGAGAGAAACTATTCAGCAGAATGCAATTCCCAGACGAAAAAGAGAAACGACCTGCTGTGCCTTTCCTTTTTGGCCTGCTGCTTATCGAGACCACGGTCTGTCATCTTTTGGAGCCATTTAATCACCTCTTTTCTATAAAACGGCGCGCATTGTCAGAGATTTCACGCGCCGGGGTCAGGACGTTTAATTACCTGCGTGCGGCTGTGAGAGAAAAGCCATGTGGGGTTTGTGAAGGCGGCTTCCCGCGAGGATGAACTAAAGGGCTCTTTGAAAGGAGACCTCGAGAGCCCTCGCGAGCCGCTCGTTCTCCCATGCGCGCATCAGTCTGCTCTTTTGTGCTTGTGCCCCATTCGGAGCGGTCTACGCAGTCTTGTTCGTAGTAATTCAGTCCTCCTTACACGCCAGTTCTTCAATCATGTACACAGTCTTTTCCATTTTACACTACTCTCCGTCCTAGCTACGTCTCACACTCTAGTTGTAGACTTATCAAACGAGCAGGGATACACCTCGCCAGAACTACAATAAAGAATAGACCAACTACAAGAATATTATACAGAAATAATAATAATTATAATTCTAATTTAAAAATACATAATGCTGGAATGCCATGCCCATAACAGTTTTCTGCAAATTCAAAGCTATTCTGAAATATGATCTGGGCGCGAAACACTTGGTATTAGCCTATATACGAATAATGAAGGAAAAAAAATGTTTTTGAAGAATACAAAACAATTTTAAAGTTTTGATGGATACTGAGAGAAATATACGCATTTTTGTGTATTGTAGCTATATGCACATTCGTTCAATTCTTCAAAATGATTTTTTAAACAATCCTATTCCTCAACAATCCTAATACTAAAATGTCTTTATCTGTCACACAGTTGTTACCTTCAAATACTGCTGCATTAAAATAACCAGCTAAAAAGTGACTCGCCTGTGAGAAGGTTACCATGTTGCCCTAATGCGTGTCGGCTCTGCATCCTCATCATCTGACCCTCCTCATCATACAGTAACTTCTGTGCCCACATCCACGGAAAGACGAACCAAAATGTTAACAAAACCCCTGATATGCTATTTTGGCGTGAACATACGGCGACCCGGTTGCAAAAAAGACGCAGGCGCGCCAGATTGTCCATGCAGACGAGCACATTACCTCATATATATCTTCATACTTGACATTTTCCACTAGTTTCCACAGCATGTTCGCTCGCTGATCCCTGCAAACCGAGTGCATTCATGTGAGGAGTGAAGGTCTGAACTCTCTCTCTCACTCACTCTCTCTCTCCCTCATTCTGCGCCTCCCCACACCCCTTTTACGAGGATACGCACATAGAAATAATCAGAGATTCCCCCATACATATAATGGGGGTTGCCTGCTGCATTCATATTAGGAAGTTGGAGTAACATCATGCGTGTGTGCGTCTGTAGACAAAGCTTCGTAGTGAAGATGGAGACTGACAGATTGAATAAAGCCCGCTTGCTTCCGCGTTCCTCTGTTTCCAATTACAACGAGCTGATAGCCGGCATAATGTGTATACTGTACTGTATATAAGTTAAGAGAGGGACTTTACGACAGTGGCGTATATTTGATCTTTCGCCTTGGTGGTTTGGTACGGTCGTCGTTCGATGCTATTCCACTTGTCACTTATAACCGCGGCTGTTGCTTAAAATATTTTGCACAAACATCAGAAGCATTAACAGTAAGCAAAATTATATTCTGACGGAGTAAAATAAAATCAACCTTGCTAGTGCTACTACATCTGCAATATTGATAGGTCTACGAAGTATTAAAAAACTGCAGCTACTAAAAGGCCTGATAGGCGTCTGGGAAAAAGGCACAGATGCTGTGGTTAAATTACAAAGATGATATTGTACCACGATTAGGCCTATATGTTTTTAACGACAGCAAAACTGAAGGGAAGGAGAGGACAAAAACAACGACGAAGAATAATGAAAATATGGATGATGGAAAATAATTAGCCTTTTCGAATAATAATGATCATTTACACTATTATTTTGCCACGCAATACACAACAACATTCCTTATTTGCACCGGCATGCATTTTCAGTTACACTCTTGAGTTGGTTAGGGCGCACTGTTTCTGCCCAGTCGTTGGCCTGGTTAAGAAGCGCACTAAAGTCGTGTGATAACGTCAGGTTGAATGGAGGTGGAGTCCTGAACTTGCAGGCCGTATTGAGGGCGCAGTGGTAAATTCCTAGTATGAGATCTTTGCGCCATCTGCCGTCAAAAAGGCGAATTTGAGATGTCAGATTCAAATGCACAATTTTATGTCCGTTCCCTAAAACATTCATATTTGATTTTTTGAAGCTCTTGTAATCAACCCGTGCTTCTATTTCTTCGAAGAAACTTCGGGACTAACCTGCCGCACACATTCGAAGCGCATTATGACGTTGGTATTGTCTAATGCTATTGCATTCACCTGGAGACAAATATGGAAAAAAACTAAAAGCAAAAATAAAAGTAGCCTAAAAGAAACAAACTGCAGGAATAAAACGACTTCATAAATAAGTAAATAACATAATTAATTTTAATGAACACATTCCTTCAAATAAGCTCATTCGTGACATCATCATAGGCCTATTGCCGGATTTCTCCACTTCTGCCCAAGATGCTAAGGTTTTCCTTGGGTTTGTCTCTTACAAGAGTAAAACAAAAATATATTATATAAAATATACAACTAAAATATATTATTTATAAATTATCTAACTATATAACTGCCGAGTTATAATCTATAGCAAGTTACATGGATGTGCATTTATCTAATAAAAAAAATCTGACGTTTTACAGGCCTACAGACAGGTCAAAAAACTGATTGGCCTATTTGATTAAAACAACTTATTTCAGGATTTGTTCCGTGTGGAAATCTCTTCTCAGGTTTGTTCGGGCATATAGGCTAATCACGAATTCCATGGCTCCATTATGAATTGATACTCTACACATGACGATGATGCGTGTCACAAGATGTGAGCTTCTGCTTACGCAGATGGGCTGAGAATATCACTATACCAAGTCCTGATAGAACGTGCCAACACGAGCGCCCGAGGTGAAACACAGAACTGGATCCAAACGACCCATCCGGTCCACTAGGCCCCTGTGCCGTTCACTCATTCATGTATTGGGCATGTTCAGTCTCCAAGCTACATTGAAAATTAATAAATGTTGGGAATTAATTAAGGCCTACAATGTGTGCACACAAAGACACGGGCGTAGCTCCCATTCCATTCATGTCTGCACTCAGACCTACTCCATCATGAGAGGCATAGAAAGAGTACGTCGTAAGGTAATTTCGTTAGCCTATTCAAAACCAGACGGAAAAAATCAGTATCTGCCAATTGGAGGAAACTGGCATTTCTTGGTTTCTTACATGTAGATTATATGGCTAGTCAGTTATCTCTCGTAGCCTATGTCGTGAAAGACAGACGTCTGTACGATCTCTAGATTTGTCCCTAGTCCCCTCCGGCAGGCCAGGAGGCCTACACCGTCTGAGCCGACCACGAGGCATCCACATGAATGAAACAATCTGTCGCCGCGCCGTCATTAGCTGCCTCTCACTGCGTCCTGGAACCGTTTTTTTTTTTTTTTTACAGAGGACCATAAATGTTTGATCGGCCCTGCTGCTTCCACTGTTTAGCCAGACACAAACCAACACACCCTTTTAAAAATACACAGATAGAAACTGTAGTGCCCATTTCATGCACACTCACACGCGCCTTCTCTTAGGGCATATCTTGAAGCAATGACAGATGTCCTGACAGTTTGGGAAGAGAGCAGTCTAAACTCTGTTTTTGTAGGCTACATTCTTCATACAGATCTTTTATCTAGAATACAGTTGTTGTTCCTGTCCAAAGTAAGCTATTTTAACTAAGTGATTTGGTCTCTTACTCGGATACATCCATCCATCCATATAGACAACACACATCAAATAACGTGTTCTACCTACTGCATGTATGCCTAATGAGGGGCATGTTCAGTGCCTTCTCACTTCAAATTTTGCTCTAGGGAAGTCACATTCAAACCAGCAGTAACATTCTTCCCCACAAGATGGCGCATAAGTAACATCTTAAATAAGCATTGAAAATATCAAACTAGTTGGCCTCTAAAGTAAAACCACTGTTTGTCGTGCATATTTATCTATACATTTCTTGTGTTTATTTGTGTTTTTTTGTCTATTAATCAGACTTAGAAGCAGCTTTTCTGTACAGCTGAAACAGAAATGTTTGAAGGATATCCTTGGGTTAAAATACTGTTACACAGTTTTGATAATTTTCTCTTCCTGAACACTTGACATTTTCAGGAAGTGAAAATGGGTTACTTTTGTGCATAAGAATTATTAAAATGAACATTAGGCAACACCAAATTCAAGAAATCATTCACAACTGTGTACTAAAGGCTGCACAGGCTTTCCATTAAGCCACATGGACCTACTTTGTGTACAAATTGCCCCACAAATGAATTCCCCATGGGTCTGAAAATACTTGAGTCCAACTCATAGCTACCCTCATGCTGTTGTGTTTATCCAGCATCAATTCATATTTCACTCACTGTAATGCTATTGCATCCTGCATGAGTGCATGAGCCTATCCCTGACCACATGGAATGTTGAATGGGTTCCCATTGATCCTGTGGAGTTTCAGATGGCTTGAGCATCAAAGTCACTATTGTTGCCTACAGCCTATAGGCCTATAGCCTAATCTGACACCAGGTCTCAACCACAGTGTTTTCAGTGATCCACAGAGAATGTAGAGGAAGCATGTTGTGATGGAAAACTTTTCCAGATGGCTCTCAGCATCCTTTTGTGCTTCTCCATGGTTTGTTGTATATTGTACAAACCTTAAAGTCAGGCCACAGGGAAAGAGAGAGAGAGAGAGAGAAAGTGTGTATGTTTGTGTTAGTGTTGGTGAGTGTAACCAGTGTCCTGACATTTGTATTTGTTATTCCTATCTATCCCTAACCTCATCCATGAGTAACAATATTGCATTGTGGTGTTTTGATGTTGCACCTGAAAGTCTGCCTGTGGGTTTACTGATGACATGTATTGAGCTGTAATACGGCACCATTTTTAAATTTCATCAGTATTGTATTCCTTGGTGAGTTTTAGCAAATCCTCCAGCAGATCGTACACATTTATTGTTAGTGTGAGTTCAGTCCTGGTAAAAGTTATGGTAATGGTGAGTTTAGATTGGCCTGATAGTGGGATGGTGATAGTGTGTGTGTATGTGTGTGTCTGTGTGCTAAGACGTTTTCTGAAACAATAAATATGCTTTTGGCAGCTAAATACGCGCACAAACCCATTATACACTAAGTTATAATAGTTAGAACACTAAGGCATGTTTGCCATATGAGTCACACTCAAAATAAATAAATAAATACATACATATATATATATATATATATATATATCATTCAGTAGCGGATTTTTTGAAAATACCACAAATGAATACAGAAAAGATACGTAAAGTAAATATAACACTTTGAGCAATATGCTTTATTGAACACTGTATTTCTGCAAGTAAGGATATTTCATATATGTACTTCAAAGCCTATGAGAAAAGTTGTAATTTATATATTTATATAGAATTTCTTACATATGCAACAGAAGGTTTCCCCTTCTTTCAAATCAGGTCTTGTGTTCTTGAAGGAGTGTGTGGAATGTTTGTTCTGGACGTGTACAAACGTTAACATGCACAATATACAGTTACTAATGGCAACAAGGAGTTACCTGGACAACTTTACAGTTCCATACAGACCGCAATGAGGCCTACACAGAGATGGAATGTTCATCTTTTAATCAAAAGATATTACATGTTATAATAACGCAAGGGACAAACAAAACATTTCTTTAAGCAATATAAATAATATAACTTAATTAATATAAAAAAAGTATAAATAATGTCATTTTTTGTGGTTGAGTGAGAGTGGCAGAGACTACAATCATTTTAACAGAAAAAAAAGAGAAGACACAACTGGGCATGAGGGAGAGATGGAGAGGGAGGCACATGTGCAACAATCAACACAAAAAAGAAAGCAAGAAACAACTGCAGAGAGAGAAATAAGAAAGAAAACAACAGACTTCTCAGCCACACCTTCTTGGCAGTTCCAGCCACACCCACTGCCACAAACAAACCCCACCCACACATCACTCTACCCCACTAAGCAGGAAGCATCCTGCCCAAAGACAGCAAGTAAGACATCAAGGGAGTCATTCTGTCTTCTCCATCTTGCCATCTTTGGCGGGGGCATCAGCAGACTTGCGCAGTGGCGTCTTGTCGGAGTTGGCGCTGATCTGGCCTGCATCCGGTGTGCCCGAGCCTTTGCTGGCTGAGTGCTTGTCCAGGTAGTTGAGCATCTCGCTCAGGATGGTCTGGAAGGTGCTGAGGGCCGCACAGATGGCCGGTGTCCCAAAGCCATGGGTGATGAGACTGTGGACACAGGGACACAACAGTGAGCTTCTTAGTAGGCCTTTGAAGTACATGCCATTTAGAAATGTTAAGAGTGTGAATTTCAGTTATTAGTTTGTGTGGTGTGTCCACGTGATAGTATGGCCTGAATAGCATGAGTTACAATACTGAAGAACACAGATAGACATGGACAATCAGTTTTTCTGTCTTATATTTGTTTTTTATTTGTGTGGCTATTTTGTGCTTGTGCATGTGTATGTATGTGTGTGTTAGCACTAAGCTGAGAATGGAGGTAAACTATTGAGGGCAGTGTAGTGAGCTCCAGAGCAGTGAGAAATGAAGTGTCAATAGTTTCCTTGGGGAAAGTGGTGCTTGTTGAAGCTGTAGATGGTGTGTGCATTGGGCTGCACACTGAGGTGAAGTGTGAAGCTCTGAAATCGCATTTACATCGCCATATTTGTGTCTGCAAGAGCAAATATATGGGAGAGGTCCTCAATAATTCATGGGTGTTTGCCCACAGCTATATCCAAAGTTGGTAATTTGGTGAGGTGTCTAGTTTTTACAGGTCTTAAGTGTATGTATGTGTGTGTGTCTGAGTGTGTGTTTGTGTGTGTCTGAGTGTGTGTTCGTGTGTATGTGTGTATGTGTGTGTGCATGTGCTTGCGTGTGTGTGTGTGTGAGAGAGAGAGAGTAAGAGAGAGACACTCTATGTGTACTCTATGTCCTGTACCTGAAGTGTGTGAGGTGTCTCTGGATGTCTACGTCCAGTATGGGGGTGGGTCTGGAGGAACCCAGGGGAGAGCGGTCCTGACTCAACAGATCCTGAAACTCCTTGCAGATCTGCCTGCAGACACACACAGAGAGAGAGAGAGAGAGAGAGAGAGAGAGAGAGAGAGAACCAGAGGGAGTGAGTTAGAGAGTGTCCTGCAGGAGTGTTTTTTTTTTTTAAATACATAACATAACTCAGCACATAAATATCTGCTGTTGAGAAAAGTTGCAAGAGCACACAGGGAGTGGGTGGGAGTGAATGAGTGAGTGGTGTGTGTGTGTGTGTGTGTGTGTGTGTGTGTGTGTGTGTGTGTGTGTGTGTATGAGAGAGAGAGAGAGAGAGAGAAAACGAGAGAGCAGCTTCCAACTGTGAGCAAAACTCACTAAAGTTACAGCATGTTGTGGAAATCCCCAAGCACATACACACACGCGCGCACGCACGTACACACACACACACGCGCACACACACGTACGCACGCACAAAGCTCTGTGCTGCATCAAAAGCTTGCAACTCATAGCACAGGAACAGTGGCGAAAAGAGACACTTGTCTGGAGACATTCCCCAGTCACCCTTGGTGGTAGTGTCTGATTCCACCTCCTGAAAATAACCCTCAGTACTCCTTCCCACTAAAGTCTGGGCTTCAGCACTAATAGATACGTGACTAGGATGGGACATCATAATTCACCACAGATAAGAGTGATGATGTTTCATGATGATTTTCTCATTCAAAATACATCACATCAGTGTCAGAGATCAAACGTTTTCATGATTAGTTGTCACATAATATTGGAATTATGAGATAAAGGCATCCAGCAGTAGTAGGCACTGTATCATGTTGGTACATATCTGTGAATGGGCTACATAGCACAGACTGCAGTCACACTTTGCTGCCTGAGACACAGCAGGGGTTTGGGCAATGTTATGAAAGCTATAAAATTGTATGAAGGCGTAAAACCTAACCTAAACCTATGTTGAATACTTAAATATGACGTGGATTTTTTGCCATGTGAGGAGATGGGAGTGGAGTGTGTTGGCAAAAGTGTTTTTAAATTCATCCAGCAAATTGGGATTACAGACAGCCTGCCTTGTGTCTACAAGATGTCCGTTTTAGATTTTTTTCCCCACAAACATCTCTGCATGGAGATGAAGATGAAAGATAAAACAAAATAACAGCATAAAAGTGTGCATAACCAGGGTGATTTGTATGACTTGGTGCATTTGTGTATGTGTGTTTGAGTAAGTGTGTGTATTTTACATGCCAAAATTCTTACTTGGTGGCCAGCACCATCTTCTTGCGTGCATTCTGTTCTTTCGGTTCCGTGTGCTGTCGGGCCAGGTGCTCTCCAACGGCTTTGGAGGGAAACTCGGTCTCACAAGTGTAACCAAAGTCCCTCGCCAGGTGGAGCGCTTCACCTGTCGAGAAAAAAACAGAGGGAGGAATGAGGGGAGGGGGGAAGAGATATCTTACATTTGCGGCCTGAAGCTACGCCGTCTCCAAAACAGCAGCAACTGATTGCTTCCTCTTTGCTGTTGCTGCTGCATTACCCTTTCTGTATACATCTGCATCCTCATCTCAAGGCATTAAGCACAAATTCTCCTTCCAAACCGATGCTAAACACAGAAGCAGTGAACAGCACAGCACATGAGGCCCACAGCCTGCAGAGGGATTCAGGCACCAGAACTGGGACACGGAGGGTATGTGTGAGAAGCCGACTAACAGAGCTAGAGACATAGCTAGGAAACGAGGCTAAGGCTGAGACGGAAGGTCCCACAGGAGCAGCCAGAGGAAGGCTGAACAATACGGAGCGCTATCCATGCACGCCAACAAATGAGATTCTACTTTAATGACCTTACTCTACCACAGCAGGAGAAAATAACAGCCTTCATCAATCTAATTAACAATAAAGATGATGTCTTGCAAGGACACTGTGGATAACAAAGCACAATATTATTATTATTATTATTATTATTAGTAGTAGTAGTAGTAGTATATAAATAATTTATCTTCTAGACATGTCCCATTTCCTCCTTCTTTCTGATCTCTCTAATATGATGAAAAAATCAAACAAATCATGTGTTACGCATGTTTGAAGTGCCTTATCTACAACATGGGATTTTATGCAATATGCTGAATATTATTTCAAAAAAAGGATAGCAAAAAGAAGAACCATTACAGTCGATGTAACAGGAAAAAAATTAATACATGAGGACCTCAATGAACAACAATTTAGATATAATAAGTTTCCATTTCCATTTGTTTTTTTATCATATCTCAGTCCATTGGATCTGTAGGATGAGGATAATTTGTCTCCATTGCTACCATGATTAGAGTAAAGCACTGCAGGTTCACCAACATTGTCTCTAATTAAATATATACGGGACAGCAATTGCTTCCCCTCTCATCACCATTATCTAATGATGAATATGTTCTTATATCCTTATTTGGATAATAGCATCAAAGATGACTGGCCTCTCTCTGCACAGGCAAACAGTTAGATCACAAGGTGAGAAGAAGAAAACACTTTCATGTACAAAATTGGAATTTAAGTCATGACCTTGTGGGTTTGGCAAGGCATGTCTGAACGTGGACGGCATAAATAATCGAGAGCACAAAAACAGCGAAAGTCTGCAGACCGATGAACTGTAAAGATGGAACACAGAGGCTCCCCAGACTAGCCTTCAACACAAACGTGAGTTTTTTTGGTCAGGCGTCCATCTGTGCATTTATATAGACGGAGAGCCTGACTGACCAGGCTTACCAAGAGTCCACGAGCATGTGTGTGTGTGTGTGGATCCTGCAAGTGATTTATATGAGGGGCTCCCATCACTGCTGCCACTGCTGAGCCCTGTCGACTGTGTGTCTTTTGGAGGCGGTGGGCTTACCTTCCACCAGCGAGGTGAGGAGTGTGACGTTGGCGGCTTTCCTCCGGCCAGCCGGGAGGTTCAGGCCAAGGCGATCGAGCTTCTCTCGCAAGCACCGGCCGCCATTCTTCGACTTCGCTCTAGAAGAAAAGAAGCAGATGAGAACACGTCTATCAGTAATCAAGTGTTCTACTTGTGCCAGGGATACTCATCTCAATACACATCTGAACTCTTCACACAACATATATGTTCATGTGTATCAATATATCATATATATTAATAATGTGCGGGTCATTTGATTAAAATGTTAAATGATTAGTACATTCCATAGATATTCTAAGGATACATTTAAGTATGTAAGGATAGTATAAACCATTCCTTTCTACAGGCCTATAAATCAATCATTAGAAAGAATGGAAATGAACACTGACAATCCTATGGAGAAACCCCTCTTGATTCAGAAAAGAATTCAACAATACACACTGACCTCAGTAAACCCGAGTGACATATACTTTCAAACGAATGCTTTTCTACATGCAGAAATGAATGTGTGGTCGAGTTGCAGAGGCTGGGTGACATTTGGGTTTGTTGGGCTTGATTAGAGGCATAGCTGCAGTTTGGAGAGAGCGGCCGAGATAATCTCACCCTGATTGATGCAGACTACGGGGAGCACATGCTTCCACAACACAAGACAGATCATCCATTTTTTTTCCTTCCCCCACACCCCTTTCTTTCCCTCTCTGCTCTCTCTCTCTCTCTCTCTCTCTCTCTCTCTCTCTCACTCCTTGCTGGCCTCATTTCAGCTCTCCAGTCTCCAGCCCTCATCAATAATGGAGTCCCAGTTCCTCCACTTCCCCCTCTTCCTCTCCTCTCCTCCTCTCCTCATCCCCTTGTTCCTCTCATCCACATCTACCCAACACCCTCCCCTCCTTCATCTCAGGGTTAAGCATCCAGCCATCTTTCACCTCCACATCCTCCATCGCTGACTCTTTCTCTCTTTTTCCCCCTCTCTTCCCCCTTTTCTCCATCCATCTCCCCATCTCTCTCTCTCCGTGTCAAGCCCTGAATGAGACAACCGTCCCTCACACTGAATCACAATGATTTTCTCCTCTTCTTCTACAGGCCTGTCGTGTTGCACAAATGTAATCTTTCTAAAAATTTTGAAATCATAGCACTGGCTGTCATCACTGCCATAGTCCTCAGATGCTCGTAATGTCAGAGGCAGGACCAGCAGCCACCCATGTCTACACCCTGCCACGGCACAGAAACTACACCCGAAGGACGTTCGCAGAGTGAGCTTGACAGCCTTTGAAAACCTCACACAGCGACAGACAGGTGTAATTTCAGAGAGCTCATCTGAGGCAAGTGGATGCTTACTGGGGGAAGGTGTGAAACATACAAATGCATCCATTCTTCTGTTATATACACTATATATGTTGCAATCACTGCAACACTCTACTACCAAGAAGAGCCTTTGTTGTGGAACACACCTTCTCATCACACTTGTTACAAATGCACAATAGACTATGTTGTGTGAACTGTTGTCTACTGTGGACTGTGAACGCTGCTTTGAATGAGGAACTCTGGTAGAACGCACTGGTCATTGTCTACAATACAGTATAGGCTAGCATTGGTTCATGGTCTTTTATCATGCAACTGGGAACTAACATATTTTTACTTCCAGGAGACTGAGATGTGAGATGTGCAACACCTTAGCTAGCTCAAAGCAACACTCTCACAGCTAGAGTCTAAACAACTAGAATCGATGCTGTAGGTAAGAAAAAAAAAGAAACATCTAGGATAAAATCAAACACTAAAAACATCAATAAATACATTGAGTCAATAAATAAATCTTCTAAGAACATGGGCATCTATTCCTGCTAATTATTTAGCATCAGCTCAGTATGCTAATTGGATGTATATGTGTATCCAATGTAGCAAGTATGCTTAATGTATGTCCGCACAGCACTGAAGAGTATGTGACTGCCTACTAAGGAATGCATACTCAATGTTTGAGTATATGGGAAGGCAATGAACAGGAAGATGTTTACCTTTGTGTGAATAATACAGTAAATGTCTTTGCGACTGAATGAGCGTAGATAAATGGAGGACAAAATGCTGTGGATGACTAATGAGACTAAGTTACTTTGAAGCAAGATGTGGATGATCAATTATGATGAAGACAAAGATGATGAAGAACAAGACGATGATGATGATGATGATGATGATGATGATGATGATGATGATGATGGGCTCTGGTACCTTCTCAGAATGCCCCCCAGCAGTGATGCGTTGAGGCACTCGGGTGGCGAAAGGCGTCTCTTCACCTCTGCTATCGTCACCTTATACTTGGACGTGGAGCTGAGCAGAGACAGTCTGCCAGGCACAGAGCAGAACAGGTCTGTGGGGTTCACCACACACGTGCCACCTGTAGCCACACAATACGTATAGAAGATACACATACTGTTAACACCCATGATACATCCTAACTTTCTCACACCCTCTTGAACAGGAAGGTCCTTAACTGTCATGTCTAAGTAAACTATAGACTTACTTAAGCATGGTGGTATGTAATGATATAGCAACAAAAAGACAATGGATGATGCACTTAACCATCCTTTGGCACCTATAATCTTTCACAGTATTGATAAAGAAAACATTCGGTGTAAATAGGACATTATAGGCATTTCTAATGATGTACTATTGCTACAACATACCATGTGGAGAAAAAAAGAGAAATATTTGTTAAAGGTGAAACTGGTGTATTTCTTTTTCTATCTTGTGGTTTATCTGGCTCTCCTGAATGTAGCGAAGGAAGCATTTTCCCTTTTTGTGTGTCTGTCTATGTGTGGCTGTGTGTGCGCCTCTATGTTTGTGTGTGTTTGTGTACACATAATGTTCCTTGCTTGTGGGTCTTTACCTACTCCATGTAACGTCAGTCACCTTAAAACGGACTGACAAACCCAAGATCTCCAAGAGCATGCAAGTTCAACATCATATTAATTCCCCTCAAAATGTTTTGATTCAAAGAAGTTTGTATTTTATGTTGCCAAGGGCAATTGAAAAAGAGCTATTGCCGGTAGTCTGGTCGCGAGAGTCGGGCCCAGAGGCGATAGCTGTATTTAAGCGCGGAGAGTAGCCTGAGGCAGCGCGCGAGCGATCACAAAGCGAATCAAATGCTTTTTACGAGTTTGCCACGAAAATTATAGAAAAAAAGACATAGGCCAAATGTCATTCCGTTTCTATTTCAACAATTATTGTGTTTACAGCGCGCGCCTCCTGTCTGTTTCAGTCAGCACACAAAACCACTGCGCGCACCCGCGCGACAGTGTGAAAAGCTTGGCTAGGCGGGGGTAAGCTTGATCAAATTCCTGAAAGCTAAGAGGGATACTAATGATTAAAACACAGACGACTTTTCTAAGTAGGATCCTCGTTTCTTGAGTGATTTCTTGTGAAAAAGGTTATCTGAATATTCAATGAAGCCAAAGCTGCAGTCAGTGTGAACAACATTAATATGATCTCCACTGAATTTGGACCCGCGCGGCATTAACATATCAAAGCAGCCGCCGGAGGCGAGAGAAGCTATCGATACAGGAGCACGAGGTAAAGCAAAGATTATTGGTTGTGATGGTTGGAGCGGCGGAGCTCCCGGCTAAATCCTGCACACCATTAACTGGAAGTGATCGCGTTGGGATCCGCGCGCCAATGCGCCCATGAGCCGCCAGCCCAACACCTAGACAGAGTTTATTAAAAATTAAGAACCCGAGACGCCACGCGCTTTATGGTAAACTCCACATGTGTGTAGAGCCTTGTGCGAGCGGCCACTTTGAAGAAACAGACAAAGAAACAGAGGCATAACTGCAAGGGACTGGAACCTGTACAAGCACCATGACTTAACAAACAAAAAAAACAAAACAAAAAAAAAAACAAGCTTCATGAAATCACTATGGAGTTGACGAAACATGAGCAGGATTGTTCCGTGTGAAGACACAAATATACGTGTCCATCCCATATCCCTGGATACTGCACATAATTTTCTTAACATAATGCATATCCCTCATATTAAAAAAAAAAAAACGAAAACACGTAAATCAAATAAACGGATGATTTCAAACTTGTGTGACGTATCGTTTACTATCGAGTTTATGAATCAACAAAATAATCTGACATAGATGGCTGTGTGTTCATTGCATTTAGAGGGCATAAGGTAAGAGTTTCACATGAACTGTGGAAGGTTATTATTATATTATATTATATTATATTATATTATATTATATTATATCGGTAAAGTGTAGGCCTATATAAAAATGATCATTTATGTATATTTTGTTCATCTGTTGATCTAGCTTTCCTGCTTGTCAATACATTTGTCATTTATTAAAATATCTACATATCATATATATCATATATATATATCTCAATAAAAATAAAGAGAAAAAAGAAAAAAATCTGTTAAATTAAATTAATTTTTATTTTAATATTATTATTTTAATTATTGACCTACATGTACACCGAAATGAATGTAAATTATACACAATTATTTTTTTATGACAAAATAATTTTTTTTTGTATGTTACACTTAAAAATAGAAATATTTATAAAAAAATAGATTCATTTCATTTTTATTCTGCATGTTTATCAGGAATATTCATTCACTGAAAATTTATTTTTTTAAAAATTACATTTTTAAATGAAATTAATTTAGAAAAAAAACAGCACAGAAATATCTAAACATATAAATGGTTCGATTAAATGCTCTATATACCGTGTACTTTATATTATATATATTATTACGATTATAATTAATTAGTGCAGTGCTCAGTGAATTTGTGTAAGAGAAAAGTTGTGAGAAAAGTTCTTACCTCTACGGATCACACCACCTTGGCCATTAAGAACAAGTCCACACTGAGCATCCACAGAGCCCTAAACACACAGGGAGATACACACACACACACACACACACATCAGGTACTGACACAACTACTTATGACATATTTATTCAGACAATGAGTTTAGAAGTGAGGAAGACATGAGCTGTGTGTGTGTGTGTAAACCTAACCTGTTACATAAGACTAACCAACAAGCTACTTTATGCTAGCCTGACTCGCACATTTATCAGTGATGTCATCAGCATGAAGAACACGAGACTTTATCAAAAGAGTTAATCCGTCTCGCGAGCCATGACCAGTCCAGGCCGAGTTTCAACCAGCCACACACACACACACACACACACACAGCAGCAGCAGCACCATACTGAAGGGGTCTTGTAAGCCCTTTTAACAAACTCCTCTCCATTTTTCTCTTTTCTGCAGCTAAAGTGATTATAAAATCAATATACAAACCCACCAGATCAGGCATAAATTACGCGCTCGTGAGCTAAAGGTATGGCAGTTCCTTTTGTCCCGCGTGCCAAATCTTTTTAACAGCTCAAAGATGCGCTTGTGCGCACGAGACTGGCCGCATCTGTTCCGAGCCTTTACTGGGTGCAAGTTTAATTCAGTCCGGGAGAAAGGTCGAAAACCTTTTCACACGACCTGAGTGTTTTGTCTGTGTGTGTGTGTGTGCGCGCGCGCGCGTGTGTGTTTGTGAGTGTGTGTGGCAGAGAGAGATTGCAAAAGTTTTGAAAATATGGCATCAAAGTTTAAACATAATACTAATAATAATAATAATAATAATAATAATAATTAATTCAAGAGTTAACAAAAACTTCTGTCAATAATAATACCATGCTTGGCCTACAGTATGATACTTTTGCCATCACAGCATAATGTAATGTTTTGCTGCACAGGATAGGGCCTGTGTAAATTTAAGATTGGGCCTATGGAGGGGGGGGGGGGGGTTATGTTTTCACATAAATTGTCAATTTATTTAATTATTAGACGATATAATTTTGAGGTCCTCTGACATCCATTTTTGGCAGGTTTTTTTAACTTGTAAGTTAAACTTGAACTGCCTTCAGCGTTCAGATGTCACTGCATAAAGAGGCAGTTGATTGACATTAAGTCCTAAATTGGATAAACTACGGTGCTCTACTGTGTAGGATTTTCCTTTTGTCCTCGCGCTCCCAATCCCTTAATCCGGTCTTTTACCGGAGAAAAGAGCAACAGCGGCTCTCCAGCCGGCGTGGTTATTCCTCTGCCTTTAGAACAATATGACCGTGCTATAGGTCTAGAGTATGTAAATACCCGATGAAAAGAAACATTAAAAATGGACCTGGTTAACGTATTGGGTAGAAACTGAAGCTGAAGGGGGGCAAGCGAATTAATGAGTGCATAGCCTATTGTGACACAAAAATAGCAAAATAAACGTATTAATTTATAGCGTAGTGTTTTTATATATTTTTAAATCCAGTTTATGTTTCAATATCTTGATTCAGATTTCGTTTTTATCAAATTTGCTATTTTTTTTACCCGACAATTTTTAGGCAACGAGGCATCAAGAGTCTTCTTGTCTCTCCATTAGGCTACATGTAATCTCCCATCGTGACCGCCACTGATATAAAATGGGAGATTTATTACATTTGACCGCTGCTATCGGTCAGAGAAAAACAGTAAGAGTTTTACAGTCTTGCCTGCCTGTGTGTGTTTGTGTGTGCGCGAAAGAGAAAGTTGTCGGCTTTGTATTCGATGCTTTAACAGTGGGATTACATTGATGGTACCTGTAGATCCTCGGCCCCGGGAGGCGGGAGCCCCAACCCGGCTCCGGGTAGTAGTCTCTGCTCGGGGTGCATGCCATACTGAGAGCCGTGGCTCATCAGTGATAGGTCATGTCGCCTATAAGCGTCCAGACACCCCAACTCCCGCCGCTGTTCGTCCAGGCACGAAGACTTGAGCGCCCGAGCGTTGTGTAGGTTGATGAAGTCTGCCGGCTCGCCGTGATGGAGCTGTTGGTAGTATTGCTGGGAGTGGTGTAGCGTATTGAGCGAATAGGCGTCCGGGTTCACGGCCGGGTGACTGTGCTGGAACTCATAATGAAAAGACTGGTGGTGTAAGGGCGTGTATTGGTGGTTCGTAGGAAAATATGGGGAGGCAAACTCGGTTCCGGTTGCCGGGTACGTGAGAGGAGAAGAGGAAGAGTATGCGACAGAGGAGTTGGCCACAGATTCCAAGCATCCGAGCTGCATCAAACGGTAGCTGTTTGATCCGTCGTGACGTATCTGTACCGGGGAGAAAAAAAGACAGAAAAATATGAGGGATGTCATTTACACGCGCTCGCAGCTATACCGCAGCACAGGACGCTCTGTGAGCAAGGCATTTCGCACGCGCTAAAGCAAGCTAGACGGAAACTCTGCCTCCCAAACACACAAACACACACGAGCTCAAAGTGGCCTCAGAAAAGTACCTGACGGCGATGTCATCTCCCGATGCCTGGGAGGGGAGCGCGTGAGGCAGCTCGTGTTAGCGGCTGCGAGTTTTTTTTCCTCCCTATGTGTCTATCATTCGCCACGCGCAGTCCTAAAGAGAATATTATCATTATTGTCGCGGCTGCAAAGGATTTTTCTCCCAATACGTTGGGCTCACATAAGTGCAGGTAAGCACTAGTGCCACCGGAGTCTTCCACAACAAAACTGTTCTAATCACGAGGACCAAAGCCTTACACACCAGAGCCTCAAATTTTCCTCCAAAGACAGTAAGGTACTATTATTTTTAAAGGACTGAAGACAAATAGTTATAGTAAGTCTGCAGTACTCCGCAATCGCCTGCTCAATTTCTATCCTTGTCCTACCATATCAGTACAGTAAAGTCCTAGCCCGCGACAGATGTCATAACTCATTTTACTCTTTCTCCTCTTTATTGGGTGAATAATTTAATTAAATGAAACGGATTTGTGAGGTGAGAATAAAAATGAATTAAAAATACCTCTGCATCGTGAACCAGTCCCGGAAAGGTGGCTGACATTCTCGCGATCCAGGAAACCCCGCTTTCCTCGCGCTACCGAATAAAATGCGTTAAAATCCCAAATATAGCGCGTGAAAATGAATCGCGGCCTCGCGGAGTGGGTAAAAGCTGGCTGTAACGTGTTTCCCTCTGCACAAAAGGCGCTCCCTGGCTCGGATTTTGTACTTGCAGGGTATTTCTCCGGCTGATGTCGTAGGTCCCTTGGTAATATAGAAGTTTTGAAAATTAAGCATCAGCATTGAGGAATGGGAGGACAATAGACGGAGGAGCCTCATCCCCAGGAGACGAGGAATAAATATTGTATCTTCGCCTAATAAGGAACCAAGCGCGCTTTCAACATTTTTGATGATTTTTTGTGGACATTTCTTTATGGGCGTTTGTGTTTTTCTATCGCCGAGCATTGCTTTTTACGCGTGTATGCCAACGGCTTCACGATTTATGGTACATTTGGGGATTTTTATTTTCTGCAGAAATGTAAGTTTTCTTTTTCAAAATTATCTTCTGCATTTGTGGTATGGATTAATTTAATAAATACATGTTTGGTCGATATAATACGAATATTGTTTTGGTATGTTTTTTTTTTCAATTGTATTCATTTATCTCTGATACCGTGTGCCTATTGCATTGATAATGGTGCTGCTATGTATTAAATTTCAGCCATTTTTAACAACTGAGAATAATACTTAGGCTATACAAGACTCATTTACTACGTGTACATTTTGCACAACTATACAGCACCGTGATATGATCGAAATGTTTCATGAACATTAATGGAATTAAAACAGGCTGTCTATTTTTTGCATGAAACCAGCACACAAATACTTCAGGGTTAGCCTTGATTCTTTTGTTTTAAGTGAGGGTGAACGAATGAACAATTTATTACTGTTTTTAATTCCAACAATCACTCCTATTTTTATATAATTTCACAGTGATATGCTAAAAGTGTTGAATCTCCGGCAGGTGTGGAGCAAGGCTCTTCACCTAGGTATTTACAGGTGTGGGACACACTAGGTTTTTTTGTTGTTAAATTTTTTTTTCATATATATTTTTTAGCTGTTTTACTGCACATGCCAGCCTATCTGGTGTCCACTGTCTTGTGTATTTGGTTATCTTGCTATTCGAGGCCTGTTCTGAAGCTGAACGGATGGCAATGTGATTGTTGTACATAAAAGGGAAATGCCGGTTTTTTATCGATTTATTATCGGCTGCACCTCAGAACTGCACGTAGCCTATAAGACGACGCAGAACAAACAAGTAATGGTGGCGCTGAAATGTTGTCTATTCAACTTTACAAACTTTTGTCTTGCACATTATATATTTTCCATTTGAGTGGATTAAATGCATACGCTATTAATAGCTTCTTTACAGCATCAACTAAAGAAGAAAATATGATGATATTGTGTAGTATTAACGCTAGCATTCACGTGTGTACTAATATCCAAGTCTTTGCTCGTTTGAATGGTTACTTTGGTGCTTTAAATGTGGATGTATTTCAGCGCGCATCTAACCTGTGAGCATCTATCTAATCTCTAATCGAATGTCTCTCCTGTCCCACCCGAGCGCCTGTTTTATCCTCCTAGCCCGGCGCCCCCGCCCTCTCGTGCTCTCTCAATGCATGAACTCAGTGAGCGAGACTATAACAGTTTGTAAGTGTTTTTAAAAGCTCTTGCTCCCCTTATTTAACCTAAATTATTACCATTACCGCAGGCTCACTCTCATGCAAGAGGAAGGGCGGACGGTGCTGCCGTGAGCGTCCGGTTGCTCGCATGTAGGGAGGGTCTTTTAGCACGCACGCACACAAGCACACACCCACTCACACACATACACAAACACGCGTGCGCGTTATATATACAATGTCAAGAAATGATCACATTGTGTGAATGGGATTCCCTTAAGTGACAATTTATTTTTTAACAGAAACATACTCTTAATTTAAATGTGTTGAAGTGTGTATGGTTTACGTATTCCGTGCCAAAAGAGCACGTAGGCTACAGACGGTATATAGCTGATGTGAGATTGTACTTGTGTATCCATCCGGTACATGCTTAATTATGGTTCCGCATGTGCGTGCGTGTGTGGCAGATAGACAGTCAGACAAACACAAGGCATCGAAATGAAATGAGTAGGCCTATGTTAGAGAAAGAGAGGAAGAAATGATAGGGGACAGAGAGGGCGAAAGAGATGAGTTGTTTTGTCTCACGTGAGGGATTAGGCTTTCGCCAGTAGTCTGTGAGCTCGCGGGATGTGGCGGGGGCACCAGTTGCACGGTAGACGGTCCTAATAGGGCTTAGCAAACACCTCGCGATGCCATATGCACGCTGTACCGGTTAGGGCTGGCTCCATCTGTTCGCCCTGTCCACGAGGATGCACTACAAAATCTAACTCGTTCACCAACCAGCACAAAAACACGCTTCCAATGAAATTGTTCTTAAGTAAACCGGAGTAAGGGCAGTGTAGCTACTCTCTTAAGTCGCCTGTGTTTGACGCTACAATGTGACACAACACACAGCTGTTGAGTGTTGTGGCCGATTAATGAACGCGCTGGACCAGTTGGATCTGTCATAGCTGTCACCCTTCATTTTGCTTTCTTCTGAGGATGGTTTCGCTGTTTACCTTTGGGTTCAATTTGCATGTAAGCAGGAAAAAAAGTAGCGTCTTAATCAAAACCCAAGCTTTGTCTTGCTTAATCAAAATCCAAGCCTTGTTGGATTAGAAGCTCTTTTGGAACCCGGAAGTGTGTGATAAGAAGTAGGCGACCTAATGGAAGTTGGACAATTTTCTCTGTAGGAGGAATGATGGTAACTTCTGACGTCAGACCGATAGTCTAACGCATCAAACATTTGGAAGTTTTTACAAATGTTTGTGCTTGTATTTAATGACTCCTTTGTGTCAGAAGATATGGCCATGTTGCACAACAGTCAGATTGATTAGGCTCTCTCGCTCATTAATCGTTTCCCCCTGTGGCTAAATGACACTTGTGTCAAAAGTCTGCTTTATTAGAAATTGTTGTTTTTTTTTTTTTAATTCACTCAGTTAGTCGTTAAACAAGTTTTCTCACACCTCTGACCTTTGTCAGGCGCCCAAACCAGGGAATATACGGGTTAAGGACATCATAACTGTTGGTGGATGTGTGTCTTGAGTCTTGTCCAAACTGTGAAATGTTTGTTATCCCTAAAAACACCATGCAGTTAAGAAATATAGTCAGACTGTTTAACCGTGACCTACATTTAGGATCCACACACGGAGGCAGAGTTTTATATGCTAATAGTGGATTGAAATGGGGGAGGGGCGAGGCGTCAGTCACAATCCCGCATAGTGTATTTAAAGATTTGCACCAAATTAATTTCTCTGCGCTGGAGGTGTACAACAGTGAACAGGTGGCCGTCAAAATTACTATCCAAACATTTTTTCACCGATAAACTCCGTGAGAGCCCGCATGTCTGTTGATCCGCTATTAAAGTTATATTTTAAATAGTCATGTCATTGTCTTTCCCTATTTAACTTATTTTCATTTACAGTTAATTTAAGTTGAGTTTAATGTAGCCAATATGACACCACAAAAGGCTATATTTAGACAACCTCTTCTCAAAGTTATTGGGCCTCCATAATTGCATTTACAGCAGAGCCCTTTTAGTATTAATTAAAAAATATCAGATCTGTGTGTCAGGCAGTTGGGCACTGGTCGCTGTAGCCAAGGTTACATGTATCAGTACGCCTGTGCTGCACATGCTGGTTGTTGTGAGTTAAATTAATTTTTGGGATTATAGCCTACCCAAGCTGTGCAAAGAGTTGGTAAGATCGGGCATTATTAATTTAGTTGTGTCTGTCGAATCAATAAACGGTCGAAATGAAATCTGTGACGGTCCCTGTGTAAACGCCCGTCATCCTTTAGATGAGGAAACTGTATTCTCCTTCACCTCTGTCTCGCCGATGAGCAGACACTATGCTGACCTACAAGGACAGGGCACTGTCCGTTAAAATTATGACTCTTGAATACTTTCTGTATTGCAAGCTAATCCTACTCAGCTATACAATAATTAGCGCGAACCTGTGTCAGGTCCGAAACGCCCGCCTTCATAGGCCGCTTAAACAATTGCGATAAACTCAAGTAGGACATCATTATCTGCCATTTTCTTCATTTGTTTTCTCTATGTATCTTTCCTTCCTTTAATCCGTTTTTCTTTCTTTCCTTTAGAGAGCTGTAGTTAAATTAAGACGTGAATACAAAACCAGACACGTGCCAGCTGCCCAACAAAAACAAAAGTGCTTAAACGTCTCGTTAATTAAAAAAGCAATCTGCTGCTTACTTAGCAGACAGACTAACGGAAAGTGCGCTTGTTGATGACACAGAGCGGATGCAACCGAACGAATCAGATATTTCTTCAATTAAGCCTGGCCTACTCGTTGCCATCACTGTGATTATTAATTATGGAAAAAAATCAACAAGAACAGACGCTGTATGAGCATCCATAGGCAAATTAAAATAAACACGACGTGCATTGTTTTGAAGGCAGTAGAATGTTTATTTAAAAAATAATTTAAATAAAATTAATTAATAAATAAAAATAAGAAGGATTTTGTAACATGTAATTCAACTCACTGCCATATTTTATATTAGAGCCTAAAAGCCTAAAACGGCAGTGACTAAATATTGGCCTGGGCCTTCACAGAGGACCAGGTGTGACAGTGTATTTCACTTCTTCGTGAACTTTTTCAGGCCATTTTCTTAACCTTGCCCTCACCAAATACAGACTGCCTTTATGTCAAAACAATAATCTTAATCTATTTTATTCTGCAAGCATAGTTTTCCATAGAACAACGTCAAATTTTAGGACATAAAAAATCAAGGATGAAAAATTTAAAGACAGCATCTGTTTGGGTGATGGAGTTCGCCGGATCGATAGTCTTTAACTTCTTCCTTTCCATTTGTTCATTAGCCCAGAGTCAAACATCTAAGGCCCAGCACTCAGCCGTTATTAACGGAGCGTTCGATTGAGTGTCCGCTCCGGTGAACTCACGAAACTGAATCCAGTCGCACGGAACTCACTCTCACACTTGGTCAAAACATTTAGAAGTCATAGGTTTAATTCCAACTATATCATCTGCGGTTCATGTGTCACTGCTTTTGTGTGGGTTGAAGATATGACTTGATGACTTGCGCACCATCAATCAGAAGTGCCCTTGCTGTGGGATGTTGAGGCAATAGCAGAATGTCTACCTTGTCTTAAAAAAACTTTGTGCGAAAACGTCTCGGCCTGGCCGTATGACATAGGCCTTTAATATATATATATATATATATATTTTAAAAATGTCAGATAATGAGTAAGCCTACATGATGATGGGTGACAAGGAAGTGGTTGACTTTATTTCGCTTGCAGAAAGGAGATCTGTCTATACAAAAACAGGAAGCCTCCACTTCACGCAGATTCACGTGAACGTGTAGTCTAACGACTTATTTCCATTTCGTGCAAACACGGGCTACTTATTAGCTTTGTCGTGGGGTGCACTGGCTCGAAAAAATGTCACGGGGTTTGAACTGACAGCTGGCAGGAGTGCCCAATAGTTTGGAGATTTATCACCAACACTTAAGCGGATCAATATTCCTATAACCAGGGAGTCTAGCCTATTACACTGTTTTACAGCACAGGCGCAGCATTGTAAGATAGTGCCTATTGTGCCTGTGATCACACACGGAGGTGGCGTGCTGCTATTGAGGTAGGATTTATGAAGTTCATTATTTCTTATGTGGAACAGACTCACCCTGTCTGCCTGTTACACGCCTGCCTCATTAGAATGCGGCATAGAAATAAATATGCAAATACGACCAACTGTCACTCAAAAGCTGTTTACCAATGGATCCATAGCACAATGCATGAAACTAGCTGTTTAAAGCATATTGTGTACTTATGATCATATTTACAGCCTGCTGAAATTGCCAAAGATTTTTTTTTACCTATCAGTGTACAAAAATACAGATGCATTATTATACACATATTCAAGGATGAAATTGAACATGCTTTCACTAGGGCAGCAAGAAGTTAATTGTCTTGCTGGAAGTCAGGCTTTAATACTTAGTTTTAAACCTGTCCTAATCTTCTGTTACTTTCACTGGCCAGACAGAGATTTGAGCAAAATCTCCATTCAGATGTTTTATTTGAGAAGTGCCATTGTTCAGAACTGAGGCTACTTTTATCTCATGGTTAGACCACTTGTTCATTGTATACCACCAAATGCCTCAAGTAAATGTAACAGAGAATCCATTAACTAAAACTAAAGAGTAAATGTTATCACTTAGGGGATATAGACTGCAGTATACCGCTGTTAATAAGGGCTAATTTGATTAATCCCTACCACAGTAAGTGGCCACTCAGGCTGAGTGAGCTCTGTTTTGTGGCTTAGAATAATCTGGCCCCAGGCTGAGGCACAAGTGTTAATCTTCTCCAGTCCATTTAACAGCACCCATAGACCAGACGAGGGCATGATCTCTAATCCCAGAGTCGGCCTTAATCCAGCCCAAGGCTCATCAAAATGAGATGTGTTCAAATGCGGATGTGTTTGGGAAATGAACTTGTAAAAAAAAGTCTCTTTTACTTTTTGTTCATTCTCATTCAAAGTCATTTTCTCTTCTGAGGAGTTCATTTGTGTTGTGCTGTTTCATGTTTCTTGTGTCGTGTTGTGGACACTACAGTGTGATGGGCACCCAGCCAAAAAAGTGTGTGGGCTTGAGGATTCACTCATGTGTTAGTGTGTGTGTGTGGCTTATGTATGCTGGCGGAGAAAGTATGAGGGAAATACAAATGTGTGGGATATCTCTTTCTCTCTCTCTCTCTCTCTCTCTCTCTCTCTCTCTCTCTCTCTGTCTGTCTGTCTTTCTATGTGTTTGTTTATGTATTTGGGTGAATTATATAAAATTCTCTGTCTCACCTTCAGATCTTTCATGTCTAAATGGAATCCCCCATCATGCAGAGAGAGTATTATCCACACTGATGAAAAAGGGCCATTTGTATGAATGTATGACTATGTGTGAATAAAATGGAATAGAGGTGTATGTGTGTGTGTGTGTGTGTGTGTGTGTCAGCCAGCCCCCTCAGGCCTCTACCAGAGGCTGGGATTAGACACCACATTCGTACTGCACAAAATGGATTCCAATATCAGATGAAGCAGGCAGAGAGGCACCTCACACTAACACACACACACACACACACACACACACACACACACACACACACACACACAGGAAGACTTTGATCATGTAATTCCTTTGTAATCTGCTTAATGAGGGCATTTTGTTTATGGATATGTGTGTGAGGTGAGCACAGGGCTGTGCTAAAAACCAGAGTGGAGATTAAACACGTCATTTCGGTTCACCTCAGCCCAGACAGGGCCTTTCTGCGCACCTAAAGTCCCACTCTGGACACACGCCTGCAGAAGCAGCCTAATTTACACAATGTTGAAATGACAGCTGGAGTTACAGCTAACTTTGTGTTCATGTACCAAAGGTGCTTGAGTCAAAGCATAAGGTGCTCCAAAATGAAATATTTTATGCTGTGTGTGCATTGTACATCCATTTGTTACTTTTCTGCATGTAAATTCACTTACAGAAAAAGAGGCCTGCAGACAGGTGAAGGGGTGATGATCACCTGCAGGCTGACAGGTAGATTAACCTGCCGCCGGACTGTTTGGCCTCACACTGACAGAGAGAGAGACTTGCTTGTCACGAGAACTGAGAACAAATGCTTCCGATACTTCATCGTCTCTTTGTTGTTCCTGAATGGGACAGGCATAGACATGGCTCAAAACACCTGACAAATCCACAAAGTGGATTCATATTTATTTCTGGTTTCCCAGTGTTTCTTTTTGTTTGGCTATTGTGAATGGTAGATGCCAGGGGATAACTGGTCTTAAGAGACTGAATTCCTCTAACCTTCCTGTTGTGTTCATTTCATGGTTACAACTTTGGTGTTCTGGTCAGAAATGAACATTTTTAACTTGACATAACACATATGATTGTCATCACATTTGTGATAGACCTCTTAATCAAAGTGTTCTCTTCAATATTACAAAAAATTATGAATATTACAAAATTAAAACTTTGTTGTGTACTAATTATGGCCTGTAAGCCTCACTGAACAAAGCCTATGTAATTAAGTGCGGGAGAGATTTTATTGGAAGTAGGTTTCTGGTGGAGGATGTCATTGGAAGCAAAAATAGTGACTGAGGGGTGTATTTATGCTTGTGTAAGTGAATACAAACGAATTGACCCTTTCTATTTGATCTGTAGTTAAGACTGCATGTGCCTGAAAACAATTTTTGTACATCTACTGTTGTTTCACCTATCAATTTTCTTATAGTTGTTGTAGTCTTATAGTTCTTATAGTTTCTTATAGTTTGGCCAGAACACTACAGGTGTAACAAAGTTGAATAAAACACCCAATATGTTATGAAATTTATCAAAAATTGTGTTATTTGTTCTGTATTTGTTCTGTATGAGCAAAATCATGGAGCTCCATGACCACCCAATTAGATTAAGTACATTTTTGAAAGAGAAAAAAGAGGTCCAATTTGACTGGAACACAACAGGAGGGGTAATTGAAGCATTAACAACACGCATAGGTTTGGAAGTACAGAGATCAAAGAAGACTGAATTTCAACTTTATTATTTTTGTATGCCATGAATGATAATTGTAAATCTGTTCAAAAAAATAATAATTACAATAGGAATCTAAAGGAAACTTGTTCAGAAACTGTAACTGTATTCTATTGACAAAATGTAACAATTATAGTTGTGAATGAAGATTCTCAATAAATAAATAAATAAATAAATAAACAAACAGATGTTTGTGGTGATCTCGTGCATCAGTGTTGGTGTGTCAATACAGACACAGACTAGCACACATAGATTATTGCAGTCTTCATAGTTTCTGGATAAAACCAAAGTGGACAGTGAGACACTGCTCAGAAACATTTGTCATATCCATAAACTGCATGACTAATCAGAGAGAGAGAGAAAGAGTGAGAGTCTCCAATTGGTTGATGAATATGCTGCACACTAGTCTTTAGTCAGCAGCCCAAATAAGGAGAATATAAAATTATAAATTCTGATTGTAGAAGACAACAAAATCTCTGCACTAACATATTATATAATTTATTACATAGTAAGAAGATTCATTTATAACCCATTGGCAGACCAGGATATTGGTTCACTGTCCAGTTTCAGGAAGCATAAGAATGTGCATTACCTAAATTTAAACGTAAAAAGAGATCTGTACAGTTCACATTCCTTGATTTGGGATTCCCTCAACCTTGGGTTGTTTTCCAAATAACTGTTTTTGCAAACAAAAAATAAAGCAGAATGCTGTAAAGACAAGCATCATCACTGACAGTTCTATTCATCATCAGATGTGCGGTGAAAGTCTGGCTGGTAGTTTGTTTAATGAGGAAGAAAGGAGGTGAGCCTGCATGATCATCCTTAGATTCCTGGTGGTTTGAGAGTGTTTAACATCTTCAAGTGGAATAGGAAAAAAAAATAAAAATAAAAATAAACATAAGACAATGTTTTTAAAACAGTCGTCCATGAAGAGCTGCCCCCTCCACACACATACACAGAATAGGCTCCCAAAATTGTTTGAACAGAAAAGCCACTTAACCTTAAGCCTGACAGTATGACAGGTTCAGGATGCATACTTGTTTTGGTTGGGTGTTTGGGAAAGGAGATTGTTTTTTCATCAAGATGAAACCCTTGGAGGTGAAGAAATAGTGCAGGTTTCTGATACTACAAGGCCAAATTACATACAAGATGTACACCGGGGGGACGTGGGGTGAAATGAGAAAGAGTCGGGGAGAGACAAAGAGAGAGAGACAAACAGACTGAGAGATAACATATTTCATTATTTGCAATGAAATATTTTATGTATCTTTTTGAAGTCCAATCATTTTAGTCCAGCTCTCTGTTCAAATAAATCTGCTCTCATCTAGCCCAGATTGTAATAATTCATCCATTTAACATCATTTTATGCACTCAAAAATCAACTGCTCACACACATACACAATCATAAAAGTCAAGCACTAATACAAATATACACACAAATATAGACAGACAGACACACTCACTCACACACACACACACACACACACACACACACACACACACACAGAAAACCCTTTCAAAAGAAGGCAGGGAAATAAACAAAGGCGAGAACACAACCCCTGCACTCCTTTGGGATTTTTACTATTCTGCACTTCTCCGTTCTCTTCCCTCTCTTCCCGCCCTGCTCCCAGGATCCTTTGTGCCGCGCATAAAGCGTCTGATTATGAAGCCCACAGCAGAGGAACTCTCTCTACCTGTCAGTCAAAGAGTACACCCATTTTTCTCTCTCTCAAGCGCGCGCATACACACACACACAAACATGCCCTATACGCACATCACATATACACATAGCCTACTTTTTAATTCTCTCTCTCTCTCACACCTATGCAAAGATGTATGCAATGAAGACTCTTGGACCCTGACTAAAACCATTTGGCAGTGAACCTATTATCACCTCTGCTAACCTCAATCCATCCATTCTCTATCACCCCCCGCCACCCAACCCCCCCCCCCCCCGCCCCCACCTCCCACCCCTCTGCCTCACACATCCTCTCTTCTTCGCCCACCACCTGTTTCACTCTCCGTCTCCTCTCATCTCTCCATTGTGGACCAGAAGCAAGCCTACGCACATTCATTCACTGGAACAAGACCCAATTCAGAGAGACAGGAAACTCTCCACGCACCTCTCCATTTGCAAGGCTGCCCACGAGGTTGGCCGAAGCAGGCCCTGGCTAAGCCTCAGGATTTATTACTGTAGATCAAGCCTCTGAAGAAGTAAAAAGCACCAAACACAGCTCAATGAGTTCTTATGATGGAAATGTAGTTTGGTAAACACTGGATGTGAGGTAACTATGAATGAATAAAGCTTGTACAATTTTTAACATGCAGGATTTATGTAGTAGTTTAGATATTGTGAAGTCATGCATAGATCAGTAGAGAAAAACAATGGCTTAGTGTGCTATAGCTCACTGTGTTTTGTGCTAGTTGTCTGCTATCAGTGCCTGTGTCTAATTTTAAGGCTTTTTTTAAGTAAGACTTACTTGTGTCGTAGTTCTAGGCATACTTGGGCTTGATAGTTCTAGTTCTAGGCACACTTTGGCTTGAGATCTCTGTCTTGCTGCAAAGTTATCTCAGCTAGCTCGACAAAATAGGAGCTCAAATGAACTCACCCATATTTGCTGTGGAAATGGAATGAAAGAGAGGACTTTTGAGGTGAGAAAACACCTAAAAGAAAAGTGTGCCCTGGTATCAGACACACTTCTGTTGTATCTCTATTCTGACTACCATTTGCTTTGTCTTCTACTTCCTGCTCTTCTTTTTTGAACGAGTTGTTGCTCTTTTCACTCTCTTTCTTTCCAGTCTTCCTTCATCTCCTGTCCACTCCCCTAATTCTCTACATCCCCCTCTCTACTCTTTTCTCAATCCCTCTGTCTTCCCATGCATCTTCACCAGTTTAACACTGGCACATGTGCACTACTACAAGGTTTCCATAGTAACAGAGCTGTCCTGTGGTCTAGGTAATCCACATGCTGCTCATCATGTTGGACCTCTGGACGCTACAGGGATATATGTTCTGAACACACACATGCACCCAGGGATATACATTCTGTACACACTTGTGTGTGTGTGTGTGTGTGTGTGTGTGTGAGAGAGAGAATTTGTCTGCTTTGGAGTTGTGTAGTGTGTGTGTACTCTGTGTCTCAGGATGTGCATTTTTTTTTGTTTGTGTGTGTGTGTGTGTGTGTATGTTTGAAAGAGAGAGAAAGGGGAGCGACTCTGTGAGAGTGCTTTGTGCTTTCTGTGTGTGTGTGTGTGTGTGTGTGTGTGTGTGTGTGTGTGTGTGTGTGTGTGTGTGTGTGCGGTGCGCGACCGTGTGTGTATGTGAGTAGCTACCCAAAATGCGGGCAGATGGGCAAATGTCGGGTGGAGAGGGACTCTGACCCGCCAGGAAAAAGGGATTAGTATTCACAATGTGAACACACACACACACACACACACACACAAACAGTCACACACACATGGGCATAGTCTGGTACAGGTCCTAGAGCTTGCCTCTGAAAACACATGTTCTATTATTTTCATCAAGCAGATTAGATTTTGGTACCTGACAGAGAAGAGAAACACAGAGAGAGAGAGAGGGAGAGAGAGAGAGAGGAGCAAAGCAGCAATCTGTGAAGGCACAACCCCTTCATTTTAATAAATATGATATGATGATATTAACAATATTAATGAAGCAGTTTACCAGATGATATTTGATTAATTCCTTATATAACAGTTTAAAATCTACCAGTAGAAGAATATCAACATCAAATTAATCTCAATCTAATCTAATCTAACTAATCTAATCAAATGAATCCAAACCTTCTTTTTACATTCATTCTTTAACCAAACACTATGTTTTGGTGAAGATTTACATTTTAATCTGCACAGTAGGTATCCTCAATGTTCGCCACCACACTCATGGACCATCCGGGCACCCGTAGCAAGAGTTATAGTCTTCAGACAGGCACGTTTTTATGATGATTTTTGAGCCTGAGGTTTCATCATCAGTCGGCAATGCTCCGTATATATATAAACACAGCCTGCGTATGTTAGTGCAGCGATCACTACTGACCACCAGCAAGCAGCAGGAGATCCTCCCTCTCAGCTCTGAAGAGCCTTATAAACCATCTACACAAACAGGGCCAAGAGCTCATAGACATGATGCAGTCTTCAGCAGGTGGTGATGCAAGCACTTTTGAAAAGAAATGCAGAGTGCAAAAGCCTGATCTAATTGTACAATCTAATTTTTAGTACTTGTGCTTTGGCAATGTTTTGGTTGCTTATACTCAAACCCCTAGCCAGCCCAGCTGCATCATAGTACCTCCACTCAATATTGTATTTCACTACAGTACTACGTCAGGATACTCTCCTAAGGCTACAGTTTCCTTGACCAGTCAACCAGTCAGCGAATAGAAATGGAATGCAGAACCAGGTAGGTTTATAGTTAAAACACCAGCCTCTGCTTCCCACCAGGGAAACAGACCCACCCCTCTAGTCTTCTAACAGAAGTGTCTTCAGGTTCTGTGATGTTTGTTTTGAAACCATGGACAATATGTACTTGTATAAGCATGTCATCTCTGATATAACTCAAAATGGAAATAAATACAATTATTTTTTTAAAACGTCTTAAGGTATGGTCTGCTAAGCGGTTTCTTTCTAACATTCTGGCTATGACAAGACATTCCTCCATGTTTGTGAAATAAAAACATAACACTTAGTTCAGTCCTTTGAGGATGGTAAGGTAATTTGTTATTCTGTAAAAGTACTGCAAAATATGCCCAATTCAGAATACTATAATATATAATATAATAATATAATATCAGAAAACACTTCCGCTTACTCTCATTTAGGGAGTAACTTTGAAGTCATATTAATTCTATCAAATCATGTTCTAATATGATGTCAGAAAAAAAAACAGGATTTTTTTTGTGTGTGTGCACTTTGATCAACCTGAATGAACAGATATAACTGCAAACAGGCTAATAGAAATGGTTTAAACGTTATGTAGACATCTGCTCTCTGGAACAGACATTGACAGAACAGTGGGGAGTGTTCTAGATTCTATCAATGAGAATGTGATGCTTTACTGGCTCATAAACCTGTTCAGTGTTAAACTCCTGAACATCTGTGTTATAGAGTGTGTGTCTGTGTCTGTTATCTGTACGTGCTGCGAGTGTGTTTGAGTGTTTCTTTGCTGAGTGTGTGTGTGTGTGTGTGTGAGAGAGAGAGAGAGAGAGAGAGAGTGTTTGTGCTCATGTGCTCCATGTGTGTCTGAAGCTGTTTATGAAATGTCATAGTACATACTATATACTGCTCATAAACTGATCTTGACTGAACAGAACTATAGTGTGTGTGTGTGTGTGTGTGTGTGTGTGTGTGTGTGTGTGTATGTATGAGTATGGTCTGTGTGCGTGTGTGTGTGTGTGTGTGTGTGTATGTTTGTGTGTGTGTGTGTGTACGTATGAGTATGGTCTGGGTGTGGGTGTGTGTGGGGGGTTCTGGCCTAGTTCCAGTGCTCGTGATTAGCCATGCAAGTAATCTCCCATGATGCCCTGCGGCCACGCCAGGGCCTGCTGTGCCCGAGCCAGCCATTAACATGCATGAGCATGCAAATCAGACTCCAGAGCACAGGTGAGCACACTCAGAAACAACGGCCAATCAGCTGCCACGATGATAACACATCCACCCGCCATCTCCCATACACATACACACAAGATAAACACACACACACACACACACACACACACACACACACACATACACATACACACTAGTACTCACAGACAGCTCTGTCCATACATACGTATACGCATACCTACCCACACACACACACAAACACACATGCACACCCACGCACACACACACACATATACACACACACATACTCAGATTGCATGGCATGCATAACACATAGACAAATACACACAAACATACCTATGTTGACGTGCACACTTAGGTAAGACCACTCACATACACATACACATAACCACACAGGCACCGTTCTAACCACAAACACACTCCCATGCACATTCACATTCATAACTAGGGAAAAATCACCTGTGCACCTCATGTCTTCAGCATTACTCCCATTCACCATTCAAATCTTTATTTACAAATAGTGACATGTATACAAATGGAACCTTACTTGGAGAGTGCCCTGACACAATGCATTGATCTCACCACAGCACAACATGGTAACACACTCAAGTGTGTGTGAAACACAGACACACAGCGCTACGCACCAATTATATCTGGTTCCACAAGCACAAGGCTGGCTGTGGCTGAGACACTGAGAATACATCTGATCGCCTTTAGATATAGACAGAGCACCTTAAAAGACTACAGGCTTGGAGCCACCTCTCTGTGAGCTTCTGTTGACGCGCTTCAAAGCTAACATAATGAGTTGTCAGCAAGTAAGAGGCTAGACTAGAGGAAGAGAGAGCACACCAGATACTTCTCTCTGCACACTCTCGGGCACACACACAAGCAAACGCACACAGACACACACACACACACACCACACAGTATAAAAACACATGGCACACACACAGATACACACAGACACACACACTAATGCATTGGGAGCTGATTTATCTAAAGGGAACCTGCTTGTGTATAACAACACAAACAGCTCATGGAAAATGACAGCACTGAACCCCGCCATGTCCCACAATGCATTGTGTGGCACACGCGCTAATTGAAGGCGCAGTGTGAAAGCGAGAGAATGAGAAGGAGAGGGAGAGAGCTGGAGAGAGAAGGATAGAGAGAGAGAGAGGCAAAGAGGGGGGGAACAAGCAGAGGGACTGTGTGTGTGTGTGTGTATGTGTGCGTGGGGAGGTGTCTGAAGGCCTGTGTTTGTTTGATGTAGATTACACACCGAGACAGTGGAAAAGATACTTCTGTTCTCTCTGGATTTATGGAGAGAGAGAGAGGGAGAGAAAGAGAAAGAGAGAAAGAGAGAGATACACTGAGATGGGAAGTCTATTTCCAAACGACAAGAACACAAAGTAGCATTTGAACACAGGAAAAATCAAATAGGTGATGTAATAATTTGAAGAGCAAGGCATGCATCTCTATAGAACCTCTCTCTCACTCTTTTCTCTCTCTCTCTTTCAGGCTTCTGTCCTCCCCACTCCTCTTTCTTTATTCTGTTTATCTGTATTTTCTTTTCCTCCTGTGTTCCCTTTTTCCCTCGACTTGAGAGAGGCTTCTGGTTGACCTGAACATGTCTACCTCTGAATAAACCAGAGCATGTCAAACCTGCTTACAGGATCAGTGCTAAAACATGCATATGTACAAACAAACATACTACAGACACACACACACACACACATATACACAAATGCTCAGAGACAATCATGCATCATAGCACATACAGTCACACACACTTGTTAAAATGGATGCATGCAAAAGAACACACTCACTCACACACACACGCACACACACATAAATCACATCATACCAGAGTATATAAAACACTAAGCCTATCTTTGAGGAAGTTGTGAGATTTCATGAAGAATTGCATAATTCCAACATCAAGTCATTTATAATATCATTGCTATAAGGAGACACTTCAGCCACAAAGCTGCCGTTCAGAGGGTATCACAAGAACAAACACTCAAACACTGCTAAGCTTCTGATTGGACATTCAGTCACTTACATGGTAATTGCCTGTAAATATATATCTAATATATTCTTGAGAGGGTCAAGACCACCAGTATTTTAGTGAGATGAGGAATTCAAATTGATACAAAGATGATATAAAGATGACATAATTGGTATTTGCCTTAAAGGGATTATCTGGAGTGAATCAGCACATACCCCTGTTGTTTCAAATTGCCAAATGCTGTCGGTTGGTATGAGAATGACAGAATTTGGTACAACGCAAATCAAATAGCAAAATGCTATCTGATGAGGGCAAGGAAGTTTTGTCTTCTTATTCCCTCATCTGTTACTGTCAGCTGGCAGTTTGCATTGTACTAAATGCAGTTGTTCTTATACCTGCCGACAGCACTCAGCAGCCCCAAAGAACAGGTATATGGCTGGACTAAAATTGAACACAAACGAAAACATTATAAAACGTAAAGAGCAAAAATGAGTCAGTAACCTAGGGTTAATAATAATACAAAGTCTACAGCCACTGCCTTTAGATGGAGTCCTACTGGTTTAAAATAAAAAAAAGAAAAAGTTAATCTGTGAAATAACGGTGTGACCTCAACATTTATTTCTAAGGTCAGAATGGGGAGATGTGGAAATATAAACACAACAAATAAATATTAAGAAAAGCAGCTTCAACCTACTTGCATATATTATATTTACAGAGAGAGATTCAGAACTCACACATGGTGGGGAACAGAGGGGGGGTTGTTCAGATTGAAGGAGTGAAGAGAGGAGAAAAGTAGAGAGGAGAGGAAAGGAGAGGGGGATTTCATATTGGGGGGAGAGAAGAGAGGGATCTTATGTGAAAGAGGAGAGAGAGGGATTTCATGTGAAAGAGGGGAGAAGATGGAGATCCCCAGAGACGCTTCCATTAATTGTGAAGTGAAGGAGCCCTCAGGGCGACACAGGGGAGCAGCACTAAACCAGCCAATGCACACACACACACACACACACACACACACACACACACACACACACACACACACAAGCATACACACACACACACACACCTAAAATAAAGAGCGTGCACATGCACACACACACACACACACACACACACACACACACACACACACACACACACACATATACAATCTAATACAAGCCCTCAAACACAAATGAGGACACACAAACACAAGTGCAAACACATTTAGACACAAGCAGGCAAACACACACACACACACCTAAAAGCATGTATACAAACATGTATAAACACAACAAATAAACACGCTACAAAACTGCAGTCCATA
>JAIFZK010000001.1:6190000-6197500 GCA_027481765.1 Tenualosa thibaudeaui | reverse complement strand
CTCTCTCTGGGGCAGTGTGGCAGCAGTATATGAGTGCAGACACCAGACCAGCTTTTAAATGCTAATAAAGGCTTTCAGGGGATGCAATGGACCTCAGCCAGAGGGCCTGATGCAAGAGGGATTCTCTTCTGTTCCACAGACACACACACACCTTCACACACACTTTCACACATGTGCACATAAACATTTGCAGGTTTGCACACACACACATGCACACATGGTGTACACACACACAAGTCCACACCTTCACAATGGCCATATGAATTTCTGCCTTGGTTTTAGTTGTATGGCTCATTCCCACTGACATCTGAATTCACGCATTAAACACACACACACACACACACACACACACACACACACACACACACACACACATCAGACTGGAACATATCCAAAACAATCTTTTGAAGAAGCGGTGATATTTGAAAGTCATAAATAATCATAATATCTCTGCAACACTAACACATATATAACATAATTGCTGTGCCAACCCAAAACACAGAGCTTACATTCTGACTGCCATTAGAAAACACTAAACTGCCATCAGGCAGCGTCAAAGGCTACCCCATCCGGGTCCTGAAATGAACATCCTGTCGCAAGGCAAGGGTTTAATGAGGCATTAAGCAAACGCGTCCAAGGTGCTGGACAGGATGGGCAACCGACGGAAACAAGGCAATCTGTCACCGATGCGGATGTTTGCCTGTCGCTGTCCATCTCCAGTACAGTCGGCTGCGAGACAACAAAGCCTTCTGGGTAATATGCAGCCCAGGGAATGGGCACTTATCAGAAAGCTATTAACAGTTTTATCTCTCCGTTGCTCTCTTTGATAATGGTCTGCATTCCTGCTGCTTATCCGAGACGGCCGGGTTGGGGTCTGTTAATGTGAGCATCAGCAATGCACTGCTCAGACATTTTCAAGGAGATTAAATGTGCAATATAAAAAGGGGTGTTTATCAAATTGGAGATAGCAAGGTACTTGCAAGTGTGCAAGCTCTAGTGTGTCCAAATGTGTGTGTGTATGTGTGTATGTATCCATAGGACATGCAGTGCCATCGCCTAATTCTAATAAAGTAGTAAGGTGCATCTTCCTGGGTAACATCCAGTTGTCCTGTAGTGAAAAGGGCCCAGGTGATTTGGTAAACTGGTTACTATGGTCCACACAGTAGGCCAGAGAGACTGGACATGACAGTTCCAACCTATGTTAAAGTTGCACTTTACATGGCCTTTTCCTGCGTGTTTGTCTGTTGTTTGGAATATTGAAGCTGTCAGCCATTTTGTTTGTACCAAGGACAAGAATATTGTTATTCACACAGAGAAGGGAAGCAAAACAGTCATAAATTATACAACATCAGTCCCTGTTTTATACAAAAGCAAGTCCACAAATCCATACAACCCCCTTGACCTGAGGAATGCTTACAATGATGCCTGTCTTTACAGGTGGCAAAGTTATGGAAGTATTATATTGGAAACGCCACCGTATTGATTGATCGTATTTATTGGATACTGAGGGTGTTCCCCGATGCTGGAAACAGCAAACACACACTATGAGGCAGAATACACACATTTATGATATATCAAAGCACAAATTGAGTAAGCGCATACACAAATTCATGCAAAATACATGTGATCTTGTTCTAGCTGTTTGGCTAATAGCTTCATGCTCATTTACATACTAGTTTCAGGACTGTCATGAAGAAAAAGGAGAGATGTGAACCTGTAGTGACCTGTTTTTTCCATTAACTTCAAGTCCACATGCAAACTGCCAAACACTGTATGCCAAGCAATGTGGTGGTGTGTTTGTGGTTGTGTGTGTGTGTGTGTGTGTGTGTATGTGTGTGTCTGTGTGTGTGTGTGTATTTGTGTGTGTGTGTGTGTGTTTTCTCCCATATGGCATCTTAATTTTCCTGAGAGGGTGTGTACGTCGGTGTTAGTGCAGAGACACAGACTTGGCGACTATGGGTTTGTATATGGAAAAGGTTTGTGACGTGCTCCTGTGAGATTATCTGCATGTCTATGTGAGTATATGTATGTGTCCCCATTAGTGTACAATGGCGAATGCGTGGTGTGTGTGTGTGTTATACTTCAGATGGCATAGACCTGTCTCTCTGGTGGAGGAGATGGAAGTTGACATGTCAACGCTGCTCTTTGTCAGGAACATGAGGCCGGCAGAGAGAGTGAGGGAGAGAGAGGGAAAGAGAAAGAAAGAGAGAAAGGAGAGAGGTAGGGAAGGAAGGAAGCAAGGAAGAGAGAGCACATGTAAAAATTTAATCTGCAGCTATTTAGAGAATGGAGGCGTACGGGTTGGTAGTCTCGAGGGTAGAGGGAAAGAGTGTGTGTGTTTGTATGTGAGAGAGAGAGAGAGAGTGGGGAGAGGTGCTTATGGAAGAAAGCTGTTGCAGCAAACGGCATGGACATAAGCCTCTCTGACAGAGGCCTCACTTCCAAATGAGCTTTAAAACACATCATCGTGTTCTGCCTGTCTGCCTCTTTCACTCATTCATTCTCTCTCTCTGTCTTTCTCTTTCTTGCTCTGTTGTTTTCTTTATTACTTGACTTTGAACCCCTCACTTGTTTTCCTCCCCCTTTCAATCTTCTCCACGTCTTTCCATGATGCTCAGCAATATTTTCCCATCAGGCCAAATTGGTTTGGGTAGACCAGGCAATGGCTATAGGGACTCAATAAACTCTCTTATGGATCACTGTGTGTGTATTGGGGTTTTCGTGTTGGAGTGTGTTTTAGCCCTCCTCCTGTCGTGCTTATGAGGCATTCTTCAAGAACTTTACAGAATGTTCTAGATGATGGAATGTCTCAGAAGTTGCTAAGCTGTGACCTTTGACCCCTGCAATAGGGTGTCTTTGTGCAAATGGAAAAGGGAGTTGGGGTGGGGGGTGAGGGAGGGGGGATTTTGTGGGGGGTCTGATTTACACAATGCTTTCAATCCCAATCATCATCAAAAATTTTATAGTAGTAATTTTATAGAAGTCTTATAGGAGAACTCTCATGCATTCTGCCTATAGCTCTGTTGTTAGAAGGTTTCACATACTTGTTCTGTTCAGAAATGAGCAAACTAAAAATGGTGCAGACTAAGGCTTTTATTTTGACATATAGAATCTGTCACGTTGCTACAATATGCGCTTTTGATATTAGCAGGCTGGCTTACCCATTTCCGAACGGAATTTAGCAGTTTAGTTTAAAGTCCTTTAGCAAGAGAACTGGTGTAGGTTGAACATGCCAGAGTTCTTAAACATCACTCTTCCTATTCCATTTACATCTCTAACTCCAACTCACACACACACACACACACACACACACACACACACACACACACACACACACACACACACACACACACACACACACACACACAATAACCTAAGCCATTGCAACAAACACAAACACAAACACAAACATGTGTTGGTCTTCCTTCTGATTTGATCTTTTCATCATTCCCATTCAACTCTTCACTCTCCGCCTGTTCCCTCTTCACTCTCTCTCTCTCATTTATCACTCTCTCTCTTTCTCACTCTCTCTCTGTGCTGTGTGATTTTCCTCACACCCGTCTGTCATCCTCTTGGTCGCACATACACACACACAAACACACACACACACACACACACACACACACACACACACACACACACACACACGCCACCTCTCCCTGTGTTACTCCCCTCCAGAGTCTAATTGCATATCAATGCCGGGGCAATGTAAAGATGTGAAAATTAATTGCTGGCACTGATATCGATTCAACTCAGGCACATGTCTTTTAAATGAGGCCAATGGACTCTTAGCGGCAAATATATGTGTTTTTCAAATCCATCCACTGCCTCATAAACATTCACAGTTTGATTAGCTTTAATGCCAAGTCACATCAACTCGCAGCATGAACAGAGTGCCAATTAAGGACACAGTCATATGGAAGACTCTCTCATGTCTCTCTACAGTCGTGGCTGACCTGCTCTTCCTGTCTTTTTAGATGTGTTTTTTTTTTTTTTTTTTGGTAGGGATTTGAGGAACAAAGTCTTCATTCATTTAGGTGTGTGTGTGTTTTCTCTGTACAGCTAAGGCTTGCTTTCAGGCTTGCTTTTTTCATTAATGTATTCCACACCTTGAAAATGCTATTTTCAACCTTTGTCTTTGTCTATGTGTGATGTGTTTAAATATATACATACAATTTGTGTGTGTGTGTGTGTGTGTGTGTGTGTGTGTGTGTGTGTGTGTGTATAGATGTGTGTATGCTGAAAATGGAACAATTATGGAGACACTCAAAGTTTTACAGTAGCAAAGCAATACCCACACAAAAACACACACCCTTCACTGTCCAGAGCATCTGTCCCTGCGTTTTAACTCACGCCCCATGGAACACAATCCCATCAACACCACAGCATGCCAGGGACTCTGGGTAAGATGTGATCACCCAATCAGCAGCTGTTCCTACAGAAGATGGACAGGTGCACAAACGAGTACCCTCCCACTCAACCTTTCGCTCACTCACACATTTGTGCACACACACATCTCCCACTCTTTCTCTCACACACCCAAACCCAATTTTAATCTCTCTCTCTCTCTCACACACACACACACACACTCACACACACACAATACTGCCAATAAAGACAGGGAAAGTGAGAGAGGGTGGGGCTGAGGAGGGAAAGACAGTAGCTATTGGAAGAAATTTCAAACGGAAGAGTTTGTCCACAGGGAGACGTATGTCTGAGCATGTGTGTGTGTGTGTGTGTGTGTATGTGTGTGTGTGTGTGAGGGAGTGTGTAAAGGAGTGAGCTCAAAGGCACCTGAGATGTTAGACATGCTAATGAAGATAAAAACAAAGCTAAGCACAAAGACAATGTGGGCTACTGACACACACACACACACACAACTAATAAGGCTTACATAGACACAAAAAACATCTGAAATCTTAGCATAGAAATAAATGTAATGTTTAATTACCAGAACAGGTGAGCATGAAAGAACACAGGTAATAATGAAAGTTTGATAATATTTTCTAAATGGGGTTCAGTTTCATTGGCACTGGGAGTTCATATGCCTCTCAAACACTTATATATACAATATCTTTCTTCTTACTCCTTACACACACACACACAAACACACACACACACACACAGCTGTCCACATATCATAGGATCTGACAGATAACACACACTCGCACACACAAACACACACACACATAGAGAGAGAGAGAGAGAGAGAGAGAGAGAGAGAGAGAGATTTTCAGTCTGCATGTACCAGCCCAGGACAGACAGATGAGACAATGTGCACACACCAAATCACTCCAAACACATCTCCTAGTCTATCCACCTATACAATATAAAATAGATAGAAACATACAAAATAGATGAAAAGATATCTGAAAACAGTGTACTGACTTCAAAGGCAGACATCCTAATATGTTTGTGAATGGTATGAGATAGCGATTTTATCCAGCAATTTCACCCAGTGTCAGTTTTACTGAACGCTCAGAACATAAATCCAGTCACTCCACAAGGATGTATGCCAACAAATTTTAACATTTGAAGCATTTCATGATGCAAAATGTCACTGTCCTATTAAAGACAAGACGATTTAAGCCTAGCACCTTTGAAGAGTTGTTGTCATGTTTGATGATTTGTTTTCAGCTGTATTTGTTAGTCTGTTTGAAGAGTTGTTTTGGTGTGAGCTGTGCAAATTTTGATGATAGATTATACATTACACTATCAATTCACTCTAATCAGCTCATGATATAAAAACACACGATTAATCAGCCCATGATATTAAAACACAGATTAATGGCCTGCTTGTGCATCGTTCAAGAGCTATCACATTATTGACTGAAATGTCACTCCAATGCTGTATATTGTAGCACATCTACATGCATGATCTATATTACTGACAGCACTTTTCATATATATATATATATATATATATATATTTCTACTACAAGATACAACACTTTTATTTGTAAGCTAGGAACAATTTTATAAAAATGATTTGTTAACAGTATTTCAGTGACAAATGACTAAAGTTGTGATATTTAAAATAATAATAATAATAATAAATACATCTAAATCTGTTTAACATTACAGAGTAATTGGAAAACAAATATGTGTGACTCAGTTTCAATAACTGTTGTTCAGCTGTCCTTTATCTTCAATTAAGAATTCCCCTCACATTTTTGGTAAAACTATGTAGGCCTATCTGTACATATTTACACTAGGAAGTAAGATACCTGGCAATGCATATAAGACATCTGTTGTGATGATTCAAAATATATTTTTTTAAAATAATGAGAATTACACTACAATAACTGGATTTGTTTTTCCCATTGGTGCTTGTACACATTATAATTATTTTGTTATTCAGTGTCTCATTCATTACATTTATGTAAACTAAATTTAAGATACTTGAGGCACTTTTTGTTATACTTGAACTCATAGCAATGCTAATAAAGCCCATTTATTTATTTCCTTTAGGATGACAAGATGTCTATGTGTCTCATGATGTGAATGCTTATGACTGTGTGTGCATGTGTGTGTATGTGTGTATGTGTGTGTGTGTGTGTGTGTGTGTGTGTGTGTGTGTGTGTGTGTGTGTGTGTGAGAGCGAGAGTGAGAGAGAGATAGAGAGACAGAAATGATAGAGTTCAGCTGAGGAAAGGTATCAGGTGGCCTGGGCACCTCAACACCAACAGAATTATCCCTCAGCCCCTAATTGAGCTTCCCTGCACCATGTGTGTGTCTGTCTCTGTCTCTGTTTGTGTTTGCGAGTGGGTGTGCTTGTAGGTTTGTGTGTGTGTGTGTGTGTGTGTGTGTGTGTGTGTGTGTGTGTGTGTTTGGGGGTACTGGGGGGTACTGACCCCCTACTCTTTGCCTGAGGCAGTGGCTGACCCTGCCAGCCATTGGCTCCTCCCTCTCATTAAAACATTAATCCGGCCGCAGTGACACATGGCAGCCTTTTGGCCACACCCCTCTTTCACCCTCTCTCTCTCTCTCTCACACACACACACACATACACACACAAACCCACACACACAGTATTATCATTCATATAGACATTCATATAGACATTCAAGATGTTCATTACATACACACACACACACACACACACACACACACACACACACACACACATAGTTTATACTAGTACTACAGTCCCATCCTATGCAGTTCAACACACCAGAGGTTCACCTCACAATGCTAATTTTTTTTCTTCAGCATCTTATTATTTTGTATTTATTTTAAAATCAATACAGTGTATTAGTGTGAATATTTGATTCTATATAAGCATTGTTCATAAAATATAACTTGGTTAATTAATTTTGGAGGGGCAATGAAGAGGGCGGAGTTCTGTCCTATCTGATTGGCTGTCACTGATTTTCTGGTTACTCCACTGAGTTTTCGGCAAAGGAGGAGCCTGTATTTCAGATTCAGATTTAAATAAAAAATTTACTTTAAATAAGTAAAATAACATTAAATGGTGATTCCACACTAAACACAATTTTT
>JAIFZK010000001.1:6175000-6185000 GCA_027481765.1 Tenualosa thibaudeaui | reverse complement strand
TAATCTATACATGTCCTGCTCAAATGTACACCCTTACACACATGCACACCCTTAGAGACAAATACACACTCTTCCCCACCCAGATACACACAAAGAGGAGTTAAACACATGTACCCACACACAAACACCCACAGAAACACACACACACACACACACACACACACACACACACACACACACACACACACACACACACATACACACTTTCTGTGGCCTGTCTGTCTCTCTCTGCATGATGCACATCAGGGCAGAGGCTTGAAAGAGCTGACTGGAGGGCTTCATTGGTGGCCAAGGATTTCAGTGAGAGCAGGACAGTGAGTGTGAGCTCCAGTTCTGTGGGTGCCACCTGGAATGAACACACACACACACACACACACACACACACACACACACACACACACACACACACACACATACACACATACATACACACACATACACACACACACACACATACACACACACACACACACACATACACACACACTACTTGAGGATTCAAAGGTTTGCCAATGCGCAATAGAATGCAATTCATTTGCAGCTGTGAATATGAGTATATCCAGGTGTGCTGTGTATGTCAATATAAGTATGTGTGTGTGTGAGTGTGTGTGTGTGTGTGAGAGAGAGAGAGAGAGTGTGTGAGTGTGTGTTTGTGTCTTGGTGTGGGATGTGTGTTGGTGTGCGTGTACGAGTGTGTGACTCTTGTGCACTTCAAAAGGCCCTGCTATGAACCTGTTCTAAGAGGCGCCTTGGAACGCTTTTAAACAAGCGAGGCATGACAGGTGGGGGAGAGCGAGGGAAAGAGTGAGAGAGATGACAGGAGGAGATGGAGGGAGGGAGGGAGAGAGAGAGAAGAAGGGAGGGAGGGGGAACGAGTGCACAGGACAGGTAAACACACGGGTGCAGAGGAAAAGTGGCAGCAAGGGAGCGAAGGTATGGAGATCTAAGCCAAGAGGTGGAGCGGCCATGTGTAGCATTTAGCATAAGTGTGTGTGTGAGAGGAGAGAGTGTGTGGAGTGTGTGTGTGTGTGTGTGTGTTTGCAGTGTTTAACTGTGTGGCAGTGACAGTGCACTAACCTGCCCCTGTCACAACTGACAGGTGTGTGCTTTAGGTACAAGTGTTTTTCTGCCACTTTGATCAACAGCAGCTGCAGCTCACACACACACACACACACAGCTAACGCAATAGAGGCAGACTGGGCATATATGGATGTGTTTATGCACACATACAAGTTGGTGTATTTGATTCTACTTTCCTCTATGGCAGTACATTCATACATATAATGGATCTGTAAAAGTCTGCATTCTGTTTTTGGAAATGAGATTATCCTTGTGACTGATTCACTTGAATCTAAATGTGTTTGGATTAAGCATTAACACACATATGTTTTGCTATATGTGTACATACAGTAAAATATTTTATAAATTTTACAGTATTTGTAGTGTAGTGCATGTATGTGTATGTATGTGTACATGAGTGTGTGTGTGGGACGTGTGTGAGTATGCGTGTGTGTATCTGTATTTGTGCATGTCATGTGTGTGTGTGTGTGTGTGTGTGTGTGTGTGTGTGTCGTGTGTGTATCTGTATTTGTGCGCATCGTGTGTGTGTGTGGGTGTGTGCGTGTGTGTATGTGTGTGTCAGTGCCTGCGAGGCTGCTGGAAGGCTTTCCATGCTGGGATTAGCTTTCTGCTTTGGTCCCTAAAGCTGTGGTCACGCAGGCCAATCTGACAGCCATTAGGCCACTGTGTGTGAGTGTCAGACGCACAGGCAGCTCAAAGGGCCTATGCTGCTCCGCTAATCACTCACTGACGAGCCCCATCACTGTCACTCACACGCACACACACACACACACACACACACACACACACACACACACACACACCAAGACACACACACCAAGACACACATGCATGCACGCCTGCACGGCTACATGCACAGAACCACACACAGACACATGCACATGCACATGCACATGCACATGCACATACACATACACATACACAGACACACACACACACACACACAGATACTCTAACGTGAAAACACGCTCATGCATGGACATGTCAGCAGCTCAAAGGTTCTAATTACTACGGACTAATTATTATGGACAAACTGAACTGTCATACACAACTCAAACACATACACCTACACACCAATGCTGAAACATACACCCACACTAATGCACACCTGCACACCTGTTCTCAAACACATTCACTAATACACTCACATACCTACACATTAACAATGAACTGCTGATTCAAACACTCACCCAAAAGCAAACACACTGACACGCACCACAACAGAGAGAATAATACACACAGGTTTAAAAGATAAAATCAAGCCACCACTAACAAGCCAGAACACACACGCAGAAGTAGACAAAGACAGAGAGAGAGAGAGAGAGAGAGAGAGAGAGTAAGCGAGTGCCAATCAACCACTTAGCCAAAGCGCTAAACCCTCTAACCCTGCTAACACCCGCCCTTTCGCTAACACTCTTTACTCCACATCCTCTATCTCCTCCTCTTTAACTGTGGCTACACCAGAAACAGTCATTTGGCCACTGTATATACCTCCGCCTCAACCATCACCCTTTCCCTCTCTCTCTGTCTCTCACTCTCTCACTCACTCTTTCCCTCTCATTTTTTATAGCTCGCTCTTCCTCACTCTCACACTCTCTTTTTCATCTCTTGTTCAGTCTCTCTCTCTCTCTCTGTCTCTCTCTCTCTCTTCCGCACCAGCCTCTCTTTGCGCTCCTGCGGCTTAGCCGGGCGATTGCAGCCCCTGCTTCTGGAACATTCTGTTTGAAGTCGTGATCAGGGTTCAGGCCCGCTTCACCTGCGAGATCAATACACAGCCCTTCAAAGCCAGAATTGGCTTCATAGAGCCACAGATTTTTATTAATTTATAGAAACTTCTTGAAAACTTTCTCTAAAGGGGAAACCAGAAAAAAGAAGAGAGAGAAGAAGAAAGAAAGAGAAGAAAGGGGGGAGACAGTGAGTGAGAGAGAGAGAGAGAGAGAGAGAGGAGGGAGAAAGAGAGAGAGAGAGAGAGAGAGAAAAAAAAAAACTTGCCAGTACTCTGAGGTGTATGAGCCCCTGATTAATGCACAGCCTTCTTTTATGACTGACAGGCTGGTCACATGATCAGAGCGACAGCACATACTCAGACACACACCCGTGCGCGCACACACACACACACACACACCGATAGACACATAACTACACAAACCCCTATACAAACACACAGACACACACACACACACATATGCACACACATTAGACATACACATACACTGTCTCCTCTCTCACACTTTCTTCCATATTCCTTATGTCTCCTCCATCTTTCTCATCCCTCCTTTCCTTCCCTTCCACTCACCTCTCTCCTTCATTTCCTAACCCTCCATTCATCTTCTTCTACCTATTTATATACCTTCCCTTTCCTTTACATCATTTCCTCTATCTTTCTTTTCCTTTGTCTCCCCTAGTCCCTTAACTGGAATATTGAAATGTGGGGAGTGTTTGAAGTGGGATAATTGCGCCGTGGACCATTTGAGATGGAATGCAGGATCAGAAGGAATCCCGTTGGGGAAAAAAAAATGTTGTTCCTTTCCCTCCATTCAGCTCCTGTTCGGAGTTAGAACATGCTACAGAGAGAGAGGGAGACAGAGAGAGGAAGAGAGAGAGGAATAGAATAGAAGGCTGAAGAGGAATAAGAGAGAGAGAGAGGGAGAAAATGAGTACGTTGTTGTATTTTTAGAGGCCTGTTTTTCTTTGTTGTCAGATTTGATGATTTTAGAGAAATTACCATGGTAGCATTCAAAGGAATCTACCTCTCACTTCCGTGCCCTACGGCTCCGAGGGAAATGGAAGGTTTATGTTTAATTTTAATTCTATCTGTTTTTTAACAGGAGGAGAAGAACATCAGAAGACACAGCCGGTGTCGTCTGATGCCCACAGATCCTTACCAGGGGGAATATTAACACAAGCAGCCTGTGCAGGCACACACACACATGCACACACAGATATATATATATATATATATACTGATGTGCAGAGACGCACCAAATGTCTCAGACACAGACATACAAAAAAGATGAACAGGTAGACTAACATATGGCGTACTTTAACACACAATGAATGTACTGTACATGTATGGATCAGTATTGAAAATTGCAGGACAAATTTTCCTTCAAAATACACCCTAAAACACACTTTATTTCCCTTCCTGTCAAAAAACATACACATTCACACACTGCTTTACAAATACAATATAGCCAAAAAGTACTCTAGGAAAAACATACACTGCACTGCTAATTTTCAGATTTTTGTTTTTTCTTTTCTTAATGTGTGGTTTTACCTCTGTGTGCGTGTGTGTTGGACAGATTTTCCTCCCATGTGATACTGTTCAAGAAGTCAGTATAATGGTTTCTCTTCGGTATCTGACACACACACACACACACACACACTAATAACCACACCCATACAAACACACACATATATAGATAGAGAGAGGGAGAATGTGTCTCTCTGTCTCTTTCATCTGGCTGTCTTTACCTGACAGGTTATTCCCTGTGCTCCACCTCCCTCTCCATATTCCAGACGCCTACGACACCCACAATCCCTTGCTGCCTGGGCTCCCTGTGAAGATGATTTCCCAGATGGGAAGAAGGTGACCTCAGAGTCAAATGTGCACACACCTTTCTCTCTCTCTTTCTCTCTTAAACACACACAGACTCTCTGTCTCTCTCTTTCTATCTCCCATACATACACACACACACACACATACCTCATGCACATATGCACACACACACACACACACACACACACACGCATACACACACAGAGGACAGCACACAGCTCAATCTCAACATGTATTCTTTCAGCCCACCACACACACAAAGGAAGAAAGAGTGTGTGTGTGTGTGTGTGTGAGGTGCAGAGGCTGCCTCCCCAGCTCAGGGTCTTGGGGAAAGCTGCAGTGAGAGCTGAATCATAATTCTCTGCTACTGCTTCCTCTTGTATGAACTTTCAAACACACACACACACACACACACACACACACAAACTGAGTCTCACATCCACAAAGTTCCCCAGTCCTAGTCTCTGCCACAGTAGGGAGAGAAGCCAAAGAGACAGAGAGAGAGAGAAAGAGACAGAGAAAGAGAGAGAAACAGACAGAGAGAAGAAAGAGAGTGGACTGCTCTGATAATACCTGGAGACACAAATGCCCATAAATATCATGGCTCACAAAAATGGCCACACCTAAACCTCCTGCTTCTCTAAAAATCACTCATGCCCACTCATGCCAACTGTGGCAACTACCTGTTCCAAATTATCACGAAATATAAATTCCTTTGTATTATGGCTTTCATTGGAATGATTTCAGGTTATATGTTAAAAATATATCACACTACTTTGTAACTGTAATTTCAGCCCCGGTGTCAGTCCAACTTTAAGACACTGGACTCAGCGACCAACACTGTCATACCTATGCCAAAATCAATCACCCCACATGAACACTGTTGATACAAGAAACTTCTTAACTGCTGCACATCTTCCAGGAGATTCAAGATTCTTGATGCATGTGCAACTCCAGTCAAATTTGAGATGCAGTTTTGAACCCAGCACGCTTTCATACAAATGCAACTCCTGATGATGAGAGCACATCCTGCTGTCCTAAACACACACAGTGACTGTGCAAAACTGTGTGTGTGTGTGTGTGTGTGTAGAACCCACTTCATTTTTCACTTATTTTAACAGCAGTTGGGGCCAAGTCAACAAGTGGTATCCCCACCCCACCACCCCCATCCCACTGTAACCCTTATCTAGTTTCCACCTCTGCCCACCCCACTGTGCCCAGTCTGGTGTTGGAGTCCCACTCAGTTCCCCTTATGACTTGTGCCTTTTTTTTTCTTGGTTTCCCTCAGGCATTTTGGTGTTTGTGTTTGTGTGTGTGTGTGTGTGTGTGTGTGTGTGTGTGTGTGTGTGTGTATGTATGTTGGATGGATTGAGGGTCATGGGGGGAAACCCGGTGACATTTTGAAGCTGCTGGGGTTCATCCCACTAATATCCAACCTAATTAGCCTCAAAACAACAGCACTGAGAAACCGCTAACCAGCCTACTGGCAAAAACGCTTGCAGACACGAAAGAGACATACCCGCAGGAGGAGCAGAGTAGGCCGTGAATCTCTGTATGTGTGAGTGTGTGTTTAAGTGTGCATGTGTATGTGTGTGTGTGAGAGAGAGAGAGAGAAAGAGAGAGAGTGATTGAGGGGGATGGGCAAGATGGAAAAAGAGAAAGTAAGTTTGTGTGTCTGAGTGTGTGTGAGAGAGATGTGTGTGAGGGAGAAATCAGGTGTGTGTACATTTGTGAGTGTGTATATGTGTGTGTGTGTGTGTGTGTGTGTGTGTGTGAGTGTGTGTGAGTGTGTGTGTTCGAGAGGGAGAGAAATGGGCAGAGGGACCTAGACAGAGGATCATAAATGTCAGTTAGGAATCATAATTATGACTTTTCAGACAGTGTATCAGTCAGGTCCCTGGATCTCCCCTTGTCTCCCCCTCTCTCTTTCCCTCTCTCTCCCTCATTTTCCTCTCTCTCTCCCTCTCTCAATCTCCTGCACTAACACCATCCAACCCCCCCCCCTCCCTGAGCCCACTGCCTCTGCCTCCCCCCCCCACCCCCCCGCCCCTCGCGCCCCCATCCCCACCCCGTGCTGAGCTGTCTGCGCTGCTGCCAGGACTGCTGGGAGATTTTGTCACACTTGTTTTGACAGGCTGGTCAGAGCTCCGGTCCCTGTGGTTTCACAATTATCCTGCCGAGCAGAGCCACTGCCCACAGCCACACAGCCATCAGCGCGCAGCCCGGAATGTCAATGTGCTCTCTCCCGCCTAATTCCTCTCCCCCCACCTCTCTCTCTCTCTCTGGATCCAAGTCCGTCTGTCTCTCTGGCTCACTCCAACATTCTCTCAACACTCTCACACACACACATCCTCACCAGTGTATCTCCGTCTTTCTCTCAAATCATTCTCTAGTCTCTAGCATACTCTTCCTTTCTCTCTCTTCCTCTTTCTCTGTTTCCCTCCTCATGTTTTCTATTTTGCTGTTCAGTCATGAGTTTCTCCTCATCTCCTGTTTTCTGATTGAGATTCTCAGTTCCCACTATTCATTCTGTCCTCTATTTGCTTTTTGTCGACACACATGGTTTGGGAGAAATTACGAAAAAAAAAATTAAACGAATAGTCTTACTTTTCAAAGTGAAGCAACATTTAGTGGTTGTTAGTTATTGATATCAATATGATGTGATTATTCATCAATTTAATCAATTTAGCATTAAAAAAGGATTTACTCTAACATCGTCACAAATTGCTTAATATGTTTGTAATTACCTGATTTTTCATTCAACACATACATACAAGAGTGTATCAAGAATATCTATTTAAATCTGTTATGTCTGTTTAAAATATATTAGGGTTGTCACTAAGCAAAGTACTGTATCCCAGCATGCTCGTGTTAGTCTATTCATGCCACCTAGCAACATCACACATCATAATAAGGCCCAACCTAGCCTACAGGTAGACTAAACTTAGCCTCTAGCATCAGCCTGTCTTTGCTTTAGGCCTGGCATGCTGATAACTAGATTCTACTTCACACACTTCCTGTCTGAGAGGGCTAACATTAAAACTGTTTGATTTAAAAGAACCTGAACAAGAAAAAAAAAGAAGAAGAAGAAGAAAGCAAAGAAAATGCTGTGCTGTTCTTCTTTTCTTGTCTCTTTCCTCTTTTATTTTTCTGCCCTGATGGTTGCAGTCGGGAAGATAGGATCAGTGACGAATGCTTGGTTTCCTGTGAGGGTGTGCGGGTGGGGTGGACCTTGCCTGAAGCTAAAGTCATTGAACAGTTAAGGACTTCCTGTTGTACTCTAGGCAACAAACTGCATGGGCATGAGCTACAGGGCTAATGCAACGAAACAAGGAGACAGGAGTGACAGCCCAGCATGACACTGAGGTTTGTTCATTATGTGAGAGTGAGTATATGAGTGTGTGTGTGTGTGTGTGAGATGTGGAGAGGCACAGTATAAGACCCAAATGATCAAAGCATGTCATTATATAAGAATGTGTGGATGTAAATTTAAAAAGTTCAAGTTCTGTACCTCAATTGGGTAAATGTATTAATTTAACAACCTTCACATGACATTTTGGCACCTAAGCCCTTTTATCTGACAATGTCTAGAAAGGCGGAAAGTTGTTGAATTTATCTGGGAGCAATGTGTGGTGTGTGCACACTGTGTCTTTATTTTTGACTCTTTCAGTCCGGCATTCTTAATTTTCCTGTTCTGTGTGTGAAACTTGAATGTATTTGAATGTAGATGTTTATTTTGCTCTTATTGTGTCTGTGGTTATGTTAAAATGACATGAATCTACACACTGACAGCACTCCTCTTTACAATTCACAGCAATTTAGCCTGATGTGATAAAATGTAACACAATGCAAACTGTAATTACATTGTAATAAAGTATAAACATAGTTGATTACATTGTAATAACATCACAGTTATTATTACTATACCAGGCTTATATTTGATTTTTGCTGTGTTTAATACATTTATATTTCAGACACAAACTCAGATAATACACAAAAGAAACACATGCACTACTGAATTCGGCAACCTAACCTATGATTCCCTTTGTGCAGTAAGTTAAAACTATCAAGCATTCTTGAGGTCTTATCACCTGCTGGTAGTCATTTAGATGCACAAAGTCCTCTGGTCCTGCCCTACAAAGAGTAACAGTGATTTAGACATTACTAACACAGTGTCTGTGGATGTGTGAGCATCCTCCAATGTTTCAGGTCTATATAATCACAAGGTCTCGCGTGCACACAGACACACACACACAAACACACACACACACACACACACTTCCCTGACGACTTGTGAAGCTTAGAAGTGCAAATTGCAGGTCTCGTAGCGCTGTGTTCTCTCCTGTGCTCAGCAGATTGTGAGTTTGCTTTTCCGCTCCCAGTGATGCTGTCACAGGACTTTCACCACCGCCTACAACCCAGCTCAGGGAAACGTTTCAGGCAGTCATACACACACACATTGACACATATGCAACACATGAACTGGGGTATCAAAATATACACACACATGTGTATGCATACACACACATGCATACACACATACTTAAAAACATCACTGAGCACACACATCATCTCAGCTTGACTCCTCTCATGTTGTTTAACTTTAGTTCATTCCTCCTTTTCTCAACTATTACCACTTCATATCCCTTATGTACCAGACTAGGACTGATATCTAACTGTATACCAATCATAACTAAGGGGCAATTACTTATCATTGCTAATTTATAATTTCAGACAACCTGAACATGAATAACATTTAATTAATACGTTTAATTGTGAATTAATTTTATAGCTATTTAAAACACATCCAAACAAATAAAATTGTTACACAGCCTGACACACACACATACACACAAAAGTTCATCACGTAAGGTGTAAATATAAGCCATCCTTTGTATTACAGTCTGTTGACCTACAATATTTCTGTACTTGGTACTTCAAATAGAGATAAAGAAAAGATGTCCCTTCCAGGTAGAGACTGGCAGTTTCCACTCATCCTCTCAGAAATACAATCAGATGCTTTATTAAGTTCTGGAACCAAGGAGTGCACTAGCAGCACCGACTAAGCTAGTGGAGGATCAAAGTTAGTTAGTGGTCAGTGTTAGTGGTCAGTGTTAGTGGTCAGTGTTAGCCAGAGTAACAATAGCCTGCTGCCCTCTCGCCTCCCTCATATGTCTTTAGTTCACCTGCTCATTTCCCAGTCTGTGGTGCGAGTTACCGAGCCCATGCATATAGGCCTACAGCTGGACCCTGCAGGTTGATGTGTGATATACCAAGACCAGATATGTGAGTGTGGAGACAGCACCAAAGCAAAGAACACACAAGTAAGATATGTAAGATATATCGAAGATGTAAGATACT
>JAIFZK010000001.1:6107500-6170000 GCA_027481765.1 Tenualosa thibaudeaui | reverse complement strand
TTACAAGAGAAATGACAAAACAGATGGGTCTGAAATGCAGAAGAAACCCGGGGGAAAAAAACAGGAGTGTTGGCAGGCATGACTATTTCATATTGAGACAACAGTTGCTGATTCAGGAATTATGTTGTCAGGCCATGAGTCATATACAGAAACCTTAACATTACACCTCCAACCTTGACAGGAGAAGATAAGGAACACCATGACATTAGATTTGACACAAGGACTATAAATTGGATATCCATGACAGCAGGAACCACCTGCAACAGTCAATTGGTCCTTGGGGATCCTACTGAATGTATAGCAAATATACATCATCATCAGCTCAATGTGATCCGTCATCTGTACCAAACAGGAGGCCAATAGATAGACCAATAGATGTATAGACATATCCATGGTTGTGTGTAAAGGTAGAGTACAGAGTGAAGTTGAAGAGAGAGGAAGAGACAAGAAGGTGGTATGACGTGTCACTGCTTGTGGTTCACAACGGAGAGGTAGAGAAGAAAAAGAGAGGAGATTTTCTGATTGAGCTTGTGCAGGCACTGTGTGTGATGACTGTCTACCTGTCAGTCATCGGAGAGGTGATCAGTTGCCTCACCTGGAATATTATCCTCCTCCTCAAACACAAACACACACACACACACACACACACACACACACAGATACACACACCAACACACACGTTTATCCCTCTACCCTGAAGCAACCGCGGGAGACGAATGCCTCAGGCCCTCCCACACACACCCCAACACACACACAAACACACACGGGGATCGTATGAAACAAAGCTGACGATGAGCTTTAATTCATCAAACCCAAGAACACTCACACCTCCCACAAAACAAAACACATCCCCCGACCATACCCCACCAGTCATTTCAACACACACACACACACACACACACACACACACAATATGAGAGAGAAAGAGAGAGAGACAGAGAGAGGACTGATCCACACAGATTCACACACAGATTACACTTTTAGTGAACCTTTACCCTGTACTCACAATTCCAACCACTAACCACAACCCCCCCCCACACACACACACACACACACACCAGTTCCTCTACCCACTGAAGGTCTCCCCACTTCATGCCCCTAGCCCAAACCACATCAAACCCACATGCTATCCTGAGGCCACTAGATGGCTGTTGGTGTCTGGCTGTGTGTGTGTGTGTGTGTGTGTGTGTGTTTATGTGTGTGTGATAGTCTGTGTTCTTGTGAGGGAAGTATGAGGGATAGCTAAAGTGATGGTGGTCGCCATTTAGCATATTGCACACTTCTGCAACTAAAGCTTTCTCACTCACTCTCTATGTTTTTCCCTGTGAGATGTAGGCCATGACTGTGTGTATGTGTTTGAGGGAGAGAGAGAGAGAGAGAGAGAGAGAGAGAGAGAGAGGAGGGGAAGAGGGTGGTTGCGTCTGTCTCTTTAGTGCCTGCGGGGGTCCCCCCTGTTGACGGGTTGGCCGGGGGGAGCGGGTGTCAGGCCGCGTCTGTGTCAGACGCTCCCCGAGCTGCCAGGACTTCGCTCGCCCCGCACACTTCATCCGCTCCCATTGGCTGCCTGCCCGCTGCCATGGCGACCGGAGGTGGAGGAAGAGGGTGGTGTGAGGGTGAGGTATGGGTGGGGGTACTGGGTGGAAAGGATGGGTGGGACTGGGGAGACTGAGGGGTTTCTTTGGGGAGGTGGAGAGGAGATGAGCTTCCTATTTGGAGCCTGAGCGCCTTCTACACAACCCCTCCGTCTGCATGCCAATTCCACTCATCCGGTTAGTTTATCAGTTTGTTCTGTGTCCTCAAAAACACTGGACTGGATCTACTTGCTCCACAGTAGCTGTGTGTATCTGTGCATGTGTGTGTGTGAGAGAGTATCTGTGTGTGCATGTGTGTGTGTGTGTGTGTGTGTGTGTGTGTGTGTGTGTGTGTGTGTGTGAGAAAGAGAGAGAGAGAGAGAGAGAGAGTGGTGTGTGTGAATGTAGAATTTTTTTTTAACCTTCTTTGTTCCAGTTCATAGCGACAAGCAGATTGTGCCGGGTTACAGAGCTCATCACTTCCATTCAGGATTACTCAGTCAGGCATACAGATGATAAACACACAGAGCCATTCATAATTACTGTCTGACATTTTTACAGTCTAAAATAAAAACAGACATGGCAACAAATCTGTTAGCAACAGTTCCTCATGCAGAAAAACTATTAATCCCTTTTCACAGGGTACATCAGAGCACTAGCTCATATGTCTTTACACAAAGTACCAATTAACCAGCAATTCTATTTATTTGTCCATCACAATTAATGCTAGCAAATAAAACAACTCATACTGTATGTTCTAATACAATATCATGTGGGTTAAAATAGCAGCATTGAGATTGCAAGACAGCACTAAAATAATCACCACACCACCCTGCTAGATATATCCAGTTGTTAAAGATCAAGTGAGCCACGATGAGATGAATATTTAGAGTCTGGCTCCTGGATGACAATATAACAAGCCACACACAGAGAACAATTTAGGTGTACCCTGGTGCCCATCTTGATCAATTGCTAATGGCAGGGAAGATGCTAACACAAAGTGGCCTGAGAAATCTGTCATGGGGCACACAGCGATGGCATCTGTGAATGGGTGTGTGAGACTGAAAGAGGCTGATATGTGATTTCCTAAAGGAACTATGTGATAATATAGCATATGTACATATGTACATTTTACATAGTGCATACAGGACCATGATGATGACAGGAATGATGACAACGCAAAACTATGTCTGACTTTGAGTGTACTTTTTGTATGTTTAAAGACGACTATGTGACGAAGACAGTACGTCAATGCGTTTTATGTATATAACAGACTATACAACAAGTAAGTGTGTTTGTGTCTTTCTGTGTGTGTGTGTGTGTGTAGATGAGGGTGCTGTTGGAGGCTGGTTAACCCCTAAGTGTTTTGCCCTGAGGACGTCATTAAAAGTTGATGACCACACCTGGGAGGAGCTGTAGCTAATATGGCAGTCAGAGAGAGCTGGTGTGTGAGACTACATCGTCTCCATCAGCCCGAGAGCACCAAGAGCTGACACACACACACACACACACACAGTACGACTCACATAATGTCCTTGTTATAATGCACAGACACTTGTTTAACACAAACACAACCCTATACACACACTCATTTGCAAACACATGCAGGCAGTGGTGCTTATGCACGGACTGACACACATGAAATAATGTGATCAGCATTCATGCATTGCCACACACACATAAACACTAGATTGGCATATCACACCATACACCCAACAACAAAACACACATAAACACTAGATTGGCATATCACACCATACACCCAACAACAAAACACACATAAACACTAGATTGGGATATCACACCATACACCCAACAACAAAATACACATAAACACTAGATTGGCATATCACACCATACACCCAACAACAAAACACACATAAACACCAGATTGGGATATCACACCATACACCCAACAACAAAATACACATAAACACTAGATTGGGATATCACACCATACACCCAACAACAAAACACACATAAACACTAGATTGGCATATCACCCCACTGACCCAACAACAAAACACACATAAACACTAGACTGGGATATCACACCATACACCCAACAACAAAACACACATAAACATTAGATTGGGAGATCACACTATACACCCAACAAAACACACATAAACACTATATACTGGCATATCACACCATACACCCAACAACAAAACACACATAAACACTATATACTGGCATATCACACCATACACCCAACAACAAAACACACATAAACACTAGATTGGGATATCACACCATACACCCAACAACAAAACACACATAAACACTAGATTGGGATATCACACCATACACCCAACAACAAAACACACATAAACACTAGATTGGCATATCACACCATACACCCAACAACAAAACACACATAAACACTAGATTGGGATATCACACCATACACCCAACAACAAAATACACATAAACACTAGATTGGCATATCACACCATACACCCAACAACAAAACACACATAAACACTATATACTGGCATATCACACCATACACCCAACAACAAAACACACATAAACACTAGATTGGGATATCACACCATACACCCAACAACAAAACACACATAAACACTAGATTGGCATATCACCCCACTGACCCAACAACAAAACACACATAAACACTAGACTGGGATATCACACCATACACCCAACAACAAAACACACATAAACACTAGATTGGGATATCACACCATACACCCAACAACAAAACACACATAAACACTAGATTGGCATATCACACCATACACCCAACCACAAAACACACATAAACACTAGATTGGCATATCACACCATACACCCAACAACAAAATACACATAAACACTAGATTGGGATATCACACCATACACCCAACCACAAAACACACATAAACACTAGATTGGCATATCACCCCACTGACCCAACAACAAAACACACATAAACACTATATACTGGTATATCACACCATACACCCAACAACAAAACACACATAAACACTATATACTGGCATATCACACCATACACCCAACAACAAAACACACTACTTTGTGAAAGACGCTATCAAACCAGCCTCAACTTTCTTCGACATACACACACACACACACACACACACACACATACAGACAAACACACACAGAGGCACTCGCACATCGTGTGGAATGCAGGATGATATCCATAATTGATGGCGACTCCAGCTTTCAGGAGCTCAGGGACATCAGGGCTGCGGTCTAATTTGATGAGAAATCGTTTTTTTCAGGTTGTTCCCTCACTTTGACACGTTTGCTGGAGCCCTCTTTTGTACGGCTGAATTCTTCGTGACTTCACTCCAGATGGGGTGCCGGAGCAGAGATGGACAGGATGTTTAATGTTACATGCTGGAAAGCAGATAAAGTGTGTGTGTGTGTCTCTGTGTGTTTGTGTGTGTGTGTGTGTACACTTGTTGTTTTTTTCTGTGTGTGTGTGGGTATGTGCACTCTAAAGACTACACAGTCTATATAAATCCTTGTAAAAAAATGAACTTGAACTAAACTTACAAACTCAAAAAATCCAAAAATCCAATCATATTTAGAGAACTAAAACAATCAATGGCATGTATTATTCATGTGCATCTCTTAATTGCATCTAAAATAATGCCTAATTATGCTGTGGGCTCATTATTGAGGTAATATGCATCACAGGCTGCAGCCGCTTGCCACAAACAGGCCGTGGACCTTGACTCCAGATGTCCAAGATATGAATATACAATCTGCACCACTTTCCACTGAGAATACATAATCAACTTGGTGGTGGTGTTGGTGTATCTGCATGTGGGTTTGTGTGTGTGTCTGTACGTCGGTGTGCACACATGCATGTCAACAGCAGGAGCGGTTTACAGTGCAACTGGGGGCAGTTCCTTTGGTATATGGAAAGCCACATCAGTGTTGTTTGTAAAAGCTGATTTGATTTTACATTAACATAATTTATTACTGCACCAGTTTTGTCTCTAAACTCTTAGCAAAGTTGAACTGCAAGAGCTACAAGTAAAAAGACGGACTGAAGGAATGAGATGTAGGCACTGTGAGAGACCAAAAGAATATCTGATATAAGAGTGAAAGTCAACTGTGAACGTTGTAAAAGTCTTAAAAACACAAAGTACAGCAGATGTCTGAAGCCTGAATGGGCAAACATTGTTCATCTGACCCTTTCTTCAGCAAACATGACTGTGGCTCTTTCCAACCACCTGAAATTAAAGTAACGTGTCCACAAAAGTCATATCAGTTTCTCACAGTTTTAGATGTTCCATGCAAAACTTTAAAAAAAAAACAAAAAAATTATGATACACCCTCCTGCCATCTAAGCACAGGTCCAGCAGTCTCCAACCATCCTAAACTGATTGGTTACCTGATTTTACAGGGCAATTTGCCCCTGCCTGGTAGATAGTTAAAGACGCTCATTCTGGAAGTGCCTTCAGGCTGCAAGTCGGAGGTGTGCATGACCACTTCATAGTTAGTAAACTGTTCTCTTCTTTTGAGTTGTGTGTACATCTGGTCGGACAAACACCACATCAGCACAACACAGCAGGTCCTGCAAAACACACTGCCTGGCTTAGCAATAATGTACTGTTCATGCACACACTCTTCTCCCGGCCGTAAGAAGAAGTCTGAGCATAAATAATTTTGCTGAATGCTGCTCCCAGAGAGGAGGAAAGCAAGGGACTATGGGAAATGGGTTCTCACTTTCTTTCAGCAGAGCCAATGTTTTTTTTTTTTTAACTCTTTTCTTTTTTTTCCTGTTTTAACTGAAGGTACCCAAAGGAGAGTCCCTCTAGAGGATGACATGGTTGCACTGCGCTAACGTTAGCACATGCTCAGGGGCTGATACAGCAGCTCTCCCACATAAAAGCTAATTTATGGAGCTGCTGGTTGGCTCTGCACTGCCGAAAGATGCAGTCAGATTAATATTCAAATGCAATTCCTCACCTAAAGAAATGAAAAATGCAAATTACGCTCGGCATGCTAATTTAGCCTCTTGCTCCTACAGTGATGCAAAGAGCAACTTTTTTTTCGCCCATCAAGGCCAAGAATGACACAACAACAACCCAAGACAAGAGGTGCATGCAACAGTGGGCATATGTATGTTTGTTTAAACGTGTGTGCGTGTGTGTGTGCTTGCACACTGAGTTCACCTGCTTGGTCACAACCTCATTTTACTCTCATATTATGAGCAGTTCAGGTTATATCTCTGCCTACTTTATTCTCATTCATAAGCCACCCAGTTACTTACAGATTTATGTAAGATACCAACTGAGCATCCATTGGACTAACAATGTTCCAAATCTAAAGAAATAAAAAAACACTCTGTCCTCAATTCTCGATTCCTTGGGAATCTCGGTGTTCTCAAGCCTAAATGCATTATAGTTAAAATACACAGATGAAGACAAGACCATAAAATTAACTCTTATAGTGGGATGCCATAGGCTTGATTCAACCAGAATCACATATAATAACACAGGTTTACCTTACTTACTGTAAAACGGCTAGGACAAAAGTGTTAATAAATGTTGAATTCGAAAATGAATGTCTCTCACAGACAAAATTAGCTTTTCTCTGTCTTTAATCTGTGCTGTAGATTTTACAGTGTACTTAAGATGGTGTGCAGTTCACAGTAGTTTACCTGTAGAGCTTGCATCCTTAGATGACTAACACCAGATGACCAACGGCAATTGCCTGTAACACTGCCCTTGGCATATCATCTGTTGGCCTTGACCTTACTGTGGGAGATACAGCAGATGCAGCTTCACTTGATGCCGGCCTTCAAGTCAGACAAGCAGGTTCCTTCCTGCTCAGCAGTCTACCACTGTTTCCGTAAACATCACTCTTATTGCCTGCTTCCGCACACCCATCAAGATGAGTCTAAATGAACCCTGCAGCCTGACAAATGATCCTCACAACAAATCGTGCCTAAGGGGCCATCTTCACATGAGTCGCGATGCGCTCGTATTCTGTCAGTGACCTTTTAACCCTCAGGGTCAGCTCACCTGAAGAGCACCTGAGCTCACACATCCACCTCGACTGTGGTGCAGCATCACCATGGCGATGCATGTGCATCACTGTATGAGAGAGTGCAATGTGTGTGAGAGAGACAGAAAAAAAAGAGAGATTGGAAGTGTGTGTATGTGAGTATGTGTGTGTGTGTGTCTGAGTAGAAGGATGGCAGGTAGAGCGAGCGCCGGGGAGGGAGTGGGAGGATGGCGCCCACTCACATCACATCCAATATCCACCTCTGCAAAATAGAAAAGGCTGAAAAAATATGAAAATATAGACATTGGGATGTCATTGTGCGCTCTCCTCCAGGGGTCCAATTACGGCCCGCATATTCATATATGCAAACAGTGCATGAATAATTTCCAGCACTACCTTCGCCTCTCTCTAAAGGTTAGGCTCCTGTTAATTAAAGCGCAACAATTAGTGGGAGTGTTCCTGTATTATTCATCCCGCACCTTCATCTCTCATCCCTCCAACGCGTACTCATCCGCTCGCCCGTTCGCCCGCGTGCCCGCCAGCGCCGCACGTCAGAGGTGTAATTACGGAGGTATCTGAACTCTTCCTCTCAGAGTTTCCGGCCTTTTAAAAACTCAGGTCCCTTTTCCGGCAGCGACTTGCAGCATGCTAGCAGTGAACAAAATGAGCCAAAGGAGTTACATTTGTTGGTGAGGCAAACAGTGCACTCTGGGAAGGGATTATTTATCTGTCATGGGGCCAGACTGCCCATGCTACACAGGAGGACCATTTGTTTTGGAGGAAAACAAGAAAACACAAATACTAATAGCAATACTATACTATTTGTAAAGATATGCACTGATCACCATAAGTTAGTACAAATTCTCAAAGTGCATTGGTCAAATATTTCCTATACAGAACCACCATAAATTATTAAAAATACACAAAAATCACAGTCATACCATATTAAGTGAAAAATTCTGATCACCAGGATCAATGACGCATAACTGTCCTTACCTTATAATCTAGAGCAGTGCTTTTATCCACTGCTGTTTCATCTGCATACAAATCAAGCTGGCCCTATGGAGCCCTGTCAACTGAGCACACAGTACATGTTATCTACAGCTATCCTGATGACTCCTCCAGACTTGTGGATACTATATAATTTTTTTTTCTGGAAAGTTCTCTTTCAAAGTGTTATCACCATAAATAAGTACACTTGAAAGGTCTAATTCCTTATTTAAATCATTACTTGGCACAGGTGCCGCTATTAGAGTGTTCCAACAGGCAAGGTCCTTTGCTTAATGACCCCACGCATTTGCAGTGACCATGCTGGTCAGTATGCGGGCTCGTCCTGGGTGCAAGAAAGAAGGAACCATTAAATGCAATATATATATTTTTCCTACAAATTTTTACAAGACAAATTCAGATGATGCCTCTCTAAACAGCCTCTGATATGTGTATATGTGCCTGGATGCATGCATGCATGCATGCGTGTGTGTGTGTGTGTGTGTGTGTGTGAGGAGTTTTGAGGAGTGTGTGTAGCTCATGCAGAATAAGGGTGAAGCGCAACTGTGTGTTTGATGAGAAAGTTCTCTCCCTTGCTCCTTCTCTCTCCCTCTATCTCCGTCTCTCCGTTTTAAATATATTTGTACATTTCACAATGAATAATAACAGCAAATCAGCCACACTCTGTGTTCTATCGGAGATGGCTTTGAAGTCTTCTTAATAAATTACCTCCCACTTTCTCTGGCGCAAAAAAAGACTGGTGCAATATTTATCAAGCTTCACAAAAAATTTGAATGTTTAAAAGAAAAAAAATCCTTGAAATTTTCATCAAAAGCATTCTAATCAGGCATTCCTCAGGTCAGCTAATGAGTTGGCAGGAGAGAGGGCCTCGGTACGCGTGCCTCCCATCGAACAGAGAGAAGTGGATCTGCCCGTGTCTCATCAAAGCAAAAGCTCATTAGTCCATCTTTCAGGGGCCCATTTGATTATAGTTTCAACTTTTTAAAAGTGAAAAAATATTTCACTCATTAGGGGTGATTACCATTCAAGGTCATCGTTTGAAGCTGCTCCTGTCAATACAACATAAATCGACCCCAGTTTCCTCTTTCTCTTCCTCTCTCTCTCTCTTGCTCTCTTTTACTCTTCTTCTCTCTCCTTCAGCTCAAGCCTTTCATAAAAATATCTTTTTTTTTCCTCTTGGACTAAAAGTTTAGGTGCTGTAATGATTTTCCACAGCCAAAGCAAGGCTTGATCAGGGAAGAGAGAGACACAGAACAAAGACTGAGGTGCGGATATGGAGGCCAGGAGCGAGAGGTGGGAGGAGGAGTGAAGGAGAAGAGAAACTGTGGATTGGGGAAGCATGAGAGAGAGAGAGAGAGAGAGAGAGAGAGAGAGAGAGAGAAAGAGAGAGAGAGAGTGTCTCTGGCAGGTTTCACTGTTGTGTGTATGACCTGCACATACAACATCTTGTTAAAATGGAGACTCAGCCAGTCTCTTACTCACTCATGCACACACTTAAGGTTTAAAGAACTAAAAGACTAGAATAAAACTGTGTGTGCATAACTACTCATGTATACAAACAATGGAAGAAAAAGAGAGAGTGAGACAGACAGACAGAGAGAGAGAGAGTACATATGAAAAATACAGAGAATCTGTGTATGCCAATGTTGAATTTGTGTGTGTGTGTGTGTATGTGTGTGTGTATGTGTGTGTGTGTGTGGGTGTGTGTTTTAGGCGGGCTGCTTGTTGTGCTATGACACAACCAATCCTCTCCACTCGCCTTGCTTGACTGTAAACGTTGCGTGTGATTGAGGCCTTAGGCTAACTTTGGCTATTAAAGCTCGATCAATAGCAGTCTGATGTCTCTTCCTAGGCATTCACTCACTGTAATAGCACACCAACACGCTGCTGGACAAAAAACTAATACCCCTCCAAACCCCAAAAATACCCCACCACAACACCCAGCAAAACCCCTCTCAACATCTAACAAATACCCCTTTTAACACCTAAGAAATACCCCTCTCACCACCCCACAAATATACCCTGCTCTTCACTGCCCTCTTCACTGTCAAAATATTGTAGTTAGTGTTTAGTGAGATCAAGTGGAGTCAAATTGTAATAAAAAAAAACATGAGCATGTGTCCTTGTTTTTCATAATGCCAAATGTGCCTTTGTCACACACTGTAGAAGTCAGTGCAGTAAAATAATGATCTTGGCTGAATATCCATGTCACCCCAAAAATTCAAAGCACTGAACCCTAAAAGATGTAACTGGTGTAAATCAAAATGATTCATGCAAGTTAAACCAGTAAGACATTGACACAGCATGCTGACTGCTTACCCCATACCTTACTTCAAACCTCTTAAAAAATCACACAAAAAAAACATTTCTGCATCCAGCTCATCACCCAGAATAAAATAAAAAATAAAATAAACAGCATCATTCCTGACAAACATCCAATAGCACATATCAAACACTCAATTATCCCAAGACATTCATTACACTCCCACCTAACATGCAATAACCACTCATCAAACATCAAAACATCCAGCACGTCACCCTTTCCTCTGACCAAACACATTCTAAAAACAACCTAACACCCTTGTCATTACCCCCACTAAACCCTTTTCCTTCATTAGCCAAACAATCAATAAACAGTTCAATGAGCATTTCCCCAAAGCGCCTGAATGAGAAATATGTGAAGCTCTAATGTGGACTCTTCCACATGAAGCTGCACCATCTGGGCCATGCATGGCAAACACTGCTGGTTCTGTAATCAGTAGGACAGAGTCCTAGCAGTCAAATATGATATTTCAAGGGCTTTTATTTTCTCCTGAGATTTGGCAGAGACAGCAGATTTGGCTTTTGTGAAGAGCACTTTTTAACTCTGTATCTGACACAGCACAACCACAACATAAGACAATACTACACATATGTCCTCTCTGACACACACACACACACACACACACACACACACACACACACACACACAACCAAGAGTTTATGTGCATGTGTGTCTATATGTCAGTGTGCGCAGTCACCCACTCATTAAGCAGGTCTGGCGTAGGGATTAGAAGCTTCTGGCCCCATTAATTGCTAATTGCTCCTAATCGCTCGTTAATGACGCTCTGGCTTGGTCCAGTCTGGCTGCCTCTCACTCCTCAGCCTGCCACCATGCTTCCCATCACCGTGGTAACTGTCATCGGCTATAATCCCAGAGGGATTAGTGCTGGAGACAAGCTCTTCTTTAATTGAGCTAATAACCAGACATAGAGAGGGAGAAGAGGTGTGTGTGTGTGTGTGTGTGTGTGTGTGTGTGTGTGTGTGTGTGTGTGAAGGTGTGTGTGTGTGTGTGTGTGTGTGTGTGTGTATGAGTTGGACAGTAATTGCCTGTTCCTCCCTGCACACACACACACATACACACATGACAGCAGTCATTCATGTGCATTAGTGGAGGGCAAAATGCACGCTCCTTCCTCTAAGACTCAGATATTCACACACAACATTCACAACCTGTCCATGGAACGAGTGAAAAAGAGGAAAAGAGAAAGACTCTAACACTCTGACTTCCACTCCCACAGGCAACCAGCACCATTACTCCCATACTACCATACTCTACCATTACCCCCTGTATCTACACTAAACATACTGCCATACTCTACCATTACCCCCTGTATCTAGACTAAACATACTGCCATACTCTACCTTTGTCTCCTGTATCTACACTAAACATACTGCCATACTCTACCTTTGTCCCCTGTAAGTACACTAAGCATACTGCCATACTCTACCTTTGTCTCCTGTATCTACACTAAACATACTGCCATACTCTACCATTACCCCCTGTATCTAGACTAAACATACTGCCATACTCTACCTTTGTCTCCTGTATCTACACTAAACATACTGCCATACTCTACCTTTGTCCCCTGTAAGTACACTAAGCATACTGCCATACTCTACCTTTGTCTCCTGTATCTACACTAAACATACTGCCATACTCTACCTTTGTCCCCTGTAAGTACACTAAACATACTGCCATACTCTACCTTTGTCTCCTGTATCTACACTAAACATACTGCCATACTCTACCTTTGTCCCCTGTAAGTACACTAAGCATACTGCCATACTCTACCTTTGTCTCCTGTATCTACACTAAACATACTGCCATACTCTACCTTTGTCCCCTGTAAGTACACTAAGCATACTGCCATACTCTACCTTTGTCTCCTGTATCTACACTAAACATACTGCCATACTCTACCTTTGTCCCCTGTAAGTACACTAAGCATACTGCCATACTCTACCTTTGTCTCCTGTATCTACACTAAACATACTGCCATACTCTACCTTTGTCCCCTGTAAGTACACTAAGCATACTGCCATACTCTACCTTTGTCTCCTGTATCTACACTAAACATACTGCCATACTCTACCTTTGTCCCCTGTAAGTACACTAAGCATACTGCCATACTCTACCTTTGTCTCCTGTATCTACACTAAACATACTGCCATACTCTACCTTTGTCCCCTGTAAGTACACTAAGCATACTGCCATACTCTACCTTTGTCCCCTGTAAGTACACTAAGCATACTGCCATACTCTACCTTTATCCCCTGTAACTACACTAAGCTTACAGGTCTACAGCCCACAGTTACACCCACAGTCCAGAGTTGAATCTCCTATTCTTCCCATCACCAGGCCAGAACTGAAGAAGCCCTTTGGATGAAAGATGAAAAGCTGTTTCTTCAAGCTCCAGAAATCCAGTTGCATATAACTACCATGACCTGGATGAATGAGAATCTACACAGACACACACTAAGCCTACTGCCACACTCTACCTTTACCCCCAGTACCTATACTAAGCTTACTGGCATAATCTACCATTCCCACAATGAATACACTATGCCATTTCCTCGATGACTAAAGCTAAAGTTGAAGTTAAAACAGAAAAAATGCACTTTGGCCTTAATGCTCACTACCATGCTACCATGCACTGCCAGCACGGGAGTAGTGTAGTAGTTAAGGAACCTGGCAAGCATGACAGCCAGAAAATTGTGGGTTTGAATCTTGGCTGCCACATTTGTGCCCTTACATTTACATTTATGCATTTAGCAGATGCTTAAAGCGTTTTACATTTGTCAACTATCAATTACTTTAGGGCCTGTCTCCCCTAGAGCAACTTAGGGTTAAGTGTCTTGCTTAAGGGCACAACAGCGGCAGCTGGGATTCGAACCCACAATTTCCAGGCTACTAGCACGCTTGCCAGATTCCTCAACCCGGTACACATCGTTATCGTTATCGTTGGTCTAAAAGGGGAGTCTGGCCCTCAAGTAACTGACAATAGACAAATGTAAGTCACTTTGGATAAAAGAATCTGCTAGATGCATACATGTAAATGTACTCACAGAGACTACACTAAAATAGCTGACACTCTACTGCTGTTACTTTGAATCATATGAGCACCTTAGCGTCACCTAGTTTTCTATTTGTTGTACAGCTGCTGATTTACCCATTTGACACAAACAGTGTTGAATTGTTGTTTCTGTTGTTATCAATCACATTACATATGAGGTAAAGATAAAGACAATCTTCAGTTCAGCCCATGTGATGATTTTACTGGCAGGAAAAGGGAAATATACCTCCAAACCACTACAGCCTATACTGTATAGATCAAACATACATCAAACAGATAGCACACAATTTTTATATAAATTGTTTCTCTGTTTTAATATAAATGAATGGTGATGTAATATTTAATGGTGGACAAGCTTACCAGTAGGTGAAATCAGCCACAAATCACATGAAACATTTAGTTGCATCACATTTTAAGTATGGAGGGGGGAATAGCACATTTTCCAAATAATTTCCATTTTCTCACCTGAGGACAGTGATGACTCAGATGCATTCAATGACTCAGGCCCATTCAAAGTCCCACAGCACCATAGTTTACTGAGGAGCTGCAACATGAGAACAGAAACAGCATGACTGTTCAGTTTGTGTTCAACATCGGAGGCATTAGTCAATAAGACTCAAGTTCAATATAAGGTGCAGTGTTACTGAAGCATATCGTATATGCAATTTATGCAAGAGAATGGATGTGTGTGAGTGCAATCTTGCATATAGCAACAACATGTGTACCTATGTGTCTGTGTGAAGTACGTATGAAGTGTGAAACTATGTGTCTATGTGAGGTACGTAAGAAATGTGTGAGAAGTCAGTGGTGTCTGTCTATCTGTGTATATTACACACACACACACATACACACACACACACAGAAGAGAGAGAAAGTGAGTGAGTGAGTGAAAGAGAGAAAGCCTGCGTGTCAGTCTCTTATTCTCCCCACGCTCTCCATAATGACTGAAATCTGCATGCGGTCGGAAGCCCAGTTGATCTCATCTGCATATCCCACTCCCCTGTCACTCAAGCAGACCTGATGAATGCAGACGAGCCACACCAGACTTACCCTGGCTTAAAAGAGAGAAATAGAGAGAGAGAGAGATGAAAAGATTCTGCATGTTAGGCCTACTATCCAGAATTCTTTCCAAGAATGTGTGAAGGCCTCGCCACGGTTTACTCTTCCTGCATGTGTGTGATAGTAGTGGAGGCTGTGTGTGTGTGTGTGTGTGTGTGTGTGTGTGTGTGTGTGATTCTTCTACAAGATAAGCTCTCTGTGAACCTGACGAGAGTGTTAATGAGGGTGAATTTCTGTGTAAATTAGGAACGACTTGTGTGTGAAGAGGTCGAGGGAAGTCAAAATACTGTCCCTGTACACCTTTTCACAGACAGAGATGAGCCGATATGGGAATGGTTATAATTGTGAATGGTTCACACTAAGCAAATTGTGAATCACTGTTGGCAATAGAGGCCCAAATTAGAGGTCAAAACCTTTGCTTGTATTTTTTGCAAAAAAAAAAAAATATTCCAGGAGGTTTAAGAAGAAGGGATGTCATGAGAAACAAACCTGTTTAAAGGCACACTAGGCAATACTTTTAGGTTAATATATCAGCTTTGTAGTCACTTAGATGATTAAATAGCTCATGACGGGGTGAATGAAGGCTCTCTCAGCCGCCTCTAACGTAGGTTCCGCGGTTACTGAAGAAGGTTACCGCAGAATCTGAAACACTGGGTCGAGTAGTAAAAAGTAAACTACTCATAGTAAACATTTATTACTGGCATGTCAGTCCACATAACTCAAGAAAATTATCATCGCTGGTTCCTATTCTTTGGTTTGCCAGTAAATTCACATGGCTTGGTAAAGATTTATTATGACATCCCTAACCAGAAGTTGGCTCTGTCCTCGCCATCTGTGATTAGTGATCCATACATGCTCTAGCATTATGCTATATATGTGTGTCATATGTGTATTGTAACACACACATGTTATATGTGTGTGTTATAAGACACCCTAGCTGTCAGATAATCAGGTCTGTCCTGACAAGACGTGCATTTCTATTCTCTACTCTCATCCCCTGTGCTTGGATTGAATTTGGACTGACTCTTTTCACACGCTCACATTGGTCTCCTGGTGCATGGCCAAAAAGTTTCACACTTTCAGAAAAGGTCTTGAGGATGCTGGGACCTTGAGGGCACAGTCTAGTCTCTAGTGAGGTGCCTCTTCTGGGGGATCGCTCCCATTGATTGATGGGTGTCGAAACGGGGAAACACAGACTAGTGAGCAGTAAGTGCCGAGACCATGGTTGTACACCCCAAGGCTTACCAGACATTCTCCATGCAGCACTGATGATGGGCACAAAGCACGCAACTGACAAACAACTGACTTTGTGGTGTGTGTGTGTGTGTGTGTGTGTATGAGTGTGTGTGTGTGTATGAGTGTGTGTGTGTGTGTGTGTGTGTATGAGTGTGTGTGTGTGTGTGTGTGTGTGTGTGTGTGTGTGTGTGTGTGTGTGTGTGTGTGTGTGTGTGTGTGTATGAGTGTGTGTGTGTGGTGTGTGTGTGTGTGTGTGTGTGTGTGTGTGTATGAGTGTGTGTATGAGTGTGTGTGTGTGTGTGTGTGTGTATGAGTGTGTGTGTGACACGCCCAGACATGAAGCAGAACTCTGCCCTGCCCCCTCTTTTTCCCTCCATTCTCATCTTTTAAATATCAGACAAAGTGCTGTGATGTCACAACCCATCAGTGTTCCCGCAGCCGGCAGGAGCACTTTCTCTTAGCTCTGGGTGTGTGTGTGTGTGTATGTGTGTGTGTAAGAAAAAAGATGAAGAGTGCCTGAATGAGCATTCTTCCTTGTTTTCTTTCTCTTTCTTTCTCTTGTTCTCTGTTTTTTCCACCCTCCCGCTTACACACTCCCTCTTCTCAGCATCTCTCTTTCTCTCTCTCCATCTCTCACTCTCCATCTCTCTCTCTCTCTCTATTTCTCCCCTCAGCCCAGAGTTGTCTGCAGTTCTTCACCACACATCACCCCTGCCTGCAGAATGCAGGATGCATGTTGGTTTGAGGCTGAACACAATCTGTGGGCCTCCAGGGGCCTCCACACTGGGGTCTGCAGAGGAGAAGGAGAACGAGAGAGGGAGAGAAAGAGAGGGAGAGAAAGAGAGGGAGAGAGAGAGGGGAAATGAGGAGGAAGGAAGAGAGAAAGCACTCAGCCAGTGCCTGGAGAAAACATCCCGCCCAGAGCGAGACAAACAGGGGCTTCACTCAGCATCCACCTCCCAGTCAAGGCAATTGAGCTGACACCCCAGCCATGCATACACACACACACACACACACACACATGTGGAGGCTGCATGTGCTGTATATACACATCATTCCCACAAGCCATTCTCATACAACAGTATAGTCCTGTCCAGACACGCAGCACTGTGTGGGGACACAAGCTATATATTGTGCACTCACACAAACTCACACTGCATGCTCCAGCACTGAACACACACACACACACACACAACCACCAACATATAAGGCAGAGAATACTGTGTCTTAATTTCTGTTCTGTTTCTTTTCATGCCTGGAAAACCACCACACTGTGAGCCAAGCACTGTTCTATCATTGAAGAGCATCCAGTTGGTGATGCACTTTATCTCCAAACAGGTACCCTATGCATTGACAATCGACAAACAATATCAAATCTTACATCATACTGGATAAGTATACACATAATCTAATGAAATCTGACACATTACACCATACACCAACACACACACACACACACACACACACACACACACGGGGTGCTGTGGATCAATAGGCTAAAGCACCATTCCATAAACCCGGGATCCGAGTTTGAGTCCAACCCAAGGTAATTTCCCAGGCCTTCCCCATCTCTCTCCCGGTCATTCCTCTCACTCTTTACTGTCCTATCAGAATAATGTATGACACACATGCACACACTGTACATTAAAAGGATCTCTGCACTGTAAAAAACAATCATGGTTTTAAACAGTGTCCGGGCTGCCTAACTATTTTCAGTTGACCAAATTTGAGATAGTGAGTTGTGGTGAAACAAACAGTTCAGCTCAAAAAAAATAGTTAACAAAACAATTTTCATTTTCTTGTAGTTATTCTTACAGTTAATTGTAAGTTATTACAAATAGAAGGAAGTCTTATTTTTTAAAATGTGGCTGGTAAGACATGTTGGCGGGACTCAACAGGGTTTAAAAACAGGGGAAGAGGACTTGACACTCAAAATGCCTCTTTTTATTACAACTTTTAGAAAATCACGTTATTTGCAGAGCTTGTAAGTTTACACCTCAATACTTTCTGTGTAAAAAGTGACATCACCTGGCTGATATTGATAGTGCCTATATAGCAATAGCTTGATTGCTGCACCTTGATTGGACCTTGATTAGATTCAACCTAGTGATGTCATTTATTACAACAATGGCAGTTTATGAGTGAAAGGATCTTATATACTTTTAATAAAACCAAACAGTGTTTTTAAGCCACATTTATGTAGCTGGCACCAACGTCAATCTTATAAGGCCAACATGTCTTACCAGGGATCCCCTTAAAGCTGCTCTCAAAAAATCAATATCACAATACAATGTGTTTTACTGTAGTGATATATTATACCGCTGTGCGATAGAGAAAATCCTGACCAACTGTGTCACAGTCTGCTATGGGAATCTGCAGATCTGTGTCACAGTCTGCTCTGTCGCCGCCCAAAGCTTCACAGGGACTCCACTCCCTGCTATTGAGGACGTCCACAAGAAGAGATGTCTACGCCGGATGCAGAGCATTCACAGACTCTTTCAGCTCCTCCCATCAAGAAGGCGGTTCAGGGGCCTTCAGACTAAAACCAGCAGGTTTAGGAACAGCTTCTTCTCTACAGTTGTCACCCTACTGAACTCTGTCCCCTCCTGAACCTTCCCTTCCTATTCACACTACACCATGGCATAATATGTTCACAGTGCTTCTCATCACTACTGTATATACATCCATAGCACTTTGCCTATCTTCTACTACACATCTGTACATCTATATATACATATATTAATATGTTACAAACATGTATATTTGTCCATAATACACACCTGTATATTTGTCCATATTACAGACCTGTACATTTGTCCATATTACACCTGTACACAATAATTTATTTGTACATAATCTGACAATATCTATTCTCACGAAGACGACCATTTTAACTTCCTAAGTTGAAACTGCTTCACTTTAATTCAAAATCAGTCAGATTAGATCAAAATCAGATTTGACACAGAACTACAAGATGTTACTTTTAAGATCTCTGGGAGCCTAAATTGAAGTTTTTTTTTTTTTGCTGTTGTGTGTACTTTAAGGTTTTGCCTTGACTGTTTTATAAAATTACTGTTTTAATAATAGTGCTGTTGAAGTAAATCGTGTTTTGGATATTGTCTTTAATCCAAATCAGCATAATATATAGCAATACAAATTATTGTATTAAGAATTGCTGTAAAAGTAAATAGCGTTTTGGATATTGTGTTTTATCCAAATCAGCATGATATAGCAATATGTATTACATATTGTATGTATCCTGACCTCTGAGCATGTTATTGTGATGCTGCAAGCAATACTCATGACACACTGACTCTAGTAAATAAAAAAAGACAGGGGTCAATTGAAAACTTGGACAGGACAAATTAGTATAGATAGACGAGAAGACATTGTGTGAATCCTAAAATACAATCATATACTGAAATCAAACATCTTTTCTCAGATGTGTACATACAGGTATACATTTTGGGGGGTGTGACAAATATGTTACCAAATACTAACCAATGCATTGCACTTCTCCACACTGAATTCAAGACAACAGGGCTTTCGTGAAAGTTGAGGGAAGAGACATTAATTTCATATAACAGGTACATGCTCAAAACATACCACACAACAGACAACTGGGCACACAGAAAAGAGGCATTGTGTTAGAAAGAATTACGGCATTGTGTTTCAGTGTAGTGCCTGTGTTTGTGTGTGTGTGTGTGTGTGTGTGTCTGTGTGTGTGCGTATGGTTTTGGGAGTGGGGGGTGAGACCCGTGTGTAAGTGTATGGTTTTGGGAGTGGGGGGTGAGACCCTTGTGTGGACGTGAGTGTCTAGAGAGAAAGTGAGTGTGTGTGTGTGGGGGCGTCTGGTGTGTGTGTGTGTGTGTGTGTGTGTGTGTGTGTGTGAAGGGAGGGGGTGGCAGGCTGCAGAATGGTGTCAGCTGCACAGGCAGCAGAAAGCCGACATCTTAATAAAACAGCCTCAGGCAAAATCCCATTAAGGCCTTCACAAGACTGCTTCCCCTCTGTTGGGCAGGTACGCATGGCAGGCAGACACACACACACACACACACACAAAGTAACACACACAATGCATAAGAGTATGTGTGTGTGTGTGTGTTTCCATTAGGAGGTGGTTGCAGACCTCATTCTGACCTCTGTGGCATCAGAGGCAGTCAAGGAATACCAATGAAAGAAGTCAAATATATATGTGTGTGTGTGTGTGTGTGTATTTGATCTGTGTGTGTGTGAGTGTGTTTGTGGTGTTACACAAACACAGTCATTGTGTAGCTAATGTCACCCCACAGCACTTGTCCGCCAAACCAAAACTGAGTGGAAGAGCTCTTTGAGAGTGGGAAACCGAGCCTTTTATGAGCGGTCTGTCTGTGGCCTTCTCCAAGTGAAACACACACCCACCACACAGACAAGAACACTGCACACACACACAAACAAACACACACACACACACACACACACACATTCTCGGCAGGGGGGTCCACGGAATTGCTTTGAGCATCTCTCAGCTCTGGTTGTAAAAAAGACAGATTAAAACAGAAAAGGATACTCGGGGAGATACATGAAACAGAAATCTATATGGCCAAGACTGAAAACACACACACACACTCAGACACACACACATGCACACACACACTCACACATACACACACACATGCTCACAAAGATGCAACAAGAGAGGGAGATGGAGTGAGACAGAGATGCAGAGAAGGGAAGGTAGAAAGACATGAGGAAAAGGTTGAAGGTAAAAGAAAAGAAAGTAACACCCTCCAACTCTAAAATTCTCACTGTTTTTTTTTCTTTCTGGGGAGGAAAACGCACAGAACTTCACGTTTTTGTAAACTATTGTTTTGACAAGATGTCACTTCAATTCCAGCATTAGTGTGGTTAGTGCGAGACGGCGGCATGTGCCGGAGAGCGAAGAGCGCCCCGATCTTTATCAGGAGCCTAAGGCTGTTGTCATAGTGACGCCGCCCGCTAAGAGCCACGCGCTAATTCACCTGTCAGCTGCCTGATAGAACGCTGCAGCTCTGCCATCGCTACTGAAGCAGCTAATGGGGAGGATTCCAGGCCTGCTGGCGGGTTCACTGTGTGTGTGTGTGTGTGTGTGTGTGTGTTTTACTGTGTTGTTTGAGTAAGCGAGTTAACTGATGCACATTTGCTCAGACTCCTTTTGGCCTCACAGCAAGGAACACTTAAGCGCATATACATACACACAAACACACACACACACAAACACACAAAATTTTGACATGCCATAATTGTGTCAGCAAATTAATTTTCAGGGTAATCTCATGTAAATAATCCATTTACTCTCCCTGTCCTTTGGACTGTATCATCTGCCTTTTCAATAAAGATGTGAGCCTTTAGCCTGATTACTGACCCAAATAATATAATCAAATAATCCTTTTTTTTCAGAGACAATAAACCCTGAAGACTGACTGACCCAGCCCTATAACACTGTCATGGACTCACCACTGACCCAGCCCTATAACACTGTCATGGACTCACCACTGACCCAGCCCTATAACAAACATCACTGTTTTGAGATTCACCCTGGCCCCACACCATATAGCCACTATCAACATTCTCTCACACTCTTCTCTCCCACACACACTCACACTTTACCATTGTCTCCAATATAAACCTTTCATAGGCCCACTGATATGTTTCATGTCAGCCAACAGATTTGTGATTCTGTGTGCGAAAACCTCATTCTGCCTTTATATACATAAAGCTGTTATGACATAAAACAGGCTACTGGAATACAGTTTCCTCATAGATCATCAAGACCTGTTCTTAGATCAGTGGGCCTAAGAGAAAGAGAGCTGGGGAGAAGGAGAAGGGGTTAAGAGGTTCAAAAGGGCCCAAAGGCTGAGCATTTGGCTGTGGACTCATACAAATATAATGAAGAGGTGGAAGGAGGGAGAGTGAAAGAGAGAGAGAGAGGGAGAGAGAGAGAGAGAGGGATAGAGAGAGAGAAAGAGCTTTCTACCAGGACCAACAAATAAAATGTTCTATGATTGAGGTCACTTCTGCTTGGAGCCATTTGAGTGCGAGTCAACGGTGCGCTTCGGGGTTGGTTACCTTATGTGTGGAGTCTGGCTGAGTCTGGCTGATGCATTTTTCCATTCAAAAAGACTCTGATGAAGCCTGACCATCGGCTGCTCACATAAATTAACGAAGCATGCAGCCTTGGTCGCGAAATCAATAGTCTTTAATGGTTCACCTTTAATTCTACTTTACATTTCTTCCGGCGGTGTGCAGGGGATCTTTGTGTTTCTAAGCAAGGTCACTTCTCTTCACAGCCTTAGTGTCTTTGAAAGACTCGCTTGGCGCAACATAAGCGACTCGGTCCGCCGGGTGAAACTTCTGATTTACTTGCTCCGACTTGAACTTTCCCCGTGCTGAAGATGAAGCGCCCTCCGGAGGGCCAGCAGCACGGCTTGAGACCCTGAATGCCACCTAGCGGCTCAAGGTTTTGGATGACCGGGATAATTAACCCCGCAGCACCAAGACTGACTACGAGCAGACACCCAAAGGGGTGGGGGTGGCAAGGAAGTGTCGGTGGTATCCGCAAGCCAAGGTTTGTTTTATTCGGTTAACCTCGAAGCTCTCGCGGCGCTTTGAGCCTGCTTTCCTCCTCACTTCGACAGGTGCTCGCGCGTGCCTCGTTACCGCTGTTCCCACACCAAAGCGCTCAGTGGGCCTTCATTCCGTCCTTCACGCCTTGTTTACGGAGCCCTGTGTCCTCAGGATCTGAATTTCAAACTCGCGCTGGAGAGCACCGTGATAGATTCAGATGTGATTACTGTGACCACAGCGACATCTTCTGACTGTCTCCTATCCTGAGATGGCTTTGTGGTCTTCTCGCCTGTTAGAAATCGCCAAACTACCTTCCATTTTTAAACTAATTCAATTTTTGGTATTATTCATTTACTCATTTCATTTTGAAAGTCAGTGTGATAACCTAGGATATTTCACAACATGCACAAATATTATTTGGCAATATTTTCACCATTAAATAACAGTTATTGATGTTTTATTACATTAGATATTGAGGAGGCTATTTCACAAATGACACTTCATTTCAAATTCTAAATATTTTAGCAGGCTAAAAGGCATAATTTCTTTATTTTTAAAGTCCAATACTCAATAAAACCCGCAAAATAAAAAAAGTAGTCCTGATAGGCTGATGCACGACTGGCTTACCTGATGTCATTATAAATATTAGGCCTGTTGAATCTTTGATATTTTCTTTTCATATTTTGATAGCAATTAATAAAACAGCAAGTAACACATTCCATCACTTTGAGTTGCATTATTAAATTATAAATGTAATACAAAAATAATTTCATGCTTTTATGAAGGTGATAGATGAAAGCCAATAATACACTCCTCACTGTTATGAATGAATAAGTATGTGTGTGTGTGTGTGTGTGTGTGTGTGTACATGCATGCGTGTGTGTTGAAACCTGCAACATGTCTAATGTCATGTAGCCTCCTGAGACTGAGATGGGAGTGCCAGTCTGTCAGTCACCCACCCTAGTAACAGGCAGAACCCAGCGGTGAATCTTTCCCAGATTCAATACAATCCCAGGAAAAAGGGGGGAACAAAGAAAAGGGGAAAAAAGAAAAACAGAAAAATGAAAGGAAGGTTGGAGGAAAAGTAGAACTCACACTGCAGAGATTCTCACAGACTCTTTAGGGTTATGAATGTGTTCAGATGAGTCTCAAAGCACCCTGTTTACGTACACGGTGGGAAAAATCTATTTGTTGTACATTCAGCTAAAAATTGTGAAAAAAAGTGGCTTATGCAAAGTTTGAACATAACTAGCTGCACTTTTTGCTACATCTCATCCCAACTTGTCACTCTCAATTTTAATTGTACCTTTGGAAGCAGCTCCTCGGTGCCTACCATTACTTTAACATACAGGGCCCAGATGGGAATACACCCAGGAGCTTTAGGAAAGAAAGGGATGGCACAGGAGGGAGGGATAGAAGTGGAAAGATGGACAGACACAGAGAGATAGGGATGGAGGAGTAAAGCAGAGTGCACAGGATTGCGAGAATCAGCCAGTAACTCACCACAGCCAAGCACCTGGTATGTAGGCCCAGGCTGGCTACATGCTTGTTAGAGGACTGAGGGGGGACAGAAGAGGAAAGGGAGAGAGAGAACACAACCCACATGGCCCAGTTTGTTTGTGTCTGTGTCTGTGTTGGTGTTTGGAAGGATAAGAGACGAATGCAGCAGATATAGTCTGCAAGCACTTTGGCTATGACTGGTAATGTGTATGAGAGTTTGTTGGAGAGAGACAGAAAGAGTGGAGAGGAAAAGAATGAGAGAGCCATATAAAGGTTGGGAGATAGAGGGAAAGAGAAAGATGTGGGATGAGAGCAGCTAAGAGACTAATTAAGAGAAGGGCAAGAAGCTCGCCGCGTTCTGAGGAGAACACCGGCGCAGGGCCAGGGACGAGGTAATGATGGAAAGAAAAGGATTTACTTCTATCTCCGTCTCTCTCCACTCTCTCTCTCTTTCTCTCTCTCTCTCTCTCTCTACCCCTTTCTCTCAAACAAACACACACACACACACACACACACACACACACTCTCTCTACACCAGTCCTTCCATGCGCCCCCTCTCTGCTTTGCCCAGCTGGCTGGTAGCTGTCATCTCCATCTCAGCTAAGGGGTCCAACCGACAACAGCCCATCCTCCAGTGTGCCTCCATTCAAAATCAGCTAATGATGTTTATCTGAACAGGTAGGGGGTGATGTGAGGCAGAATAGTGTTGTCTGGTTACATCATTTTAAAATATTTGTCATATTTTATTTTTTTAAAAAGCTATATGTCTTGATACCGTCTTGTCTTGGGTGAATATTTTTACACAGACTTACATGGCTACATCATCTGTGGTTTGAAAACAGCATAGAACGTGCAGAGACTATCAAACTTGGAAATTCAACTTCTGTTCACTCCACATTCTAAACCAATTGTGCTAGTGTCTTGCATGCCCTGTGTGTGTCACTGGCACTGATGCACCCATAACTAACATCAACATTCAAGAGTGTTCTATACATTTGTAGGTACAGAACGTTCATTTTCTTCACTTTTGGTTGAAATTGTTCGTTTTTCCCCTTGAATGGTTTGGTTCTTGATAATGTGTCATTCAGAGGTTTGTTTTATTGATTTATTTTATATATTCTCACATTCCTAGTGCTTCTTTTCCTATCGCTCAGTAGAAACCAGAGGAGCGTCTGAGGCCAAGTGCAAATATCCAGGTGTGTCTGACCTCAGGACCTCTGCTAATTCAGCGGTCCTTCTCTACATCGTTCCTCGTCTCGTCTAAGCCACTCCACGTTTGATGCGCTTGGCGGCGGGGGCTAGCAGCACCGGTGCTAGCTCCTCTCAGGAAACCCCCTAGCCTGAGAGAACATGCCTGAGGGAAAAATTACCCCTCAGGTCTGCAATGTGCTTTCCTCCACCAAAGCGTCGATCTAAGCACGTCTAAACACCCCGCAACCAGTGGTCTGCCCCCCCTCAGGGCTTGTGTACCCCCCACCCCCTCACTCACCCACCACCACCACTCATCCTTGCTTTCACCCAAGCCTCACCGGCGGAGAGACCGCTTGAAGGCATTAGCATTGAGCATGTCGGTTCTCATGATGACATTAGACTGATCTCTGATGGAAAAGAGATGCACTTGTGTGGTGCAGTGGAGGGCTACTTCATGTCTCTTGCCGTCATCCCCAAGGCAAAGGGGGTAGGGGTGTGATGGGGTGGACCAAAACTAGCCTAAAAGCAACACATTCACCAGCACTCTAGAGGTCACTGTTTATAGAATGGGCTCTCACAAATATTCTGTACAGAATACTTTGTATCTTTATATGTGATACAACTGAAAAGCAAAGTGTGTTTGACACAGGCCCTGTGTGTGAGTGAGTGTGTGAGTGAGTGAGTGAGTGAGTGATTGAGTGAGTGACAGACAGCAGACAGCAGCCTGGTTCTCTCCCAAGGAGTGTTTTAGGCTAGAGGGCCTGCTGTTCTGCCAGTTGGGGGACTCAGGGGGAACATCAGCAGAGACATGATGCTGCGCCTCATGGCTGGCCTGGGATCAGTTCAGGGCTTCAGGGGGAAATCTGGGGAGAAGGGAGAGAGAGCAGAGCCGGATGTGCCGGCGCTCCGGCGCTGCTAAGAGACATTGGCAGAGAAAGAAAGATAGATGGGAGACGGAGACACACTTAGTAAACGGAAAACAAAAAGCAAGGCTTCCTTGCTTGCGGGGATCCACAACCACTGTGTGTGTGTGAGAGAGAGAGAGAGAGAAATGTAGAGAGAGCAATGGAGAAAAAGAAAGAAGAAACTCCTGAACATGGAGGTATAGGCACACTGTAAGCAGCATGTTTGTCTAAACATTGGCAGAGGGCAAGGGAGAAAGAGACAGAGAGAGAGAGAGAGAGAGAGAGAGAGAGAGAGAAGGAGGAATTAAATGTAGAGCGGGACTCAGGTACCAGAGGGCTGTCAGTCACTCATCCATCCAGCTGACTAATTGGCTTCTTACCCCCTCTCCAGCAGACTCCACTCTTAACTGTTTGCCTCTGGCAAAAAATGCAAATGACAGAGGGAGCATGAGCCCATCTCTCAGAGAGAAAGAGCGAGAGAGAGAGAGGGAGGGAGGGAGAGAGGGAGGGAGAGAAAGAGAGAGAGGGAGGGAGGTAGAGAAAGAGAAGGGTGAGGGGATGAATGGAGGGGAAGGAAAACTGCAGCTTTACTTAATTATCTGTCTGAGTCAGTCGGTCCGACACCGATCGGCCCACACAGCACAGTTATGCTAAACAGCAAAGCATCCTGGGAATTGGAGTGACAGCTCATTTTCCTCCCTTGCAATTTCATATGAAAGGTGTTGTGTGGAGATGGGAGCACAACACCAGCCAAACCACCCCAAACCTCACCCCACTCCACCCCAGCACAAAACCCCCACCTCGACTGCACCCATCTTTCTCCACCTCCCTTTCTTTCCCCTTATCTTCTGTCCCTCCCTTACTCCCTCCTTCCTCTCTCTCTCTCTCTATGCTCACACACCACCACCAGCACCACCACCCACACACCAACAACACCTCCACCCCTCAGACACTCCTCACCCCCTCACAGTGAGGGCTCATGGGAACCTGGTGTGGAACCTGTCAGCGACACCGCCAGTTCTCGCCCGCTGCTGCCCTGACAGAGCTTGTTGACAAACGCCAGCAGTCATGTAGGCACCCTGGGAAATATCTGCCACCATTTTGTCAGCAGAATGACAGAAGCTGTTAATGTCTCATATTCTCGCCGTTGACAGAGAGCCGTCTTGCTGACAGAATTTGACACTTCGTTCTCAATTCATGTTGGCCATTTTATTTCATTATATATTATAGATTTTTTTTTTTCTACTGCCCCCCCACCACCTCCTTGTTCTGCCATCCAACATGCACATCCTAACCTCTCCCTATAATACACACACACACACACACAAGTCTCTGTGTTCCCCTCACTAAAAAATTAACAGTTGCTTGATTTTTGTCTGTGGCCTGGCGTTACGGGTGGTAATGATTTTAGCTCTCTTAATGAGAATTGTGTCAGCTCTCTGTTTAAAATAAAATAAATCCTCCCTTCATTATAAATTCAACCACATCGGCCCTCCACTAGTCCCAATCGATACAATTTACAAATCAGCCAACAAGCGAGAGACAGAGAGAGAGAGAGAGAGAGGGGGAAGGTGTAGCAGTTAATGTATTCTCCCTCCAGACTGCTTTAGAAGGGTATGATGAGCCATGGCGCCAATGAGAGGCATTTCTCTCTGCACCCAATTACCAACACAAAGATGCTCAAACATTCAAACATCATACACACATACACCTCAGAGATACTCAGCTTCATCATTAAAACACACACACACACAGATATATATCCTAGTGCACCCCAACCCCCAACACACACGCTAGTTTAATTTTTACACAAACAAGCACGATGCTCCAAGTAACTTAATCTTTCCCCACATAAAACAGGTTTTGCGCACATTCGTGCGCACGCACACACACATACACACACAGATGAGGTACACAGTACACACGCTATACTCTCATCATAATCAAAAATTAATCAGAATACCAAACACACTGGAAATATGATGAAGATGGGCGGATGACGATTGCAATTCATCAGCACACCTGTAATAATATTATGCAATTGACTGTATAACTTTTAAAGCAAACTTATGTCCAATATTTGCACAGTTTGAGTGGCAGCAGACAAACTGGTCATACCAGACTGGTGTAGGACCTAGAGGCCACTTTCACTTAGTGGTAAGATCCATTGGTGCAACCTCATAGACTCAATTTACTGTACCTCTCTCTCTCTCTCACACACACACACACACACACACACTCATGAGTTCAAACAAAAGAATCCTAATAGCGTGTGTCACACAAAACAGTCAAGTGGCTGGAGAATGCAAACCCAACCATCAGCCCCAGGTCCCCGACAGGCTGTCATGATTCCTCTGTCATGAAGGGCTGCATCCAAACCACCCATCCCTGTACCCACACACACACACACACAGCCTGCACCTCATAAATCACCAGAACATTTAGCTATTTCACACACACACGCACACACACACATACACACTGCACCACATATCACCAGATCCTGTAGACAGCACAACCGCTGCACCATATGAACTCTCTGATCCTGTGGCAATTACACACACACGCGTACACACATCACACATCACCAGACCCTATACCTGTACCCTGTTTAGCCCACACACATATGTACATTCACTAATACACTGTGGTCAAAAAACTCGAGACAAGGCAAGTTGGTGGATCACTGATTCTGAGACCAGGATTCCCTTTTATACCCCCCAGAGCAGACATCACATGGCAGACCTTCCTGCCCTCACAATGACATTTGACTTCTTGCCCTTCTGTTGTTTTAACTTGTCTAGATTTGATGTCCACTTCCTCTAAATTCCTGGTGGAGATAGATGTCTATTTTGTTTTCACCAGCACCCTCTGATTCTCACGTTCCTAACCATAATTTGCTTGGTTGGTTGTCTTAGCCCTATAGACTAAGGTTTTACACATGGCATACATCTTTATCATATTACTATTCTCTTTTACTGATATCTACATTTATATATTCTAATTACCTGATGTTGAAGCTGTTGAACACATAAACTTAAGAACTTGGCTGGACAGTGAACTGTTTTCCCCAGGCAGGGCCAATGTATGGCATTCACATACAACTGAGTACCACATGCAAGGAATGTGCAGTGATGTGTTTGAGTGTAGTATTTGTCTAGTCACATTGATGTTCACAGATGGATAACACACACACTTGCATTCAAGATGGCCCGCTCTAGTTAGTCCTTAGCCCAGTCATACATTCCCCAGCCCCTACCCACCATACATATCAATTAATCTTACACCACACACACATCATAACTATTCCATAACTATTGTATACATTCAGAAATAGACACACACAAGACTCACTTGATCAGACATACCTTCAGCCAAAACTCACACTCACACATGCACACACACACACACTCTTTGGATCATGCCATCTTGTTGCGCTCCACCCCTTGGGCAAATAATGTGAACCGAATAGGTAATGATTACATCAGCTCTGAGGAACTTTAAATCCCTGAATAAAATGTCATTTTCGAGCCACAGACTGTTTATCAAAGTTCTAGTCTCACCAGAACCCATCACCGGCAGGCTCGGATCCTTTATTCTGACATGGGCGTAGCCTCTCAGTGATGTGACAACCCCTGTACAAGGTTTCACCTCACCATGAACGGGAGGATGTTATAGGCGACTATCAGCACTATTGGGAGATATAGAGGAGGGAGTGAGACAAGCGTCCTTTTTAAAGACTTACTTCTACCTCTACACATGATTTCTTCCTCATCTCTGGTCCACCACACTCTTCCATTTGTGCCATTTTTTTCTCTCTCCTCCTCCACTCTCTCTCTCTTTCTATTCTCTGACACTGTCGTGCAGGAAACTATAGTGCAGTCTCCAATCCCAAGTAAAAGGTGCAGGTACTTGTGCAAGAACCTGGAGCCCCCAGCTACACGTGTATGGAGATCTGTGGTGTGTGTGTGTGTGTGAGTAGCTCCCCCACATCCAACTAGTGTTGCAGAAGTGTATTGCACAAGACCACCACCCATCTGCCACCAAACCACACGCACACACATACATGGGTGTACACACACACACACACAAACGTTCCATTGGCAAGCAAGTCCCCTGGCAGTGACTGCTAACGATGAGTCGGAGAGTGTGTGTCCATGTGCACACTCTCACCTAACACACACACACACACACACACACCTGACAGGTAGAGCTGGGTCCCTGCCTGCCACTCACCCCAGCCACGTGTCGCCTAAGACAGGCAGCCAGCAGTAATTAGGGAGGTCGTTAACAGTCTGGGCTCAAACTCCTCACTTTGGGCTGCCATGGCGCAAGCCTTCATTAAAACCCATGACTGCACAGTAGCCTAATGGGCTGTGACAGTGACTGCCATGAGTGTGCTTCAGTTTTACCCACTCTGTATATATATTTATATATAAAGACCAGGTTATTATTACTGGCCTAACGAGGCAGATTTTTTTTTTTTTTTTGTGGAGGGACAGTGTTAATGAGCAGCCACATTTAGGGCGATTGTAGATGTGCAGAAAAGCGAGTGAAATCGCTGTGGTGTCTGCGACCCCCCTGTGGTATGCCAGTGTCATTGGCAGAGAAGGCACAGGCGTGCTATCACTGTCAATCGGAGGTGAGAATCATCCCGTTACGGAGGGTAGAGGCCCAGTCCGTTACCCTAACATTTATTAACAGAAAAAAACTGTTTTAGTACTAACAAGTCGCTTCTGTAAAAATAGCTGCTAAAAGGTATTTAATGATCATTTAAAAGTCAGAATAAACAGCGCGCTAACGCGCAAGAAAGGAAAACGAAGGCTCGTGGCGATAATGCGGGAACCTTGAAGGTGCGTGTGCGTATTTTTTTCCTGTCAGGAGAATGCTTGCAAAGCTGCGGAGCCTCGCAGCTGAACCACGCGAGTAAACTCGGAAAGAAGCGGGGGAGTAACGCGCGAAGTCAAACGTTCCTCTCTTCCATACAGCAGGTGCAGGGAAACGACCCACCGCTTGTGGTGAGTAGTGCAGAAGGACGAGATTAAAGTGAGTCTACTCCCCCTCTCTCCTTCCGACTTTGACTTCATTCGCAGTGAAGCAGATTTGTACAGACAGCAGCGGGTGCATTCTCCAGTCAAACACTATAAAAGGTGCGCGCGTGATCAAAGCACGCGCTACGGCGGAGGAGAGAGCGCGGCTGCTGGCTGCTCCGTCTCGCGGGTTGAGGCTTTTTTGAAGGCTGGTTAAAACAAAACCTTTTCCTGACACACCAGTGCTATTTACATTTTCGCTTCGTTTTGCCAGCCCATGAAAACATTGTTTTTCCTCTACGCACGCCTTCCATTCTAAATTACTTGAAACTTTTGCACAAATAGGTAGGCCAACATAAACATACTACGCAAACATAGACGTGGGCTGGGGGCGATGTGTCGGATTCTAGATTCCGAGATAAATTTGTTAAAAAATACTTTAATGAAGCTGGAACGTTTTTAAGGCAGCTATAAGCGATGCTGTCAGTTATTGCAAAGTTCTGCAATCGTAACTTAACCCCCTCCCTTCATTGTGGGTAATACTATTAACACACTGACAAGAAATGATGCTGCATCTTTGGAGTCTCAACTTGATGAAGACTAATGTTTTTTTTTTTTTTTTTTTGGGGGCATACACATTTGATGACAAGGTGAGTCACAACAGTGTGGATATATCAGACATGGTGTAATTACTGCCTCTATAAGACAAACATTTTTGAAAATGGAAGCCTGAAAATGCTTGAAAACTTGAAATGCTTAAAAATAAACCTCACAATTTAAGTACTTCAAATAAGAGCTGTGCAGATGAAATCTTAAGAAAAGGCATAACACACTAGTAAGCATTGATTTAATGCAATTTTTAACACAGATATTTTAATTAGATTATTTTCACAATTTCATTACAAAAAAGAAGAAACAGAAGCCTAGCACTGATGAGGTGATAGCACACAACTTTGTGCACTTGTGGTGTGATATTAATCACTGTTATCACTGGAGACCTATTCCAACAGGAGTTACAATACGCGCTTAGTTTTACATGCTCTATAACCCATCCTGAGGCTCGTACTCAAACACTTAAGGCAGTGTTCACAAAATATGCCTTCATAAATTACATCCATGCCCTAATGCTATGCTAACCAGCATTACAGAGTGAGAGCGAGTTCCCTCCTCCAAGGCAATATGGTGCGACTATTTACAGAATCTCCTCCTGTAGTACGTACACTGGTGTGGGAAATAAAATGGCTTCAGCTTGTTTTTCCATTTCACTGGGGGTAGGCTTCAATCACCATTGCGTGCCCCTGCAAGACAGAAAAATAAATAATAACGATGTGCACCGTTTGTGGAATGGGACTGTGTGTGTGTGTGTGTGTGTGTGTGTGTGTGTGTGTGTGTGTGAGTGAGTGTGAGTGTTGGCGGTAGCATACAACTGTGGGAATGTGGTAATATTTACTTCATTACTGGATGTGACCACAAGAGGGAAACCTTGTGGATATATGCCACGACCTCTCCGCTGATTCGTGTAAAAGAATATTAGGTGTTCAAGGTCAATCTCCTGCCATTTGTTCATTCATGTATGTTATACACAGGAGCTACTTATGTACATCTGAAATGCCACATAATGTGTGTGTATGTGAGAGAGTTTCTGAGTGTGTATGTATATGTCTCTGTGTGTGCGTGTGTGTGTGTGTTTTCCATACCAGTCCTCCAGCAGCACAGGCTGCCACCAGGCCATACTGTCCGCCTTCCTTCTGCAGCCGATGGGCGACAGTGGTGACCAGCCTGCAGCCCGTGGCTCCGAATGGGTGGCCCAGAGAAAGAGAACCTCCCCATGTGTTAAACTTCTCCATTGGAGGAGTTCCCACCTGAAGAATACACACATTGGTCACACACACACACATACAATCAGTTACACACAAGAAAAAAAAAACAGCTAAACCACAGAAAAAGAAATAAAAAAAAAATTATATATATATATATATATATAGGTAGGTAGGTACATGCGCCAATGTGAAACATACACAAGTATCAAAGCTGAATACATGATATATTTATAATTCTTTTTATTAGTTGAAAATAGTTAATTAGAACACTTTTCAAGGTCTGCAGATTTTCAGGAGACAGACACACTTGCATTCACACTCTCTCCCTCTCTTTCATATGCACACAGTGACCTTGAGGGCAGAGACAAAATAAAACAAAATAAATCTTTGAAGTGTTACCTTAGATTTCCTTCCCATGTAGGTTTGGGCAAACCAGTCAGAATCCATGGCTTTGAGGTTGGCCATGATCTGGCCCTAAACAGCAGAGAAAGAAAATTTTGGCAGATGTATAAGTGTGCCTGTGTGTGTGCGCCTGTTTAGCAGAATTCTGTCATGAATACATAAAAGTAGCAAACGGCTCATGTGCCCTTCTGAGACACTGTAGGGAACATGAGCTGGCTCAACATAGCCAAACTTATATGTATGTGCACACACACCTATGCAAACATGTGCACACACACACACTCACCCATGAATGCATGCACGCACGCATGCACGCACACACGCACGCACGCACGTCATCTCTTAAACATGAACATAAATAAAGCAGCGGAAGATGGATTTGTCTGGAAGAGGGATGAGATCAATAACTACTAATATTGAAAGGATGGATGCTGCAGCAACTTTGTGCGTGTTTAAACACACACACACACACACACGTGTATGGGTAATAGTGTGTGTGTGTGTGTGTATGTATGGGGGGGGGGGGCATATACTTACAGCGAAGGCCTCGTGGAACTCAAACACGTCGATGTCATTCATGTTAAGGCCACTGCGTTCTAGGGCTTTTGGAGAGGCATAAGTGGGCCTGAAAAATTTGGGACGAAGTAGCATTAAAACATCACCCTCTGACAAAACTCATGTGTGTGAATTTTCTGTTTGCGTTCAATTTCTCTGTAATCTTGAGCAGAGGCTTAACTGTTTTGCAGGAAAACGTACAATGAAATGTTCACAATGTCCAGAAGCAAAAGTGAAAGAGGATGAGGCCCTGGCTAGCACTCAGAGACCTCTAGGGGAAAACTAAGCTATTGCTGGAAGTCATGCTAGTGGGTGGCTAGCAGATGGTAATGTCCAAACATCAATGGCTATGGTTATACAAGAACCACTTATCACTTATTAAGAGTGTCCTACCGTCCTGGCTCATTCAATCTGGCCCTCACTTTCTACATAGCCTGCTAATAAACCCAGACCCTCTCTCTACTCTTTTGTTTTCATTCAGAGGGTCTGGACATTCGGTAGTGAGATTCGATTGCTTGCTTGAGGTGTTTAAAAAGATTAGATCAGCCCCTGACTGATGGCTTGCCTTGACTGATATCAAATCCAGACTAGCACTGTCTGCTTGATGATAACCAAGTAGAAATGCCAGGCTACCCTTTGAATAACAACCATATGAATTCTCTCTCTCATGCTTCACCTCAAACCAGTGTGTGAGAAGCACTCTGGTGTATAATGACTGCTGTGTTGGTTAGTAAGGTCCCTTTTCACTGTAAAACTGTGGGTGCCTTGATGGAGTGCTATATGAATGTAATGTGTTGTTTGTTGTTATTGCTCTTGAATGATCATGACATCAGTGGGATACCCACATTGATCATGGCATACTCACCCCAGCAGCAGCTGATCTTTGGGATCCTGAGACACGTACACAAAGTCTCTGAAAAAATAATTACACATTTCAGAAATGCGTTTGAGGGAGCATCTTGAACGGCATCTCATGGAAATAAAGAATAGTGTGTGTGGTCTGATGTGATACACTTGTATGTTCAGTATCTGCATCAAGTATGTATAAAGCCATGCAGTACCTGAGGTAGGCTTTAGGCTTGAATCCCATGGCCAAGGCTTTCTCCTCAGACATGATGAGGACAGCAGAGGCACCGTCGGTCTGAAATTAAAGTCAGGGTTAGTTCAGTGGCTCATCTAAATATACAGTCCTAGGTGTACCAAAATACTGTCTGCACTCAGTAGGAAAAATGTGTAAAACAAATAAAATAATGAACTACAGCATTGTATAAACAGGAGGCTGAGGTCATTTACTGTCTCATTTCAGTGTGCAGGTTAGAAGCGCAATGCAATTGGCTGGATGTGGAGAGGTTATTCAGATTGACCGCTTACCAGGAAGGAGGAGTTGGCAGCGGTGACCGTGCCATGGGGTTTGATAAAAGCAGCCTTCAGCTTGGCCATCTGTTCCATGGAGCTGGGGCGAATGCCGTTGTCCTTGGACACAATGTCCTTACCTAATCAGCCACAAGAAGTGTTTATGTTGCTGTGTTGTTATGACGAGAGAGAGATGGGGGGAAAAGAAAACAAATTAAAAAAGTGAATGTATCATTTTAGTTACCAGGCACTTTGAAGCTGATGACGTCGCTAAGCAGCCCAGCATCTTGGGCCTTCTTGGCGAGGGTGTGTGAGCGCAGGGCAAACTCGTCCTGTTCCACCCTGGTGACGCCAAAAGCAGCTGCCAGTCTGTCGGCAGAGTGGCCCATTGTCTCGGCCGTGGAGAACTCTGCCACTGCGGGCAACTGTAGAGCAAACCACAGAAATTCAGCAACTTAACCCTAGAGGATCATGGGAGACACTGATGCCGTGCTGTCCTAGCAACTACCCTACTACTGATGTAATGCATGTGGAAAAGTAAGTCCAAAGTCCAAAAACAACTTCTTGTCTTCACAAGACAGCTAGATATGATAGACTGGAAGACTAGAGGAATATTTCTGTTCCTCTATCTGTGTTGAGGAAAAAGTTCCTCCTCAAACTTCCTGCTCTGGAGACTCAGAATGGATTTGATTTGCATTGGTCCTTATTTAAATAAAACATATCTATGTCAATTTCCATAAGACAGTTTGGGGAGTTTCTACTATGAGTCCATGCTGGGAGCTCTAGTGTATAATCCATTGTGATGCTACAATGTCTGCTGTAAGAGAAGCTACAGACACAGAATATTAAAAACCGACTCAGAGAAGCAGAAAGCTGAAACTTAAGCTAATACACCACAAGCATAACATAAAAGTCAATTCCCCACCCTTTTTCTGCCATTCTGTCTTATCTGGGCTGTACTGCAAGTGGTGTTAGTGGTTGAGTGGTGCATGCTGGGAGTTGGAATACCTCGGGGCTGAGGTGGGCCAGCCGGATGGAGCCGAGCAGGGACAGCCTCTGGCCGAGTGTCTTGGCCTTGTTGAGGGAGAGCATGGTCTTCCTCATCTTGCGGCTGTGGCGGATGGGGACGTCGGACATGAACTCCACACCGCCGGCCACAATAGCGTCACACTGGCCTGCTGCAATGAGCCCCACACCTGCAGAACACCACACACACACACACACACACACACACAGGTTGCCCAACATGAACAAACCACAAAAACACTCCTGCATCAGTAACTTAATGCACGTACATGAAAACAGCAGAACACACAAGCATGCCATCATTGTGGCAGGGCACAACGTGTTCATTGTGGCTAACACCAGAAACAATGGCCCAAAGTGTAATACACATGAACTCAGTTACACAGGCAAGCAATTAATTAATAGAACATACTGTTCATGGGCATGCTGGAGCATCAGTAAGGCCACCAAATGGTCAATTAGGAAACCCAGTCAACTAATAAATGTGATTTATAATTGGCATGTGTTGTACAACAGCTGTGTTGGTCAGCCATACCAGTAGTCATGGCCTGGTTGGAGGATATGCAAGCCATGGTGACAGTGTGGGCGGGGATCTTCTCTGAAAAACCTGCACCAAGAGCTGCCTAAAGAAATAAAAGGGAAGTAAAAAAGATATACTAAGCACACACACATACACATTATAACTGCATAATAGCATAGCAGGAATGCACTCCTTCTGTGGAACTACAAAAGGCTGGGGTTCCACAACGCCTCTCAGTAAATCAGTAATCAGTAGATTGATCAGAGCACAGTAAGAGAACAGGATAGTAAAAATAGTGACCACAGTCACGGGCAGTTTAATAGGCCACAGTTGGCCAACAAGAGCACATAGTTAAAAAAAAAAAAACTGCACAAAGACATCACTGTATATTATCTGGGGAAGTGTTGCATTTGGCGAATAGCTGACATTGGAGGACACCTACAATCCTACAGAAATTGTGTGCAAATATCTTGGCTGTAAATGTAATACCCAGATGCACCACAGCTATTCTGTAACCTTGTGGCAATGGAGAAAAGGTCTGTCCTGATGATGGGGTGGGGCTAAGAATAGAATGACTAATTTGAGCCAACTGGGGAAGGGGGGCAATGCTTACGCCACAGAACATACCTGTACAGGCAACATAAGAACACCACAATCCAGACCTTGGTCTCATATTTGCCTTATTGAACAATACAAACATCGTTTTGTTTTTTGCTGATAAGAGAAACTGCCAACTAAACCATCATGCTGAGAGCATGAACATAATTAGGTCAAAGGTCAACAGATTGCTTAAAGACAGATAAAGGTGATGAGCCACATCTTTGTCTTGCAAGATAATTAAAAATAATTAAAAATAATTAGCAGTTATAAGCGATAAAGGCCATAGCCATTGGCAAAAGGCGTTGAGAAGAGAAGAAGAGACAGACACCTCTCGGGCCACGTTGCTGGTCTTGACCTCCTGGATGACGGTGCCATAAATTATATAGTCAACGTAGTCTTTAGGGATGCCAGTCTTGGTCAGGAGACCCCTAGAGAAGACAAAGCACTATCACTTGCAGCAATGTTGGCAGCAATGTTGCCCTTTTTTGTTCCGTGTGAGTTTTACCACATTATATCTTTTCAAGGAATGCCATCATAAACACAATGTTGGGAGGTTATGATTAATCACAAGGTCACTATTAATTAATTATGTTTTTTATTGTTTTTTAACTGTTTTTAAAAGTGATTAACTGTAAAATCGATACTGTACTGTGTTCAGTATTCAGGTGATCTTTGGTATATATCAGATACTTACTGTAGCGCTGCCCTGGCAAGATCATGAGGCATAAGATCAGCATACCTGCAAAGATGATGAAAGTAAATCAACCATACATCCAACAGAAACAACTAGAAGTTCTGTGACTCAAAAAGTTAAACGTGCAGTGTGTAAAATAAAGCTCACAGACAATCAACAAACACTTATTACAGGATTTACTCTTATTGTACGGAGTTCTGGCTGGTATCCGTAGGTGTGTGTGTGTGTGTGTGTGTGTGTGTTTGTGAGGACGCCTTCACATGCACTCCACACTTACGAGGTGCCAGACTGCAGGAACGGAGTTCTCACTCCCTCCACCAGCACAATATTCTTCACACCAGGCTTAGCAAGGGTCTTCTTGCTCTTGACTACCAACAATATAGAGGGGACAGAGCAGAGGTCAAAGAAATGCAAATACGCTTTTTGTTGGCTAAACAACAACAACCTGGTGCACCAAATGCTTTAACTTTTTTTTTCATTTTATACAAAGAATCTGGAATCCCTCAACTGCAGTATGTTTCCTTTCAGGTGGGCAGATTATGGGAACTTTAAAAATATTGCCCATGCCAGAGCCCTCTGTTTGCTGCCAAAAAGTTGGCTGAAGGAAACCCAAGCTGATCCCTGATTCTGCTGTAACAAAATGTGATATTGAGTGGAAGCACTAGGCAGCACTAGCCTGGCTAAAACAACAAGACTTCTCCCAACTTAAACTTTACAGTCCGCCTAGTGTGAACTGCATAGAGTGATCAATAGATTAGGAGAGATTTGAAGAACACTTGAATAATGTTCTTACCTGCGGCATGAACTGGAGATGATGTACTGAGAGAACGAGCCGCTGTAAGGGGTGAGAGGCAGGAGACAAAAACACCACATGACAAAGATGGGTGAAAAAAGTTCAAATGATAACACAATAGACATTTCCAGCATTACTAGAAAGGTTCTTCGGCCTATGCATAGGGTATGTTGATGTTTACTTCGCAGATGCTTTTATCCATTTACATTACATTTACATTTAGGCATTTAGCAGATGCTTTTATCCAAAGCGACTTACAAAAGAGGATAACATTCAAGCTACAACACAATGAAAGAACTTAACAAGGAGTGCATATTGCTAACATAGAAACTGCACTATTTTAAGATGAAAGTGCAATAGTGTAATACAGTGCAGAGAAATTAGATTGTTAATTGCATTCTCAAAATTTACACCAGGAGATATTCTTGGAATAGCTGGGTCTTCTCGAGTTTCTTGAAGGTCGAGAGGGTATCAGTTGGTCTGGTAGCACTTGGAAGGTCATTCCACCAGCGCGAAACCAATTGCATACCTATTGATATGGGTGAAAGGTCAAACAGAGCTCTTACCAAACTGAACAGCCCAGGCACTGTTCACTGGACAGTTCCGCAGAGAGTTCATCAGCATGGATGTCATTTTGACCTTAGAAAGATAGATGTAATCAGTCAATGGAATTATATCAGTACAAGGGTGGAACACACAGCACACAACACATCCATAACAGACTATATGCCAATGACTTCAATAAGGATATAATAACCTATCTTGTAACCTGTAACAACAGGTTGTCAAATATTCGTGATTACTGACGACTATGACGTCACCCACTTAAGCAGACAAAATGGAATATCACAGCTTATTATCCACTGATCTCAGAAATAATACTTCAAGAATTTTGTTTAGAAATGTGTCATTATCAAGACACAATTTCTGAATCTGATGCGTAAATCATAGATGTGCCACCGAAACGCGATGTGCAAAGAACTGTTAGACGCTGTCAGTCTGTCCACGAGATTACCCCGCCCCCGAGCCCGAGTGACCCTTCACCTAGATTCATCCGATTCAAGGGTTAAGTAGGGTACAGTGAACCACATTGCATACTTACAATGAAGATTAACTTCAGAGACAATGTTCACACTTATGCCCCCCTGTGCATTTGAATATCCAAAAAGATTCATATCGAGATGACGCTAACAGAACTTGAGTCAAGCAGCTAGCAAAGTAGCTAAGTGAGCTAGCTTTAACATGCTAGCTCAACAGCAGTTCACAGTGAGTGCTAACAACCCCATGCAAGACTGCAAGTCATATTACTTTTCAAAGAAACTGTATGAAGAGGACTAAAACCTGTTGGGCAGAGTGTACTAAGTTAAGTACAATACAAGTCAAAAACTCCACAATTTCTACTCACCAGTTACGGATTTGTCAACTGATACGCGCTTCCCCCTCTGCCAAGTTATCTCTCCGCCTGTTCGGCTTCTGACTACAAAATACACTTCTGTTCAGAAGTCCCTACATAACATTTGATGCCCTTGACGAATGCCTGAATGCATGTAAGCCATCTCCTGCTCAAAAACTCCAAGAAATGAGAAAAAATAGTACTAAATAATGAAAATGCTTGTTTGTTTTCAATCGCTTTGCTACTCATTTATTACCCACTATGCGTTCTAGTTTTCAAATAAACATTCTCATTATGACAACGGCATCTTCATGGCTACCTCTAACAACAGTAGGGGTCCTCATTCCTGTGGGTTCGCTCACACTTCAGTCTTCAGTCGCTAGCACAGCGCTAGCTTTGTGTCATCCAATCCTCAGCCGAGATGGCAGGCGTACGAGCAGTTGGCATTCTCTCCAAATTTGCGACCAGCAAATATTCTTTTTTTGCAGGTATGGTCTTACGTATGTTATTGTATGTTGCTCCATATAGTTTTGCCTCGGTCATTGTGTGCAACTTTGCGATTCAAAGGTTTTCGTAAAGAATTGAAATTGACGGTGCTAACAAAACCAGCTACAGACGTCAGCTAACGTTAACCTAGCCGTCATTAGCCTGCTAGTGGTGAACTTTCACCCACTTCCTTGAAGTCTGTAAGATGAATGCTGTGAATCTCCATTGAATCATATAACAAGCTGACTGATGTCTGAGGTAGTTCATAACATCTTTTACGGCGAAAACACCGCGATGCTTACTCCGGTAGTCCAGTAAAGTTACCTAACGTCTTATTCCTGTTCGTGTATGGGTTCACCCTACTAGTGTAGTGCATATTCATTCAAGGACCAAATGTGACCACTTTTTCTCGTTTTGCCCAGTTCCTATTTTGCCCATAGACCTATAACTTAAAGGTGATGTTATAGTCTTAAGTCATATGTGACTTCATTCAAAGTTGTCCGACTTATTAAAAGCTGCGGGCAAGGAAATGTTATGACCTCCAAGTAGGTCATTAGGTAAAGTCCTGGGAATTGATGTCTTCGTAGAGAATGCGCACTGTCAGATGAGGTTAGCGATGTTAATGTTGATGCTCTTGCATTTTTTGGATGTTAACATTTTTAACATCCACATTGCGCATCCACACTGATGTTAAGACAGCATATATAATGTATGCTACACATTACATGCTCTTCTCTCATCTTTATTTTTTTTTTAAAAAGACGTTATATGCATGAATTTACATGCCATGTTTTCAAAAGACAGGGTTTATTTACTTATAGTCTACTATGTGGAGAAACACCCGTTGTTAAAAATAGAGCACATACGTATATTTCTGCATGGTCGTGTATCCCCGCCTGGCGGTTTCTCTAGGTGTCACCAGACTCTGGGGCAAAGGTCAAACCGGACATGTCACTATGACAATAATCTGGGACAAGGTTCACCAGTGTAATTCCTGATTTGTCCAGAAGGTGGTGACCAGTGGGGAAGCAGAGAACCCCCAGTGTTTAGCCATGCTGTGAAACGCATTAGATGTGAAAAATGTTAAAAATCACTGCTACTCATGTTAAATGTGAATATTGTCAAATGGACTCACAGCTTCCTGTGCTGGCTGGAAAATGTGTACGTTTAATACCTCAGCCTGGCAGAATGCCTTCTGACAGTTATCGCCTCCACCTTCGAGTGTGAGAGACGAATGAATGTATGAATTAGTCAGAGGAGGACCACAGCATGGGACATTGTACCTTTTTAGATGAGATCTTGTCACCAAGTCTTTTATCATTCTGCTCATTCCCTTACTGCAGTGAATGTGGGGTGTCTTATCTGTGTTGTTTTGTTTGGCTCTCATCAGGTCATGGAGGCCGAGGCCTGTCGTCATCTGCAGCCATGCTGGGTAAGCAGCACCCATGCTTGCATCAGTTTTGCCTTGCCCTCTGTCTCTTATGCATGAATGTAATGATGGAATATTCTCTCTCTCGCTCTCCCCCCCCTCTCTCCCCTTCCCCTTCTCCCTTCTTTTCCCCCAGCCCGGACTCATGTCAACTATGAGATTAAAGATGATGTGGCTGTCGTCCGGATCAATGACCCAAACTCCAAGGTCAGCCTGAAATGTTGCATCGCCATCATAATGCATTGGTCAGCATGCCCACGGTTGACAAGCTTTAAATGTGGTGTGTGTGTGTGTGTGTGTGTGTGTGTGTGTGTGTGTGTGTGTGTGTGTGTGTAAGTAAGTGTATGCTGGTTCATGCTTACGTTCTGTCTTTTTATGAATTGCCTATTTTCCTGGTGCGTTTGTGACAGTGAGAGACTGTGAGCCTGTCTATGTATCAAAATGTGTTTTGTTGTGTTTGTTTTCTGTTTGTGTATGTGTATACAGGTGAACACCCTGTCAAAGCAGATGCAGGCTGAGATGACAGAGGTGATGGGGGAGATCTGGGGGAACTCGGCAGTGAAGAGTGCCGTGCTCATCTCCACTAAACCTGGCTGCTTCATCGCCGGGGCCGACATCAAGTAAGACTCATTCACTGACACACCCAGACACAGTACTAGTGGAAGCACTCCAGTCAAAGACTTCACGTGTAGACCATTTCAAGAGTTTGATTCGCTGTTCCCACAAGGCTTCTATTGTAACATCCCATAATTATGTGATCTTAAAGTAGCAGAAGTAGTTTCCAAACAAAATAAAACAAATTATTTTATTATTATGGCTGAAATGGTCTATTTGTACATATGCTGAAAGTGCTAAAGCTGAAGCATACAGTATAATGATTGTATAGAAATGTAAAGTATAGACAATGTGGCATTGTATTGAAATTTAGAATTGATTTGTGTTATTTATGTTTTTTTACACCCATACTTGGTTTACGTCTTTGAGTTTCTTAGTTATAGTTACATTCAAGCTCCTTGGAAAAGTGTACTGTACTGCACTGTATAGTCAGATTTGTGAGCGAGGATACTTACACTCATTTGTTTTTGCCCCTCAGCATGATCTCAGCTTGTAACAGCGCTGAGGAGGTGACCACACTCTCTCAGGAGGGCCAGAAGATGTTTGACAAGATCGAGAAGTCTCCCATCCCCGTTGTGGCTGCTATCAATGGCTCATGTCTAGGTGGAGGCCTGGAGGTAACCGTGGACATGCACACACTTCCAAGATGCATTTTTTCCCCCTCTTTCCTAATGCTTAATATTATGTCTTGCATATGTAATTTGTAATGACGTCAAGTCAATCTGACATGCTAGTGTATAACCTATATACCTGCAGTTTGTTGGTTAATTGCCTAGATAATTGCTTAGCTAATTGGTTGTGTTGTATTGTGCTGCTGACTAGTTTGCACTAGCCTGCCAGTACCGCGTAGCCACCAAGAGTAAGAAGACCATCCTGGGCACCCCTGAAGTGATGCTGGGTCTGTTGCCTGGAGCTGGAGGCACCCAGAGGCTCCCCAAAATGGTGAGCGCTTACACTTAGACTTAGACACACTCCCTAACACTGAGGCCATGTAAAATGAAGCTTTTGCATATTCCCTCCTGGAGACATTGGCTGAATTCCAGTATCCACATCTAATCTAATCCTGACATCAATCAGCCAATTATGAATCTGATGACTAATGGGCACTACAAAGCCTTGGGACTGCAGTGTGATTGTTTATGTGTGTGTGTGTGTGTGTTTAAGGTTGGGCTTCCCGGAGCCTTTGACATGATGCTGACCGGCAGGAACATCAGAGCAGATAAGGCCAAAAAGATGGGCCTGGTGCACCAGCTGGTTGATCCACTAGGTGGGTGTTGGGGGGCCGGGGGGGGGGGGGGGTTATCTGTGGAGAGTGCATTTCTTTGTCATTGTGTATGTGTGCACATACATCACACATAGGTGTGGGCTTTGTGTGTGTTTTTAAATGTGTGTGTGTGTGTGCGCGCGCACAGGCCCAGGTCTGAAGAGCCCAGAGGAGCGGACTATTGAGTACCTGGAGGAGGTGGCTGTGGGTCTGGCCAAAGGCCTGGCCAACAAGAAGGTGGCTGTGAAGAAGGAGAAGGGCCTGATGCAGAGTAAGAGTCACTGGGGCATGGGCAGGGGCATGGGGGTGGTGTGGTGTGGTGTGGGATGGGGTGGGGTTGGCAAGAGCAGGGCTGGTAACGCAGGGCATGGCTCAGAGAAATTAGCTTTTAGGGAGTCCATGCTAACCAACAGTCCAAAAGTCAGTGCTATAAAAATCAGTTAATCAGTTAAAGCTGACAGAAATGGTCTCTGGAGAGTCTGGTGACTCACCATTTGTTTGCTTTGGCACAACTGCAGAGATTTCAGCTCTTCCTACATGCTCATAACTGAACAATGGTGAAATTTACCACTACAGTACACTTGTATCATTTATCAAGTTCAGCAGGCAGAGCATTTTACACCTGTCTCCTTGTGCATCACTTTATATGGTATAGAAAATGTTACGCAACACTTTGTCATCTTGAACTGGAGGCTTATGAACCTTTGAAACTTCAAACTTCAGTTGTGTATAAGCTGTTGATATTGGACTTAGATTGAATTGTTTCACATCGTGTGTGTGTTTCAGAGGTACAGGATATGGTGATGGGCATACCTCTTGTCAGGAAGCAGATCTACAAGACTGTCAATGGCAAAGTCATGAAACAGTCCAAAGGTCTCTATCCAGCTCCTCTTAAAATCATTGAGGTACTCTCACAGTTATCATACACATAGAAGCACTTGAAATGGGTTGATAAAATACACACATCCACAATGTGTACATGCTTTGACATAACAACAAACACACACACACACACACAAACACACACACAGCTGCAGTGATGTTTTACTGTGCGTCAATTCTAGTGTGTCCAAGATGGTGTGGAGAAGGGTTCAACTGTTGGGTACCAGACAGAGTCTAAGGTGTGTTTTATCTATTTCTCTCTGTCTGTCAGTGGTAGTTTCTTCTCTCTTTCTCCTTTTCCTGCTCTCCTTAGTTTGTGACTCTTCCTGTGGTCAAGCACTGTTCTTATTTTGAGAATCTCTCTTCCCTCTATTCAGAATTTTGGACAGCTGGCCATGACAAGTGAATCCAGAGCCCTGATTGGACTGTACCATGGTCAGGTGTCCTGCAAAAAGAACCACTTTGGCAAGCCAGAGAAGGAGGTCAAGTAAGTTTACACTTCTAGGAATATTTTCTCTTTGCAGACCACAGAGTCAGTTGGAGCATGACGAGAGCTGTCAGTACACACTGTCTCTGTGTTTGATTGGCCGGTCAGAAACTTGGCGATCCTTGGAGCGGGACTGATGGGTGCAGGCATTGCCCAGGTGTCGGTGGATAAAGGGCTCGCCACCATCCTAAAGGATACGACAGCGGAGGGACTGGCTCGAGGACAAGAGCAGGTCTACAAAGGGTGAGTGCACACACACACTCACACTCTCTCTCTCTCTCTCACACACACACACACACACACACACACACATAATAATAATGTTCGGCACATTTGTCAATTTGTTTACACACATCCACATACTCTTAATGACTTAATGGCATTGATTTGACACAGAACTAAAAGCTGGGTTTTAAAGAGGGTTCATGGGAAAGGTAATGGAATAGATGAGGTTGTAATGACGGCTAGGGACCACCAGAGGGTAGTAGCACCTGTAAAAATAATGACTACCATCAACCATATGCAGTCAGTCCAGCTTTAAAAGATACTGTCACTTTGGTCTATTTGGGTTTCACTGTCATTCATACACACACACACACACACACACACACACACGCCTCTGGTCTGTGAACTGATGGGCCTGGTGTGCTACTTCTCAGGCTAAACACCAAGACGAAGAAGAGGAGCATCACGTCATTTGAGAGGGACTCCATCCTGTCCAACCTCACCGGTCAGCTTGACTACAGCGGCTTCGACAAGGTAGACATGGTGATTGAGGCCGTTTTTGAGGACATCGCCATCAAACACAAAGTCATCAAGGAGGTCGAAGCGGTAAGTCCAAGCATAAAGTCTCTGTGAACTGTGAAGGCTTTCTCTGACCATATGTATGTTAATGACAGCTGCTTCACTGAAAAAATCACTGCTGGGCATCTAGTACACAGATATCTTACCAGGGGAAACAATGCATATATGATGTGTGGATGTCAGTGCCAAGAGGTTGACAGTACTTGAGCAATGCTGAGCTGTTTCATGGACAAAATGTTTGTGTGTGTTATTGTGTCTCATTTGCAGGTTATTCCTCCTCATTGCGTCTTTGCCAGTAACACTTCTGCTCTGCCCATCAAAGACATCGCAGCTGCTAGCAAACGGCCTGAAAAGGTGTGTGTGTGTGTGTGTGTGTCTTTTTGAAAAAAAGATGATGCTACTCAGTACTATATACTATATTCCTTGCTTAATATTCTGTGTCATTACGTTTGTGTCATGTTGAGGTGCCTAGCTGTTCATGTACTTTGTTGGAGTCCTAATGGTGTGTGTATGTGTTTGTGTGTGTGTGTGGCAGGTGATAGGCATGCACTATTTCTCACCAGTAGATAAGATGCAGCTCCTGGAGATCATCACCACTGACAAGACCTCAAAAGACACCACTGCCTCTGCTGTCGCTGTCGGCCTCAAGCAGGGCAAAGTCATCATTGTAGTTGGGGTAACTGTGTGTGTGTGTGTGTGTGTGTGTTTGTTTGTTTGTGCCTATGCCTGTGTGTGTTTGTTTGTGACTCCATATTGTTTGTTGTCTGTAGGATGGCCCAGGTTTCTACACCACGCGCTGCCTGGCTCCCATGTTGGCAGAGGCCGTCAGGGCATTACAGGTGGGACTAATATACCATACACACACACACACACACACACACACACACACACACACACACACACACACACACACACACACACACACACACACACACACACACACACACACACCCAGAGAGAGAGTTGCTCCTGTGTCTATGTAACTGTATCTATTGTAGTGCACATGGACCACAGACACTAAAGGGTATGGTAAGCTCATCTGGCGTGCTTGTATTCCCAGGAAGGGGTTGGGCCCAAGAAGCTGGATGGGCTGACAACAAGCTTTGGGTTCCCCGTCGGTGCAGCAACCCTGGCAGATGAGGTGGGCATTGATGTAGCGGCACACGTGGCCGAGGACTTGGGCAAAGCCTTCGGCTCTCGATTTGGTGGTGGCAACGTTGAGGTACTGAAGACCATGGTAGCGAAAGGCTATAAAGGTGAGAGAGTGCTCAGATTGTGTGTATCCTTTAGCATGAGTCATTTCCTCTATAGGCAGATGGTGTTAATTAAAATTTTTAAAAATAAATAAATCAGCCTAACAAAACTGTGTATTGACTGTGTATCCTTTAACCAGAGTTTATTAAAACTATCTATATGAATTTGAATTTTTTTTTAAAGGAATATGGAAAAAATAAATAGCCTGCCTCTATGTTTTAATTTAAAATATGAAGAAACTTTGATATTTGAAACAAAATATGAAGAAAATTTGTGATTTACATATTCGTGCATTTAAGTTTGTGTGTGTGTGTGTGTGTGTGTGTGTGTGTGTGTGTGTGTCTTTGTCTTTGTGGCCAGGCCGCAAGTCCGGGAAGGGCTGTTACGTGTACGAAAAGAAAGCCAAGAGCAGACAGGTGAACTCAGGAGCCGAGGAGATTCTCAAGAGCTTCACGCTTGCCGCCCCACCAGCTGTGTAAGACACACACACACACACACAAACACAAAAACTTACACACACTCACTCAGAGAGACATTACAGCAGTGTAACGCACAGTTAAACTCTGAAATCTACAGACAGTGAGTGCTCATCTTTCCCAAAGAGTGTATTTACTGCTGCTCATTTCTAAGCTTTGTGGTCTTTTGTCTTTCAGACAACACCAGCTCATATTTTAGTGTGTCTCAATTTTGTATCCATTTGCAGCTTCTGTTTCACCTCTCATATTTTTATGTTTGTGTCCATGTGTCTGTGTGTGTGCGTGTGTGTGTGCGTCTGTGTGTGCATCTGTGTGTGCGTGTGTGTGTGTGTGTGTGTGCAGCTCTAGTGATGAGGACGTGCAGTATCGCCTGGTGTCCAGGTTTGTGAATGAAGCAGTGCTGTGCCTTGAGGAGGGAGTTCTGCCAGACCCAGTGCAGGGAGACATTGGAGCAGTGTTTGGTCTGGGCTTTCCCCCCTGCCTCGGAGGTAGACACACACACACAAGCGTATACATATACATACACGCAAGCATACACACACACACACACACACACACACACACACACACACACAAGAGGATACACATATGCATACAGACACGCACACACACACACACACACACACACACACACACACACACACACAAGAGGATACACATATGCATACAGACACGCACACACACGCACACACACACACACACACACACACACACACACACACACAAGAGGATACACATATGCATACAGACACGCACACACACACACACACACACACACACACACAAGCATACACACAAGCATACACACAAACGTACACAGGCTTAAACCCATGCCTGCTGTGTACACATACACTCATATATATATTTTTACCTTTTTACACTTTCCTGCACACTCAGATTGTTTTGCCTGCAAGCCTGGCAGTGCTCAGGAATCCAATATAAATATCAGTACTGGATAAAACAGACAGGTTTCCAGGCCTAAAAGAAAACCGATGAAGTTGTCAGGACTAGGCTTAATATGTGCATGGTGGAAACAAGCTGAATAGTGTTATACCTACATTTCAAGACAAGCTTGTCAGGGCTTTCTCTCAAATTCCACTTTTTCTTTTCCCAGGTCCCTTCCGTTTTGTCGATGCCTTTGGAGCTGACAAGCTCGTGCAGAAGATGCGTCGCTTCGAGGATGTCTATGGCAACCAGTTCACTCCCTGCCAGCTCCTGCTGGACCATGCCAAAGACTCCAGCAAGCGCTTCCACAAGTGACCTCCCTTCCGTTTGCCCCTGGTTGACCTCTGACCCCCAGTGGGGGGGGGGGGGGGTCACGCGAGCACTAACCCTGCCTTCTGAAGGAGCCACCTCCCCCCTTAACTCTGCTTGTCCGGTGCCTTATCATCTGTTGGAGTCACAGGGGATTCTGGACTGGACTTTCCATCAGGGAATTTCGATAATTGTATGTGTTTGGGGGGCGCATTTGTAGTCTTTTCTCTGTTTTGTTAGGTCTTTTTTGTCCATGTGTATATTGTGTGTCTGTGTTTTGGTTCAGATGCAGTGTGTAAATTTTAAATAGATTTTTTCTTCTGCCATCATAACGTTCCCAGGATTCTTGATGAGGGTAATTCCTACATCCACTTATCCCGAAATAAACCACCTACAGCCATACTATGGCCTCTGTGGACATCTGCTGTAGTCATAAGATAATGTGCGTGTCTGTGTTTAAAGTCTGTCTGTCTACAGATGTTTAGAGGGCATGTTTAGTCTCTGAACAGAAATTTGATTTGTTGGTTTGAATGTTTGTAGATGTTATATCTAGAGTATGCTCTTCACCATTTGATGTCTGTCAAACCCACACAGACTTTCACACACCCACACACACTGACATACACAAATTTCTTGGCACACACACACACACACACACACAACCTACTATAATCTTTCTCCCCTAATGGACAGCACAGTGCAGCCATATGTCCCTAGGTATGTTTTTATTCATTGATGTGACTAATCCAAAAGGATTAAATTATACAGAGATGAAATTTCAGTACAATTGAAATAAACACTAGACTGATGTTAAATATTATTCCAGAGACGCAGAGGTCGAGGTCCTTCTCGTGGAGCACCCCTCGTGGGCCCTCTGCTGACATTTCGGTTCCATTTAGGCAGCGTTGCTTCTGCTGCTGACACCCTCTCATTACCGTGATACACACACACACACACACACTCTCACTCTCACTCTCTTTCTCTCTAACAGCCATATGTTAACACACACAGAAGTTCAAGGAATAGGCAGTGGTTAGTAATCTCTAATTACATTCTCTGAGGGCATGTAAGCACCATATTGAACTTGAACTCACGTCTCCTCTGTACTTAGCACATTCCTACCCTAGAAGTGGTACCCCCCAAAAAAACAATGCCTGGCTATATTTGTATGTATGTAACAATATGTAACATTACGTTTTTTTCTGTACGCGTTCCGCTCAATTGAGACATCCTCTGACAAGGGGAAAAGAATGTAAATGGATCAGAAAGGAGTTTTAAGAAAAAGGGAGATGAGAGAAAATTTGGGACATAAAGTAGTGATGGTATCTGGTATGTCCACTGCAAAATGAATCTGATTGGCAAGAGCTGTGACTCCTGCACAGAGGCAAGTGGCATAGGCTCATTTGGCTTTCAATCAATGTCTTGTCAGCCAATGGTGCCTCTCCGTACAGGTCACTTTGAGAAGTAGTTCCTCCCATTCTGAAGGCACGTGTACATTGGATCTAAACTCGATAACCACATGGGTCAGGATAGACCAGTGTTTTTCACTAATGACATAATTGTAACACATTTTTTACAGAAGCACATCAACAAACACAAATCTCTGTACAACACAAAAGTTCCTTGACTTGGAGGTTAGTCACTGTTGTATTTCAATACAGTTTTTTTTTTTTTAAGGAATAGTCCAAACGCTGTTGATATTTGAAATCAACAGCCAATCAAAACACACCCCTCCTCTCCGTGTTCCTGATACAACTTAGTGATTGGTTGTGATGCTGAATGGCTTTGCCATAACCAGTGGTTCCCACTCGATGAGCCAAGACTGTGTAAGCAGACTGAATGGACAGAGGATTTTGCTGACACTTCAGAAAAAGTGAACTGAATTAGAATCACAGATAGGGCCTTTAAAGCATGATGGGCAGTTTTTTTAGACTGTGCTTGAGCAGCTCTTTCTCACAACTTCACACTACTGTAACACCACAACCTACCAGCAGCATGACATATGGTTCACAAGCTTTCACTCACACACAGACACACACACACATAAACACACTTCAATCTTTTGCTTTTGTTAGCTCATCGAACATGAAACATAGTGCTACCAAGCATCATCACATGATAACCCAGGTAGGGTCTGGAAAAAGTAGCCTGGCCATGCCTTCCTAGCACTTCCGCTTGATTATCATCTCCCTACAGTGCTAGTCTAGATTTGATCCCATTGAGCTCATTGTCCCAGGACACATTTTAACCTGTCCAGTCAGCGAACAGAGGGATGCACTGTGAATGCAGAGCTAGAATGCTATCAGTCAAGGCAAGCTATCAGTCAGGGGCTGATCCAATCTTTTTAAACTTAAACACCTCAACCAAGCAATCGAATCTCACTACCAAATGGCCAGACCCTCTGTGCGAAACAAAAGTATAGAACAAGGGTCTGGATTTTTTACCAGGCTATGGAAAAGAAGTTCTGATGATCTGTGTCAATCGCTCATCAGTGTAATGAGATTACTTGAAACCCATTACACCACCAGAGGGCAGTGTTGTGGTTGCAGCTGTGGCTCGTGTGTGAATGTACTCCAGACTCAAACCACACATGTAGAACACAACTATGCCACAAAGTTATGGTCTCCTCTTGGTGTTCCGTGGTAATGGTTCTGTCGTGGATCCGTACACATCCCTCTGCATTCTTTATGGTGGGTTCCATGTTTGACCACTGCTGTTAGCTAGATCTTAGGCCTCCAACCCTTGATGAACTGCAAGATCTTCTTCACCTGCAGTTTGGTGAGACTGAAGTCATCGGCCAGGATCTCCTCACTCAGCTGGGTGAAGATGGAGCCGTCGATGCGCTCGCGGCTAAACAAGGACACCACCTCCTCAGACAGGCCAATGAAGCGTAGACACGACGACACTTCCTCTACTGAGAGCGCACAGAGCTCGGCCGGCGGGCGCCAATCGTCAGGCTGTCCGCCCGTCACAGCACTCGCCCCTCCCTCCGCTCCTCTGATTGGATCGGCTAGTGAAGTGGGAGTGGGAGTGGGCGAGGGGCTAGTGCTGATGCTCTCCGTGGAGACTCCTGGACATCTGATTCGTCGAGGAGAAGGCATGGGCGTGGAGGACAGGGCCGACCCCAGGTCTCCCACGCCGGGCTCCTCCAGTTCCACCGAAAGGGTGGGGCTTGTCATTTCAGGCACCAGGAGCGAGGGGCCAGGCGAGGGGGTTCGGGTGGCAGACAGCCACTCAGCCGGTGAGGAGGAAGCAGACGTGGACGGTGGCACGTGCCCTGGGTTGGCAAATGGGTTGAGGGCACCGAAAGGTGCAAAGCGGCTCTGCGAAACAGGCCGTGGCCTTGAGCAGCTTGAATAGCTCTTGTTGGATGAGTCGGCAGATAGGAGAGGTGCAGAGGGAGCGCTGATTGGACAGAAAGTGGCACGGGGGCGGGACCAGCTGGCCTGGGCGGGCGAGGATACGCTGGAGGAGGTGGAGGAGAGAGGAGGGTTGCTGGGCTGTTCGGAGGAACCTGTGGTCACGGGGGTCACGCAGTCGCTGCCCCAGGTGCAGGGGTAACAGTAGAGGGAGTAGGAGTCAGGGGATGGAGAGCAGCTCCTACTGCGAGGGGCAGAGCTGAGAGAGAGAAAGAGAGAGGGATAGAGGAAAATTGAGAGAGGGATAGAGAAAATTGGAGAGTGGAGAGTGAGTGACAAAGACAAAAAAAATCTTCAGAAAAAATTTTACTGTGTCTCTGCATCGCGTTATTAAGTTTGTGCCTTTGACTAATGCCAGTATCTCTCACTTGTGATTTAGCCTCCAGTGTACAGTATTCTGCTCATAATACTAAGAACTTACATGTTCCATGGCTACATGTTTGAATTACATCATGAAAGTTATACTACTATTCAGATATTCTAGGAGAATTAGAACTTTCTCATTCCTGTTTATAGTTTGTGTGGATTTGGCTCTGTACACTTCTTAAGCCTCTCAGGCCAAATAGAACAGACTAAAGAGTGTGCGTATGTGTGTGTGTGTGTGTATGTGTGTGTGTGTGTGTGTGGGGGGGTGGGGGGGGGGGTGTTGTGTGTGTGTGTGTGTGTGTGTGTTTTCAGTCACCTTTCCTGTAGTCCAGAAGAGTAGAAAGACAAATTGGAGCCGAGTGTGTGAGAGAGTGTGGCTTTGGGGAATCTGGGCGGGACTGGGGGACTGGGCAGGGGTCCTTTAGCACAGCGCGGTGGAACAGGGGGAGCGTTTAGAAAACGACACTCCTCCTTTACCTGAGGAACACAACAGGGAAAAAAGTTAAGGAGCAATAGAATGAGTCTGTGGATCATATGAATCATGTTTATGTTTTACGCGTGTGTGTCTGGATGTGTATGTGTGTGTGAGACAGAAACAGAAAGAAAAAGTAGGGTTGAGAGAATAATTGCAGGGCTCCTACACTGCCTTTTTCATCAGGCAGTGCTTTAGACAGCCTGTAGCCCACTCTCATGTCCTCTGCCTCTGCAAAGAGTAATTAATTATGGGTCATATGGGGGAATGAGTCCAACTCCCAAGACATGGGCTTCCGCCGCTCTGTGTGTGTGTGTATGTGTGTTTAGATATTTGTGTATGTCTCTGTGTGTTTATGTATTTGTTTGTGAGTTTGTGTGTATTGATGTATGTATGATGTGCGTGTGTGTGTGTGTGAGAGAGAAACTCTCAGTAATTCAGTGCAATTCAGTGTAGACTAACAACTAGCACTGCGTCTGGTTTTTGTGTAATTTGTGTGACAGTGAGTGTGTGTCTGCACACACTGTGTTTTCTGAGAAATGGATCGGGGTGGACTCTAGGGCTTCAGGCACGCTGATTGTACCCATCACAATCAGCTCCTTGAAGAAATCACATTATTTGATGGCCAGGCACTGGACAAACTCACTTGACCCAAGTGTGTGCATGTGTGTGTGTGTGTGACGTATGTGTGTGTGAGTGTGTGTGTTTGCTTGTTTGTTTGTCCCCGTCACCATGGAGACAAGCCCATTAAAAGCATAATGCATAAATGTGTTTTTGTATTTGAGCATGTTTTCTCTCTCTCTCTCTCTGTGTGTGCGTGTGTGTGTCTCACTTCCTCCTATCTCAATTCCCAGTCCCATAGGAATGCCCTTTGTCTGACCCACATGTGTGTGTGTGTGTGTATGAAGACCAAGTACTAAGGAGTGTCTCTCAATCTCTATGTGCTAGAAGCACATTTTGTCTGAGACGTGTCACAGTGTGTGTGTGTGTGTGTGTGTGTGTGTGAGAGAGACAGAGAGAGAGAGAGAGAGAGAATGCAGATATAATACGTTTGTATGAATTATTCATTTAAATCTTGAGGAGCAACACTTCCATCACCATGTTGACTGGTCAGGATGCGCTCTGTCCGTTCTTCCTGCTCACCAGATGTCACATGCACAAACACAGACACCCACACCCACACACACACACACACACCCCCCACACACACACACACACCACACACACACACAAACACACACACACACACACCTCACACACACACACACACAAACACACACACACACACACACACCTCACACACCCACACACACACACTATTTCACCATCCCCACTACCATTTGACTTGCTAAGCACATTTCTGGGGTTGCATGTACAGTGCATGTAAGCATGTACATGTGTATGTGTGTGTGTGTGTATATACACATTCGGCGTACAGTATGTGTGTTCATAAATTCTAGACATTAAAACACATCATCTCTGGAGGATGTGAGACGGAAAGAGAGGAATGAGGACACTGAATACAAAAACAAAGAGTTACAAACTTATTAACATGGACTGTTTTATAAATCAAAATCAGTGTGGTTTAAAATTAAGCACTTATGTTGTCAACTTATGTGCAAAATATGGCTCCCTATTTGATTATTTGTGTGTGTGTCTGTGTGTGTGTGTGTGTGAGTGCAGATCTTAGGTCTGACCCCCACACTCATCAGTTCCCTCTCCCGCTGTTCTTAATGTAAGTGTCCCAGTCCAGGGAAACTTACCTAAGGCACATCTTAGGTCTTATGTCTTACACCCACCACTTCCCTCTCCTGCTGTTCTTAGTGTAAGTGTCCCAGTCTAGGGAAACTTACCTAAGGAACATCTCTCCCCTCCCAAGAACTCATCAGACATCTCTCTCCTATGGAGTTCCTCTATTGCTCCACATTAATTGGATATACAGTAATTGAATGTACACTTTTTTTTTCGCACCACAATTACACTGCTGTTTAAATGACACCATGTGAGCTTTATTACGCTACACACTGTGTATTGGGTATTTCACTTATTTGTATTATATACAAGCCTATTTGTACTTTTTGCTATGTGTATATTGTCTTTGCTATGCGTTTATTGTTAAGCTTTGTCACTATATTTATTGTCATTATATTGATATTTGTTTATAAGATGTTTAATGTTCAATGTGGGCCTAGGGAGCCCTGTAATTTCAAATCCTATGTATATGCTTCAAATTCTATGTATATGCTTATGGGTGTGTGTGTGTGTGTGTGTGTGTGTGTGTGCGTGTGTGTGCGTGTGTATGAGTGTGTGTGTATGAGTGTGTCTGTGCTGTGTGCATTTTGTGTGTGTATGTGTGTGAAAGTGAGATACATTTACGGTAAGTGTGTGTGAGTGCATAGTCAGGAGGGCTTTAAAAGCAACATAATATCAATAATTCATCCATCTGGACCTGCCTTCGTTATAAGGCTTCGTTGGCCACACACACATACACACACACACGTGTGCTCTGTCTGACCTGCTGTGTGTGTGTGTGTGTTTTCCCTGGAGCCGTGTGAGGATGTATGTGTGTTTTCCTTCTTGAGTACAAAAGGCTAGAAATCTGTCAGCATGTCTGTACATACTACTGTACTCATGACCATGACTGTATGTGGAACACAGAAGATACCAGGACAGAACAATGTGCATAGCTAAAATTATGTTAGAACACACACACACAGTTTATGTTGCCATGTTAGTCTTGGTAGAGTGACTGGGTGAGTGAATGAGGGAGAGAGTGAGAGAGCTGTGGGATTCAGGGCTATCAACTAGTGCATTATGGGTAACTGTCCACACTGCCTTTACTGTCTTTGAAGGACGGGTAGAGAAAGATCAGTACAGCTGAAGAGAAAATGAGAGAGAGAAAGAGATCGAGAGAGAAAGGAAGAAGAATGCCAATGGGAATCAAGCAGGTAGACAAGTGCATTATGGGTATATGCACTCACTGCCTGTACTTGCCATGTAGCGAGAGAGAGACAGACAGAGAGAGTAGAGTCAGAAAAACATTAAAAGAAAGAGTGAGGGAAAGAGAAAACAGTTCTATAGAGACAATGCATTATGGGTAGTTGTACTCACCGCCTCCGACTTGGGTGGCACAGGAGGCGGGGTGGGCACACAGCCTGTCACCATGGTGACATGAGTGGAGCCTTCCAAAGAGGAAGTGGAGGAGTGGAAGGAGATAAGGTTCTGCTCCAACTTAGTCCCACCCCCTTCTACTACATGCACCATGTCCCCGCCAAAGCTCCCGCCCCCACTGCTCTGATTGGTCCACAGCTCCTCATACGGGATCTCCTGTGGCTCCTCGATAGGCCAGTCGGGCGTCACGTACTCACGCTCTTCCTCTGTGTCCGTGTGCGTGGTGGTGGTCGGTGTCAGTGTCGATGTGGACAAAGTGTCGCCCACCGAGTCTCTGCACCCGTGAGACGTCGGAGGAGTGTGTGTGACGGGCAAGAGCGCGCCCCCACTGATCCCCCCAATGACACCTCCTCCTCCTCCTCCACCTCCTCCTAATCCTATACCCCCACCACCTCCTCCTCCGTACACACACAGCGATAGCCTCTGTAGTGACCTCCCTAGCTCACCGCTCCCTCCCGGCACACAGACGCGGATCCGCCGCGGGCTCATGCACTCCTCACCCAGGTCAGCACGTGCCTCTCGCACCGCCCGTGAGTAGCTGTCCGGGTCAAACACCGCCTGGCAGCGCAGGACGCTCTGCAGCGCCACCTGTTGGTAGAGCGGGTCTCCGCAGCTTCCGCCACCGCTGGAGCTGCCGCGCAGCAGGCCCTCGGGCAGGCGGAAGCGGGGCATGTCGGCGAGTAGCAGGAAGTGTGATGGCGTCACTTCCTCCTTGCGCAGCACGCAGCAAAGCACCACCGTCTTGCTGATGATGCTCAGCAGCTTGTAACGTTGGCCCTCGCGGATGGCGTGCACGTCGTACGGGTTGCGCGGCGGCCGCGCGGGAACCGAGACGTTGACGGGCAGGCGCACTCGCTCGATGATGGCGCGCACCGTGTGCTCGCCCTCCTGCATCTGGAGCTCCTGTGGTGAGCGCGTGCAGAAGCGACCTTTACACTGGAAGGGGAGGCTCAGGCTCTCGTTGGTTCGGTGGTTCATACAGATCAGGCAGGGCATCTTGGTGCGGGCTGGGCGGCCCAGGGCACCCGCTTTGCCAAGGCGGCGCAGGAGCGCAGCCAGACGCGAGCGCTCTCCACGGGATGAGGAAGAGGAAGAGGAAGAGGAGGAGGAGCCAGAGCCACCCTGGACACACAGGAGCTCGGCCTGACCCATGAGGGAGAGCTCATCGCCCGCCTGCAGGGTGAAGTTGTACACCTCGCTGTCCTCACTGAACTCGCCAGAGACAACCTAGACACACACACACACACAAATATGCATATACTGCAGTTGAGCATAGCTATAAATTGTTTAAGAACACACACACACACACACACACTAACCCAAAGCATATAGTGTTGCATATTACTGTCCTCACTTAACTCAAAGGAGACAGACTTCCGCACTCACTCTCACATACACACACACACACACACACACACACACACACACACACACACACACACACACACACAAACACACGCACACACAGAAATGGGACACAAATCTTATCGATCTGCTGAGGTATCTGAGAACTTGCAACCGTAAGTGATGAGCATAAACCTTATGACCATAGCTGTCTACAGACCATTTTATGCATAGAATTGGGACTGACTGTATTCATTAGTGAATTCACACACACACACACACACACACACACACAAGTATACACACACATAGTTTCAACATCATAATCCAAAATGAACACGAAGAGAAAGTGATGCATTGCTATACATCCTTGCACACACATACACAGACACGAGACACTTTGACCAGAGTGAGTGTGTGTGTGTGTGTGTGTGAGTGTATGTGTGTGTGTGTGTGAGAGAGAGAGAGAGAGCACTGTGGAATGTGGCGTCAGTCTCTCTTTCTCTCTGTCTCCTCAATTAGAGTGGTCAAGAACCTTTACACTCTCTCACTCTCACTCACACACTCATACACACTCACACACACAGCCTGACCCATCCCCCGTCCCATGCTCCCTTTCTCTCTTCCTTGTACACACACTTAGTTCTATACGTCTCCCCCCTCTCAGGACTCAGGTCTTTCCAACTTTCTTTTCTCTCTTTCAGGCATGTCTCAGTCCAACCATCCCCCCCTCTCTCTCACACACACACACAAACTAGAGTCAGATTTTTATCCAATCTTCTGTTCTTAATCTTCTAACATCTCTCATTACTCATACACACACACACACACACACACACACACACACACACACACACAATGCTCATATTAACAAGTGAGAGAGAGAATGTATGTGTTGAGAAAGCAAAGTAAAACACAGCTGATTCCCTTTAAAATCAATACTTATGTATTCCGCATATATCATTCAGTCTCATTGATTGACAAAGATTTATTGACCTATCAATGTTATTGATCTTCATATTCTATATCTAAAATGACGAGGACAATGATGAGGGGTCAGTCTAGCAGGAGCAAGCGTAACACATGGACCACCTTTACACTGAAGGTAATGTTCTCCATCACGAACACTCGGTCAGGGAACGTTCCGGCGATCTCCTCCACGCTCGCAAAATATTGCACCGGTTCCCTAACATCGCGGTCCTGATCCAGCAACTTGAACTTCCCTGTGTGAGAAAGAGAGAAGAAGAGAAGAAACGTAAGAAAGAATGGAAAAAAAGAGTGAACGAAAGAAGCTAGACGCAGAGACACAGGAAGACAGCTGAGTGATCAACAGATAATGCTAAGGGAGAAGAGACGGCCAAGAAACCGTCTCGCTTGTGTATCAGACTGAGTGTGAGTGTGTGTCAGTGAAAAGTAATTTTAGACTACCCCTCCAGCTAGTAACTTTCATTTGCAGACAACCATTCTTCTCAAACTCTGTGGAAACCCTTGGTGCACACACACATACACACACACACACACAAACACTTTCTCTTTCTCTCTGACACACACACACACACACATGGAGTGCCATCATCATTATTGCTCTTAAATCTGGCTGCCCCCCCCCCTCCACCCTCTACTACACACACTCTCTCTTCAAAAAGAGATCCTCTAATGTTTCCAGGCAACCAGCCATACACCCCTGCCCCCTACAGCTGAGGTTTGTGTTGTTGGGGAGGGGACCTCAGCCATGCACCCCGTCAGAGAGTTGACGGGACCTTTTCTCCACGTTTCTTAGATGGAGAAAGGGTGGGGGTGCACATTCATGTTTTTATGAGGTCAATCATGTGGTTCTCCCCCTGGCCAGGAATGCGACACCTCCTCCCCCACACATCCCTTTCAACCACCATCACCAGCACCACCTCCAGCCCTAAACACCACAGTCAAACCCAGGAGAGAAGAAAGGGGCTCCACAGAGGCACTGCAAGACCACTTCAAAAAAGGAACATAAAACTCTAGAATGATCTGGCTTCTGGAACAGTCTGACAGTGCAGCAGGAACCAATGACATCTTAAACACTCTGGACTCACAACATTTAACGCAGCCACCACAGGGGGGTTATGAAAGGCAGACAATGTCTTGGACTGAAAATGCATATTACTGTCTGAAGATGAATCATTTCACTGAGTTTTGGACAAACACACCAAGATCACGCCACAAACATTATTGTGTGGTGTGATACAGTCTGAGTAAATGTCAAACTGACCGCTAGTGTTTGTTTGGGGCTGCCTGCAGACATTTACTTGAACTTGTCATGTCATGTCTTTGTGGGTCCTGCTCACTCACTCTCAGCAGGACTCAGTTTTGGGAAGAGAACCCAACAACAGATACTGTTTCTCTAATTGCTCATCACCTTGGTCACACTTGGAAGGACACGGATCTGAACAAAACACTGAAGAAAGCTTCTTTTCTCAAAGACATGTTTTGAGGTACATAATAAACCCCTAACTACACACAGGGACATGACACAAACAGAAAGAGAGAGAGAGAGAGAAACAGAGTGAGAGAGGGAGCCAGAGGCTGCTAGAACAGCCTGTTGCATGGAGGAGCAGACCACAGGGTTGTCATAGTGACAGAACTGCTTCCTGCCAGGAGTCCAGACCTTGGGGCTGCCAAGACATCAGTGGGCAGTGGCTGGGGCTGACTGGCATCTCAGGCAGTGGGTCTTTTTGATGGGTAGACAGACAGTATTGCATATGGTGACAGCGGTCTGTTTGTATCTCTCTGAGTGTGTGAGTACATACATATGTGTACAGTAGTGTGTCAAATTCAATGTATTTGTGTGTGTGTGTGTGTGTATTAGTGCACAAAAATAAAAGACAGAGTGCTAGAGACAAAAGACATAACAGAGCTAAAAGTAGGAGAGAGAGTAAGAGAGCAAGTGTGTTTTTGAAACAGAATGTGTGCTGAATTTTAAGCCTTTGGCTTACAGTTTTGTATGGCTCTTAGTGTGTTTTTGCATAGCAGGACAGACCAGGCACAAGGGAGAGATTAGTGAATTGAGTTCTCTCTGACCCCTCTGCTGTATGTATGTGTGTGTGTGTGTGTGTGTGTGTGTGTGTGTGTGAGAGAGAGAGAGTGTGAGTGTGGGTGAGTTTGTCTATGTGTGTGCACGTGTGTGTAACAAGCTTTTGTCCACACTCACAAAGAGCAGGGGGAGGAAAGAGCAAGGGGAGGTTCCGGCAGTGTGCTTTGCTGAGAGAGGCTTGAGAAAGGAGACTCCGGCTTACTCTTCTCCTCCTCCTCTTCCTCCCCCCACACCTCCTCTCTCTGCCCAGCTATTCAGACTATGCTCTGCCATGTCTCCCAGAGGGGGGTCTTTATGGCTGGATTACCATCACTCCCCTCCACTCCTCCTCTTCCACCAACAGGAGAGAGAAAGAGAAGAGAGAAAGAGAGAGAGTTTAAGAGATTCAGCCTGAAAAAGAAGTCCAACTCCCCCACACTTAGGAGACGACACCACTCTGGAAATGTTATTACACACAGAGAAAATGTAGGGTTTTTTTCTCTCTCTCTCTTTCCCTCTCTCTCTTCGCTTCCTGTCTCTTTAATTGTTTTCTTTCGATTCTTTATTTCTTTCTCTCTTACTTTCTCTCTGACTCAGCACAAAGTGAAGATAGTTCATTGATTTTGTCCAGTCTCGGATTCACAACACTCACTTGGCATGGTTGTCTCAACTTTGCTATTTCTGGGTTTAGGAAACAGTGGGTTTATGGGCAAAGTAGTCATTTCACTATGAGTCGTTTATGGCCAGTAATCAGACACTTCTCAGAATAAATTTTAGCCCAGAGGGAACGTGTGTGTGGGTGTACAGATTCCATCTGTTTATCTCCTCGACTTGCCAGAAGGATGTAGGATGAATGGTCAAACATTACTGTACACCTTTCAATGAAGCTCACTTATGAAGAGAGATACATTGGAATACTCCGGCTGCGATGGAGACATTTTGAGATAGTTTTTTTTTTTTTTTACATTTACAGGAATCACACACTGCATTAAATGCAGATGCTATAATTTATTTCAGTGTAGCTACTGTAATGGGAACACTTGCACTGTGCAAGTGGGTCTCCTTCAAGGGCTTAAGTGCAAACAGAAAAATACTGG